>CM063497.1:51973159-51998159 GCA_032207245.1 Pardosa pseudoannulata
ATGCTCGGTGTCCACTATAAACAAAATGATAAATGTTGATTTAAATCTTAAGAAAGCCAATAAACCCAATGTTCATCGGCTTTCTCTGAAGCATATCGCCGAACGCAAGACACGATGCAGAATTCTGTATGAAAAATATTTATCCAAAGAAAAATGGAAAAAAATGTCGCAATAGATGAATCATGGATGTATGTAAATGATTGTAACAAAAAAAGAGCCATTTTTTATCATAAAAGAGGAGAAAAAATTGAAGTACATGGTTCAAAGAATCGAAAGAAAGTTTTTCTAAGGGATTCATAATTGTTGATGGTTTTTCATATGATGGCAAGTTAAAAATAAAGAGAGTTGAAACATTAACTCCAAAATGTCAACATTAACTCCAAAACCTACAAGGAACATATTTTGTCAATTTTTCTGAATGAAATACCATCCCTTTAACCGCAGGGCCGTCAATCTGTGGAACTCCATCAAGACAAAGCTAGCAGTCACACATCAAAATTCACTGTATATTTCCTAAAAGAAATGGAACAAAAACCATTATCAAGGCCGTACCCTTCACTGATATCCCTATTAAATGTCCCCATGTATCATCTATGGATTTTTGTGCTTTCGGACTTTTAAAATCTGCATGATCCAAACGTCGTCCCACAATCCTTACAGGACTCTGGAAAGCTGTTCAGGAGGAATGGGATAGAATACCTCTTCTGACACTTCAAAAGGCATTATTATCCTGGAAATTACTTTGTGGCAAGATAGTTCAGAACAAGGGCTATCAAATAGAACATTTCAAACACAAGAATTTTATGTAATTTAGTTTTGTGACTACAATATACATCGTCTAAAAAATCTGTGAACAGCCTCTGTATAATTCTGTACAGCAGATGAAAATTTGTAGTTCCCGTTTCGTGACGTCACTAAGCCAAGACTTATCCAGTAACAATGAAACAACTACAGGTATTCGTGTAGCAGGTGTTGATCACAGAGATGGTGACTCATGTAAGAAGATTTCCTTGCCAGCTCGAGACTATTCGGGCTTAACCTTCCCCGGTTTGGTCTAAAGAACAAATAAAACAAAATCTCGGAAAAAAATTATTGTAATGTTAATCATAACTTTACGAAAAAGTAAAATCTAGACGTTAAAATTTATTAGTAATACTGATAAGAAAAACATTTAAAATTCTTTCAATAAAAGGCGGGATCTTTTAGAAAAAATAAAATAGAAAATTCTAAAATGCACATTACTGAGGATTACTAGATAATTACGTAATTTATTAGCAGGTGTTGATCACAGAGATGGTGACTCATGTAAGCAGATTTCCTTGCCTGCTCGAGACTATTCGGGTTTAACCTTCCCTTGTTTGGTCTAAAGAAGTAACAAAACAGAATCTCGGAAAAATTTAATTATTGTAATGTTAATCATAACTTTACCAAAAAGCAAAATCTAGACTTTAAAATTTATTAGTAACACTGATAAGAAAAACATTTAAAATTTTTTCAATAAAAGGCGGAATCTTTTAGAAAAAATAAAATAGAAAATTCTAAAGTGCACATCATGAGGATTACTAGATAATTACGTAATTTATTAGAAAAATGTGGAACAAAAGTAGAATATTTATCACTTCAAGCAGGCTTCTAATCTCACTTAATAAATTAGTCGGAAGTTAAACTCATTTCTATTCCATACCAGTAAAAAAATGAAAATCTCTATTTTTGCATAGAATGAAAGAATGATATCGGTAAACAAAGTGATTAAAAGGAAAATAACATTAAATATCCTACCATTAATTATTTCAAAATAGCTTCAAGGACTGAAATATTAAGGTAGTTTTATTTTGCTCATCTTACATGCTGGTAAATATTTATATACATCTTTATATATAAAATTCTTCTGTATGAGTGTTTATAATAGAACTCCTCCTAAAAGGTTGGACTGATTTTCATGAAATTTTGTGTATGCAATTAAGCTGATTCTAGAATGGTTAAGATTAACAATTTGATCCGATAAAAAGTGTTTTTTATTAAAAATCCAAAATTGTGCACTTATTGAGATTATTATAATGCCACTTGAAACCCTTCACTATCAACGTATCCGTGGCGCAGTGAACGATGGCCGAATGGTTAGGGTGCTAGCCTTCGGAACCGGAGTTCGTGGGTTCGAATCCCACCTTGGCATGGATGTTCGTAGCCGTTCGGAATCGGTTTTATGCAGTAGGTCCCGGTCTCATTAGTCCTCGTGTTGCAAAAAGCAGACCGTAGCGCTCCAAAATCAAACCAAAACCAAAACCGTGGCGCAGTGTCCGGTGCAACGGGCTTAGGTACGAGAAATTCCAGTATAGAATCCCCGTGCAAGCGATGTGGGAAATTTAATTTAATCTAATTACGTTTGTGATAAAAGTATCTATTGGCATCAAGTATTTTAAAATTTTATTCCTTACTTTTCCACCAAAAAGGTCCAATTTATAATTTATTTAAAACAAATTAAAATGTTTCGATTTACAGCATTTAAACACGATAACTTCTCTCTGGTTCTCTAGAAGTATTATATAAACATTCAGTCACACTAGTCAAAACTTCTACAAAGAGAGGACAATAAGCACGCACACACACACACATATATATGTATATATGTATAGTATATATATATATATATATTATATATAAATATATATATATATATATATATATATATATATATATATATATATATATATATATATATATATATATATATATATATATGTATATATATATATGTATATATGTATATATGTATATATATATATATATATATATATATATATATATATATATATATATATATATGTATATATGTATATATATTTAACACTTTGACTGCCAAGCCAAAATTGCAAATGTTCACAACGGGGCCAAACTTTTTTTTTGTGTAATTTGTATTTTTTCAACATAAAACTATATATAAAAACAATATTTCAAAACAAACAATATTTTAAAACAAACTCTCTCTATTTATATATATTCCCTTTTTTGTTGCATGTTCCAAATATTTAATTTTTCATAAAACTTAGCTCATAAAATCGTCACATATACCAATTTGCGCAAACCACGTATACCTAACACATCGTAGGGAGCCCAACAATCAAACTCCAATACGATTTTCATGTAACTGATAACATCTTTGATAGCCATGGCCTGAAGTGTTAAAACACTATGGCTATCATATCGGATAGCCAGTGTCTCAACGGAAATATCACTGGATATCACATATGATAGCCATGGCAGTCAAAGTGATATATATATATATATATATATATATATATATATAGTAACTGTAGATAGCAACCTACGAGACTCGAACACACGACCCCTTGTATACCAGACCAATTCTATAACTGAGATTTGAGTGCTGTAAAGATAAAAATCCGGCCGCGTAACTCACCGGATCTCAATCCGATAGGACATATTTGGGATGTCATGGGACGGCAGCTGAGAGTTCAAAGACCATCAATTCGCAATATCTCGGATTTGTGTAACCGCTGCTTAAGCATGTGGTACAATCTTTCTCCGGCCATCTACCAAGGACTTGTGGCATCCCTGCCATGGCGGGTTAAAGCTGTGTTACGCGCCAAAGGTGGGCCAAATCGTTATTGAGAGGTGGTCATAATGTTTTGGCTCTTGAGGGTATGCAAATTAAGAAGTTAATAGTTTGGTCTTTTATGGCTTCTCTGATTGATGTTGCTTTTAGGTTATTATCATTATGATGTTATTAAATACCATGTTGCTTTTAGTATCAAGCGAAGACTTATTTTGAGCTGTCTGTTGCTTCTGAATATTTAAGGCTGCTCTAGACCCCAGATCGGATCAGTTTACAATAGGACAGGCATCACTACGGTTTTGAAAAGGAGGCTCTTATTAGAAGTACTCATATGACTATAATACAAGATATAGGCTAGGTCTCTCCTGACTTTAAAAAACTTCTTAATTGCGAAGTTTGTAGTAGTTTCAAAGTAGTTTGTTGTAAGCCGACTATCCAGGTAAATCCCGAAGTACTCAACTTGCTTTTCAAAGTAAATCAGTCTCCCACATACATTGAAGGAAGAGGTTTGGTTTGGTTTGGAGTGCTACGGTCTACTTTTTGGAACACGAGAGCTAATGAGACCGGGACCTACAGCTTAAAGCCGATTCCGGACGGCTACGAACATCCATGCCACTGTGGGATTCGAACCCACGAACTCCGGTACCGAAGGCCAGCACCCTAACCAATCGGCTATCGTTCGGCTTGAAGCAAGAGGAGAAATCCTATTATAGCTGTAATATATGACCCTTGTTTTGGAGGAACAACGTCTGATTTTCCACCATTCGAACCCTTTTTCTAAATAGTCAAAGTGTCTTTGTAGACATTTGTGGATGTATTTTAAGTTTTTATGCTGAGATAAACTTGCAGTGTCGTTAGCGAACAAAGGTAGGGAAGTGTTTAGATTCTGGGGTACGTCGTTGATTAAATTGAAAATAATAGGGTTTAGATTGGGGCCATCAGAGAATCCTACACTAATACATTAACGTGTAGAGGTATTGTGGGCATGGCGGAGTTTAACACTAAACATACCATATAACGGGTCAAATGACCCATAAGGTTTATGTAAAAAATGCAATGGGAAATTAATTAAAAATTCTTATTCTTTGTGTTTGCAATACATAAAAAATTGATAATATACAATTTTGTTTAATTATAATAAAGTTTATTTGTCTATTTCCTTCAAATTTTCATATTTCATACATTTATAATAATAAAAAAATAAAGTACTGTTATTTAACCGGCTATGGTAGAAATAGGTATGTATTAAGTGTTGGTATGTTTAGAGTAAAGACCATAAACTGTTGATTTTACAATCTACAATCGGATTTCGGTAGAAAGCGTAAAAACGAGCTTATCAGAAATACTTTTAAACCCCTTAATCGGTACGGTCTAATGATAGCTGACAGCATGTTATTTGCCCTTACGGCAGATGGCCATTGGTATTTCCCCCCCCCCTTCTTCTTTTGATTTGTCCGTAATTTTAATTGATTAAAAGAGTATCTTTAGTGTTAGAATATTCCAAAAGAAAGCACAGCTTGTTCTTATCATTGAAGAGCTTTTTAACTAGTTTTCGTATCGAAAATGGTGAAGAAAACACATCTCCTCCGTGCTCTTAGTTTAATTTTACCATTATATCTGCACTTCTGATGAAACGACAGACATCATTCTAAACACTCTGTAGTTGCAAAAAGCTAACATTTATAGACAATTAACTAGTAAAGTAAGAACATAAAAAATGCATTCCGATACTTCATTTATATGTTCGCCTTCTTTTTTTGATTTGGAAGTATTTTAATTGGTTAAAAGAAAGTATTTAGTATTAGAATTATTCAATAGACGAGACAGCTTTTCCTTGTTATTCAAAATCTTTCTAACTAGTTTTCTCTATAGTTATCGTAAGTCAAAACTATTTCAAATTCTTTGTTCTTCATACTTTGGTATACAGTTTTCTAGGAGTGAATTCAAAGCGTCTGTCAGGGATAATATAATAAACTTAATTGTAATATGTTTCTAATTATTATGATAAAAATTCAGAGCTATTTTGTAATGTTCAGGGTTATTCTTCAGATGACACGTGTATTGAACTCATTTCCGATAAAATTTGATTTCTGCTAGATTTTGTATGGAAATTGATGTGGGAAACCCACCTCCTCCGTGTGCCTAATTTAATTTAAGTTATACTTGTACTTCTGATTAACTGCACACTTCATTTCAAACACTCCGTGATTACAAAATGGTAACATTTACGGATATTTGCCTAATACAGTAATAAAATACCAATACCCCCCTTATATGTGTCCCCTTCTTGTTTAGATTTGTCCGTATTTTAATTGATTAAAAAAGAGTCTTTAGTATTAGGATATTTCCACTGAGGGCACAGTTTGTCATTGGCATTGAAGATCTTTCTAACTAAATTTCTTTACAGTTACCAGAAGTCGAAACTATTTCACATTTATTGTACTTGATATCTTTGGTATACAGTTTTCTAGTTGTCAAATCAAAGTTACTCAGTCATGGATAATATTATAAATTTTTTTATTAGTTGTTCCTGACGATTCTGACACAAATTCAGTAGTATTTTGTAATGTTCTTAGTTATTCTTCAGATGACACGTGTATTGAACTCTTTTCCGATGAAATTTAATTTCTGCTAGACTTTGTATCGAAAGTTAAGTGGAAGATACACATCCTCCGTGCGCCTAGTTAAATTTTACCATTATACCTGTACTTTTGATGAACTGACAGACTTCATTCTAAACACTCTGCGATTGCAAAAAGCTAACATTTAGGGACATTTGCTTCACAAAGTAATAAAATAAAAAATGCACACCGATACACCCTTTATATATAACCACTTCTGGTTTTGAATTTCCCGTATTTTTAATTGATTAACCCTATAAGCGTCTGGGCCGGCTTTTTCCCTATCTCCGAAACCGTACTCATAAAATAAACCGTGTTCATAAAATAAGTTAAAGCTACGTTTAGTATTTTAAAAATGTTTCTCATTAATATAAAATCATAATTGTACGCAGATATAATATAAAACGTTAGTCTAAAAAAGTAATGAAAAAAAAACCTGGAGGAAGATTTGATAATTCTGTTAGTATGAAAATTATTTAGTCAAGAGAAATTCTCATTTTTAAAAGTTTAAATAATATTTATGATAAAAAAGCAGCTCTTAGAACGATAAATATTTTAATATGTTAACAACATATTATTTTTATAAACAAACATTTTTCAAAACATAATATTCTTAAGTATAAATTTGGACAGTTCTTTTATTATACAAAAAATGCGATCAGGGCCGGAACTTGGTACTTTAAAGTACTTTATAAAAAAAAAGTGGGATGCACTCTAGTCCAGAAATGCACCAATTGCCTTCTCCTTTACAACCGCAGCACCTCCCCCGTGTCAATCAAAGAAATTTGGAAGGGGGAAGGAAGAAAGAGAAAAAGCCGGCTCAGCCGCTTTAAGGGCGTTTTCGTGAACGGAGAAAAAGCCGGCTTAGCCGCTTTAAGTGCGGTTTCGGAGATAGGGAAAAAGCCGGCTCAGACACTTATAGGGTTAAAAGAGAGTCTTTAGTTAACATTTCAACTGACGTCAAAGTTTGTTCTTGTCATTGAAGAGCTTTCTAACTAGTTTTCTTCATAGTTATAGGAAGTCTAAACTATTTCACATTCTATGTTCTTGTTATCTTTGGTATACAGTTTTCTAATTGTCAATTCAAAGTTTCTTAGTCGTGGATAATATTATAGGTTTTATTAGTAGATGTTTCTGACGATTCTGACACAAATTCAGAAGTATTTTGTAATGTTCGGGGTTATTCCTCAGATGACATGAGTATTGAAATCTTTTCCAATGAAATTTGATTTCCGCTAGACTTTCTATCAAAAATGATGTGAAAAACACATCTTCTATGTGCGCCTAGTTTAATTTAACTATTATACCTCTACTTTTGATGAAACGACAGACTTCATTCTAAACACTCTGTGATTGCAAAAAGCTAACATTTAGGGACATTTGCTTAACAAAGTAATAAAATAAAAAATGCATACCGATACACTCTTTATATGTGACCCCCTTTTGTTTAGAATTTTCAGTATTTTTATTTGATTAAAGGAGAGTTTTTAGTATTGTTATATTTCATCTGAAGTCAAAGTTTGTCATTGTCATTGAAGAGCTTTCTAACTAGTAGACTACTCTAACTTTTTACTAGTATTCTTCATAGTTACAGGAAGTCGAAACTATTTCGCATTCTTTGTTCTTGTTATCTTTGGTATATAGTTTTCTAGTAATCAATTAAAAGTATCTTAGTCATGGATAATATTACTGATTTTATTATCAGATATTTCTAATAATTCTGATACAAATTCAGAACTATTTCGTAATATTCTGAATTATTCTTCAGATGACACTTATATTGAACACATTTTCGCTTAAATACAATTTCTCCTTGAGATTTATCGAAAGTGATGTTGAAAACCCACCTCCTCCGTCTGCCTAATTTAATTTAACGGTATACCTGTACTTTTGATGAACTGCAGACTTCATTCTAAACACTCTGTGATTGCGAAATACTAACTTTTAGGGATATTAGCCTTAGAAAGTAATAAAATACCAATACCCCCTTATATGTGTCCCCTTCTTGTTTAGATTTGCTCGTATTTTTGATTGATTAAAAAAGAGGCTTTAGTATTAGAGTATTCCAACTGAGAGCACATTTTTCATTGATATTGAAGAGATTTCTAAATAGTTTTCATAATAGTTACAGGAAGTCGAAACTATTTCACATTCTTTGTTCTTGTTATCTTTGGTATACTGAATTCTAGTTGCCAATTCAAAGTTTCTAAGTCACGGATAATATTATAGATTCTATTATTAGATGTGTCTGACGATTCTGATACAAATTCAGAACTATTTTGTAATATTCTGAGTTATTCTTCAGATGACACTTGTATTGAACTCATTTTCGATTAAATTTAATTTCTGCTTGAGTTTTATCGAAAGTGATGTGGAAAACCCACCTCCTCCGTGTGCCTAATTTAATTTGACGGTATACCTGCACTTCCGATGAACTGCAGACTTTATTCTAAACACCCTGTGGTTGCAAAATGCTAACATTTAGGGACATTTGGCTAACAAAGTAATAAAATACCGATACCCCCTTTATATGTGTCTCCTTCTTGTTTAGATTTAGATGTATTTTTAATTGATTAAAAAAGAGTCTTTAGTATTAGAATATTAAAACTGAAGGCACAGTTTGTCATTGACATTGAAGAGCTTTCTAACTAAATTTATTTACAGTTACCAGAAGCCAAAACTATTTCACATTCTTTGTTTTTGATATCTTTGGTGTACAGGTTTCTAGCTGTCCATTCAAAACTTTTTAGTCAATGGATAATATTAATGATTTATTTTTAGATGTGTCTAATGATTCTGACACAAATTCAGAAGTATGTTAAAATGATCTTAGTTATTTTTCAGATGACATGTGTATTGAGCTCATTTCCGATTAAATTTAATTTCTGCTAGACTTTCTATCGAAAGTGCTGTGGAAAACTCACCTCCACCTTGACCCAGGTGTAATTTTACCGGTATAGGAGCGGTATATATATAAGTTGATGTTATTTCTGATAAACTAACATTTTTTTCTTTGTTTGCTATGTGATAGCAGAAAGCCAACAATTAGGGGCAATTGTCTACCAGAGTATTAAACTAAAAATATACTTCTATTTATCAAATTATTTATAAAAAATTTTTTATTAATTCTTTTCATCAAAAATCTTTTTAATTTTATTTTTTTTTGGCATATAATTATAGTAAGGACTTTAATTATACGAAAAGAAATATGCTTCTTTTAGGAAATTATCAGGTAAATTTACCAGAAAAGGGGTTATATATCCTGTATAAGTGTTAATTACATTTTCTGAAAGTAAAATTTTCATAAAGATATACATTTCTCTAATAGTTCTATTAGCATTTGGATCATATTAATAGAATTACAAGAAACGTCTAAAAATTTTAAATATCTAGCACTATTTTAGATGAGTATAGAATTTAGAATAATATGCGATAGCCCTCTGCGTGTGCACTTTTAATGTTATTGCCAACAAAATACTCAATAGATTGAAGCACAACCATTGTCAGCAAACCCACTACTACAGGGCTTGGCCCAGGGAGTACTGTTGCCAATTCATCCTATGTGGCTTCGTGTGCCTATACATCACTTATGTTCTTATCAATCGAGGAATACGTTGGTTGTATAGCTTCACAACCTGTAATGAATTAAATATAGCCTGCATTGTTAAATTAGTCGAAAATCAAGGCTATTTTCTTTGAATGAAAAGATAGAAACTTAAGCGAACCTTCAGTCGGAAATTTGTGTATAGAGGTATGGAAGTATGCGCTGAATAATACCAAAAATATTAGCTTGCACAATGTCGTCCTCGGTAAAAAAAAATGCTGTAAAAGCTATGCTATATATACTTCTTCAATAAATAGGTCAACAGTAGTTAATGGGGTGAGTCTGCAAAGTGTAATAAATTAAATTTTGTTTTTATTAATAAATTATTCTACACGGTCGTAAATGAGGGCTAACTTTCAAAAAAGGAAAAAGCAGGAAATTAATGTGGCTTTTGTTGGAAATTTGTAAAGAAATTTGTAAAGAAGCAGGAAATATGATTCTTTTAAGAAATTTTCTGGTAAATTTGGCACTTAAGAGGTTAAATATCCTGAAAAACGGTTGGTTACATTTTCTGTAAGTAAAATTTTCATAAAGGTTACATTTCTCTGATAGTTCTAATAACATTTGGATGATATTAGTAGAATTACAACTTGTTAAAAGAAAGTGAGAAAATTTTAAATATCTACCACTCATTTAGATGAGTATACATTTTAGAGTAATATGCGAAAACTTTTTTCATTTAACTTCTTCTGGTCTTAGTTAATTTTAATCGAGGAATAGTACGGTTGTTTAGTTTCACAACCTATAATGAATTAAATATACATTGTATTCATAAATTAATCTTAATGGTCGTAAATGACGTTTATCGTTAAAAAATGGAAAAGCAAACACTTAATGTGGCCTCAGTCAGATATTTCTAGATAGAGAATAGAAAGTACGCGTTGAATAACACCAAAAATATTAGCTTCAAAAATGAGGGCTTGGGTAAAATACCAAAATCCTGTACAAGCTATACTATATATAATTCTTCAGCAAATGGGTAATAAGTAATCGATAATACGGATCGGCAAACTGTAATATAATAAATTTAGTTTATATTAATAAATTAATCTAAACGGTCTTAAATGATGGTTATCTTTCAAAAAATGAAAATGCAGGAACTTCATGTGTCTTCAGTCGGAAATTTGCAAAGAAAGTTTTAAAGAAGCAGGAAATATGCTTCTTTAAGTAAATTTTCTGTAAATTTGCCAGTTAAGAGGTTAAATATACTGGAAAGGGTTAATTACATTTTTTTGGAAGTAAAAGTTCCATTAAGATATACATTTCTCTCATAGTTCTACTCACATATGGATGATATTTGTAGAATTACAAGTTGTTAAAAAACGTGCAAAACTTTTAAATATCTATCACTCTCTTAGATGAGTATATACTTTAGAGTAATATGCGATAGCTATTTCCGTTTATCTTTAAATCTTCTAATTTCTTTGCAATCGAGATAAAGTATGGTTGTTTAGTTTCACAACCTGTAATGAATTTTATATAGATAGTATTGATAAATTAATCTTAACGATCGTAAAGGAGGGTTATCTTTAAAAAAAAAAAAGAAAAAGCAGGAACTTAATTTGGCTTCAGTCAGAAATTTGTTGATAGAGATTAGAAATTATGCCCTGAATAATTAAAGAAAATTTAGCTTGAACAATGTCGGCTTCGATGACAACCCAAAATGCAATATAATCTATGCAATATATAATTTTTCAGTAAACAGGTCAACAGTAATCGATGGAGTGAGTCGGCAACCTGCAATAAATTAAAAATAGTTTGTATTAGTAAATTGATCTAAGCGATCGTAAATAAGGTTTATCTTTCAAAAAAGGAAAAAGCAGGAAATTAATTGCCGCTTCAGTCGGAAATTTGTATATAGAGGTTAGAAAGTGTGAGCTGAATAATAATAAAAAAATTAGCTTCAACATAGTCGGCATCGGTTAAAGACCAAAATGCTGTATTAGCCGTTCTGTATATAATTCTTCAGTAAATGGGTCAACACTAGTCGTTGGGGTTAGTCTGCAAACTGTAATAAATTAAATTCAGTTTGTATTACTGAATTAATCTACACGACGTAAATGATGATTATCTTTCAAAAAATAAAAAAGTAACAACTTAATGTGGCTTTACTCTGAAATTTGTAAAGAAGCAGGATATATTCTTCTTTTAGATACTTTTCTATTCAATTTGACAGTTAAAGGGTTATATATCCTGGAAAAGAATTAATTACATTTTTTGTAAGTAAGTGATTATAAAATATATACATTTCTGTTATACTACTATTAATATTTGGATGATATTGGTGCATTTAAACTTCTTAAAAACGCTTCAGTATATTTTAAATATTTACCACTCTTTTAGATGAATATACACTTTAGACTAATATGTGATAGCAAGTTGTGTTTAACTTTTTGTTGTTCACTTTTTATGCAATCGAGGAATAGTATGGTTGTTTATTTTCACAACCTGTAATGAATTAAATATAGATTGTATTGTTAAATTAGTCTTACCAATCGTTAATGAGGTTTATCGTTAAAAAAATGGAAAATAAAAATCTTAAAGTGGCCTCAGTCGGAAATTTCTAGATAGAGATCAGAAAGTATGCGCTGAATAACACAAAAAATATTAGATTGGAAAATGAGGGCTGCGGTAAAAGACCAAAATCCGGTTCAAGCTGTACTATGTATAATACTTCAGCAAATGGGTAAATAGTAATCGATAATACGAGTCTGAAAACTGTAATATAATAAATTTAGTTTATATTAATAAATTAATCTAAACGATCGTAAATGAGGGTTATCTTTCGAAAAAGGAAATGGCAAGATTTTAAATGTAACTTCAGACGGAAATTTATAAAGAAACAGGAAATATGCTTCTTCTACGAAGTTCTCTAGTACATTTGAAAGTTAACAGGTAAAATATCCTGGAAAAGGTTTAATTACATTTTTTGTAATTAAAAGTGTCATAAATATATACATTTCTCTGATGGTTCTATTCACATTTAGATTATATCAGTAGAATTACAAATTGTTAAAAAAACGTTCGAAACTTTTAAATATCGACCACTCTTTTAGATGAGTATATAATTTAGAGTAATATGCGATAGCTGTTTTCGTTTATCTTGAAATCTTCTGATTTCTTTGCAATCGAGATATAGTATGGTTGTTTAGTTTCACAACCTGTTATGAATGTCATATAGATTGTATTGATAAATTAATCTTAACGGTCGTAAATGAGGGTTATCATTAAAAAGAAGAAAAAGCAGGAACTTAATGTGGCTTCAGTCAGAACTTTGTTGATAGAGATTAGAAATTATGCCCTGCATAATAAAAGAAAATTTAGTTTGAACAATATGGGCTTCGATAAAAACCCAAAATGCAATATAATCTATGCAATATATAATCTTTCAGTAAACAGGTCAACAGTAATCGATGGAGGGAGTCGGCAACATGTAATAAATTAAAAATAGTTTGTATTAGTAAATTGATCTAAGCGATCGTAAATGAGGTTTATCTTTCATAGAATGAAAAAGCAGGAAATTAAATGCGGATTCAGTCGGAAATTTATATATAGAGGTTAGAAAGTGTGAGCTGAATAATAATAAAAATATTAGCTTCAACATAGTCGGCTTCAGTTAAAGACCAAAATGCTGTATAAGCCGTTCTGTATATAATTCTTCAGGAAATGGGGCAACACTAGTCGTTTACGCGAGTCTGCAAACTGTAATAAATTAAATTCAGATTGTATTACTGAATTAATCTACACGACTTAAATGATGTTTATCTTTCAAATAATAAAAAAGTAACAACTTAATGTGGCTTTAGTCTGAAATTTGTAAATAAGCAGAATATACGCTTCTGTTAGGTACATTTCTATTCAATTTGACAGTTAAAGGGTTATATATCCTGGAAAAGAATTAATTATATTTTTTGTAAGTAAGAGATTATAAAATATATACATTTCTGTTATATTACTATTAATATTTGAAGGATATTAGTGCATTTTTACTTCTTAAAAAAGCTTCTGTATATTTTGTATATCTACCACTCTTTTAGATGAATATACACTTTAGACTAATATGTGATAGCAATTTGTATTTAACTTTTTGTCGTTCGATTTTTCTGCAACCGAGGAATAGTATGGTTGTGTAATTTCACAACCTGTAATGGATTAAATGTAGATTGTATTGTTAAATTAGTCTTAACGGTCGTAAAGGAGGTTTATCGCTTAAAAAATGGAAAATCAAATACTTAATGTGGCCTCAGTCGGAAATTTTTAGATAGAGAATTGAAAGTATGCGCTGAATAACACCAAAAAAATATTAGATTGGAAAATGAGGGCTTCGGTAAAAGACCAAAATCCGGTACAAGCTGTACTATGTATAATACTCCAGCAAATGGGTAAATAGTAACCGATAATACGAGTCTGAAAACTGTAATATAATAAATTCAGTTTGTATTAATAAATTAATCTAAACGATCGTAAATGAGGATTATCTTTCGAAAGAGGAAATGGCAAGATTTTAAATCTAACTTCAGACGGAAATTTATAAAGAAATAGGAAATATGCTTCTTCTATGAAGTTTTCTAGTAAATTTGAAAGTTAACAGGTAAAATATCCTGGAAAAGGTTTAATTATATTTTTTGAAAGTAAAAATCTCAATAAAATATACATTTCTCTGATAGTTCTTCTCACTTTCGATGATATTAGTAGAATTACAAGTTGTTAAAAAAACGTGCAAAACATTTAAATATCGATCACTCTCTTACATGAGTATATAATTTAGAGTAATATGCGATAGCTATTTACGTTTATCTTTAAATCTTCTGATTTCTTTGCAATCGAGATATAGTATGGTTGTTTAGTTTCATAACCTGTAATGAATTTCATATAGATTGTATTGATAAATAAATCTGAACGGTCGTAAAGAAGGGTTATCTTAAAAAAAAAAAAAAAAAAAAAAAAAAAGCAGGAACTTAATGTGACTTCAGTCAGAAATTTGTTGATAGAGATTAGAAATTATGCCCTGAATAATAAAAAAAAATTTAGCTTGAACAATATCGGCTTCGATAAAAACCAAAAATGCAATATAATATATGCAATATATAATTTTTCAGTAAACAGGTCAACAGTAATCGATGGAGTGACTCGGTAAACTGTAATAAATTAAAAATAGTTTGTATTAGTAAATTGATCTAAGCGATCGTAAATGAGGTATATCTTTCATAGAATGAAAAAGAAGGAAATTAAATGCCGCTTCAGTCGGAAATTTATATATATTGGTTAGAAAGTGTGAGCGGAATAATAATAAAAAAATTAGCTTCAACATAGTCGGCTTCGGTTAAAGACCAAAATGCTGTATAAGCCGTTCTGTATATAATTCTTCAGTAAATTTGCCAACACTAGTCTTTGAGGTGAGTCTGCAAACTGTAATAAATTAAATTCAGTGTGTATTACTGAATTAATCTACACGACGTAAATGATGTTTATCTTTCAAAAAATTAAAAAGTAACAACTTAATGTGGCTTTAGTCTGAAATTTGTATAGAAGCAGGATATATGCTTCTTTTAGATACTTTTCTTTTCAATTTGACAGTTAAAGTGTTATATATCCTGGAAAAGAATTATTTACAGTTTTTTGTAAGTAAGAGATTATAAAATATATACATTTCTGTTATACTACTATTAATATTTGGATGATATTGGTGCATTCAAACTTCTTAAAAACGCTTCAGTATATTTTAAATATCTACCACTCTTTTAGATGAATATACACTTTAGACTAATATGTGATAGCAATTTGTGTTTAACTTTTTGTTGTTCACTTTTTATGCAATCGAGAAGTAGTATGGTTGTTTATTTTCACAACCTGTAATGAATTAAATATAGATTGTATTGTTAAATTAGTCTTAACGGTCGTAAATGAGATTATCGTTAAAGCAATGGAAAATCAAAATCTTAATGTGGCCTCAGTCGGAAATTTCTAGATAGAGAATAGAAAGTATGCGCTGAATAACACGAAAAATATTAGATTGGAAAATGAGGGCTTCGGTAAAAGACCAAAATCCGGTTCAAGCTGTACTATGTATAATACTTCAGCAAATGGGTAAATAGTAATCGATAATACGAGTCTGAAAACTGTAATATAATAAATTTAGTTTATATTAATAAATTAATCTAAACGGTAGTAAATGAGGGTTATCTTTCGAAAAAGGAAATGGCAAGATTTTAAATGTAACTTCAGACGGAAATTTATAAAGAAACAGGAAATATGCTTCTTCTACGAAGTTCTCTAGTACATTTGAAAGTTAACAGGTAAAATATCCTGGAAAAGGTTTAATTACATTTTCTGTAATTAAAAGTGTCATAAATATATACATTTCTCTGATGGTCCTATTCACATTTAGATAATATCAGTAGAATTACAAATTGTTAAAAAAAAAACGTGCGAAACTTTTAAATATCGACCACTCTTTTAGATGAGTATATAATTTAGAGTAATATGCGATAGCTGTTTTCTTTTACCTTGAAATCTTCTGATTTCTTTGTAATCGAGATATAGTATGGTTGTTTAGTTCCACAAACTGTAATGAATTTCATATAGATTGTATTGATAAATTAATCTGAACGGTCGTAAATGAGGGTTATCATTAAAAAAAGAAAAATTAGGAACTTGTTCATAGAGAATAGAAATTATGCCCTGAATAAGAAAAGAAATTTTAGCTTGAACAATGTCGGTTTCGCTAAAAACCAAAAATGCACTATAATCTATGCAATATAAAATTTTTCAGTAAACAGGTCAAAAGTAATCGATGGAGTGAGTCTGCAACCTGTAATAAATTAAACTTAGTTTCTATTAGTAAATTGATCTAAGCGATCGTAAATGAGGTTTATCTTTCATAGAATGAAAAAGCAGGAAATTAAATGCGGCTTCAGTCGGAAATTTATATATAGAGGTTAGAAAGTATGAGCTGAATAATAATAAAAAAATTAACTTGAACATAGTTGGCTTCAGTTAAAAACCGAAATGCTGTATTAGCCGTTCTGTATATAATTCCTCAGTAAATAGGTCATCACTAGTCAATGTGGCGAGTCTGTAAACTCTAATATATTAAATTCAGTTTGTATTACTGAATTAATCTACACGATAATAAATCAGGTTTATCTTTAAAAAAAATAACAAAGTAGGAACTTAACGTGCCTTTAGTTTGAAATTTGTAAATAGAGTTGTAAAGAAACAGGATATTTGCTTCTTTTAGGAACTTTTCTATTCAATTTGCCAGTTAAAGGGTTATATATCCTGGAAAAGAGTTAATTACAATTTCTGTAAGTAAGAGATTATAAAATATATACATTTCTGTTACAGTAATATTAATATTTGGATGATATTAGTGCATTTACAACTTGTTAAAAAATTTTCTGTATATATTAAATATCTACCACTCATTTAGATGAATATACACTTTAGAGTAATATGCGATAGCTATTTTTGTTTAACTCTTTATCGTTCGATATGTCTTCTATCGAGGAATAGTATGGTTGTTCAGTTTCACAACCTGTAATGAATTAAATATAGATTGTATTTTTAAATTAGTTTTAACGGTCGTAAATGAGGTTTATCGTTAAAACAACGGAAAATCAAATACTTAATGTTGCCTCAGTCGGAAATTTCTAGGTAGAGAATAGAAAGTATGCGCTGAATAACACCAAAAATATTAGATTGGAAAATGAGGGCTTCGGTAAAAGACCAAAATCCGGTACAAGCTATACTATGTATAATACTTCAGCAAATGGGAAAATAATAATCGATAATACGAGACTGCACATTGTAATATAATAAATTCAGTTCATATTAATAAATTAAACTAAACAGTAGTAAATGAGGGTTATATTTCAAAAAATGAAAAAGCAAGACTTTAATGTAGCTTCAGTAATCAATGATGTGCTGTATAATACCAAAAATATTAGTTTGAACAATATCGGCAGTGGTAAAAAGTCACAATGCTGTAAAAGCTATGTAATATATAATTTTTCAGTAAATGGGCGAATAGTAGTCGATGGGTCGAGTCTGCAAACTGTAATATATTAAATTTATTTTGTTCTAAGTGATCATAATTGAGGGTTATATTTCATAATATGAAAAGGCAGGTACTTAAATGCGGCTTCAGTTGTAAATTTATATATAGAGGTTAGAAAGTATGCCCTGAATAATAACAAGAATATTAGCTTGAACAGTGTCAGCTTCGGTAAAAAAACCAAAATGCTGTACAAGCTATGCTATATATAATTCTTCAACAAATGGGGTAATAGTAATCGATAGGGCGAACCAGCAAACTGTAATAAAACAAATTCAGTTTGCAAATACAAATTAATATAAACGGTCGTAAATTATCGTTATCTTACATAGAACTTAATGTGCCTTCTGTCGGAAATTTGTAAAGAAATTTGTAAAAAAGTCGGAAATATGCTTCTTTAAGGAACTTTTCTTGTAAATTGTCCAGGTAAGGCGTTATATATCCGGGAGAAAAGTTAATTACATATTCTGTAAGTAAAAATTTCATTAAGATTATATTTCTCTGATAGTTTTATTAATATTTGGATGATACTAGTAAAATTAAAATTTGTTAAAAATAAACTTGCGAAAATTTTAAATATCTACCACTTTTTAAGATGAGTATACACTTTAGAGTAATATGCGATAGCTCTGTGCATTAACGCTTACATCACTTGAGTCGATCGAGGTATAGATTGGTTGTGTAGTTTCTCAACCTGTAGTGAAATAAAAATAGATTGTATGGTTAAACTAATCTTAGCGGTCGTAAATGAGGGTTATATTTCAATGAACGAAAAAGCAGGAGCTTAATGTGGCCGTAGTCGAAAATTTGTACAGACAGATTAGGAAGTATGCTATGAATAATACCAAAAATATTATTTTGAAAAATGTCGGCTTCGATAAAAAATCAAAATGCTGTATGCAATATATAATTCTTTAGTAAATGGGTCAACAGTAATCGATGGAATGAGTCGGTAAACTGTAATAAATTAAATTTAGTTTGTAATTATAAATTACTCTAAACTATAGTAAATGAGGGTTATCGTTTAAATAATCAAAAAGCAGGAACTCAATATGGATTCAGTCGGAAATGTGTAAAGAAATTTGTAAAAAAGTTGGAAATATGCTTCTTTAAATAACTTTTCTTTTAAATTCTCCAGTTAAGGGGTTATATATCCTAGAAAAGTGTTAATTACTTTTTCTGTAAGTAAAAATTTCATAAAGATATATATTTCTCTGATAGTTATATTAATATTTGGATGATACTAGTAGAATTACAATTTGTTAAAAAAAACTTGCGAAAATTTTAAATATCTACCACTTTTTTAGATGAGTATACACTTTAGAGTAATAAGCGATGGCTCTGTAATTTAACGCTTACATTACTTGAGTCATCTGTGATTGAGGTATTGGTTGGTTGTGTAGTTTCTCAACCTGTAGTGAAATAAAAATAGATTGTATTGTTAAAATAATCTTAGCGGTCGTAAATGAGGGTTATATTTCAATGAACGAAAAAGCAGGAGCTTAATGTGGCCGTAGTCGAAAATTTGTACAGACAGATTAGGAAGTATGCTCTGAATAATACCAAAAATATTATTTTGAAAAATGTCGGCTTCGATAAAAAATCAAAATGCTGTATGCAATTTATAATTCTTTAGTAAATGGGTCAACAGTGATAGATGAACTGAGTTGGCAACCTGTAATAAATTAAATTTTGTTTGTATTAATGGATCTAAGCAATCGTAAATGATGGTTATTTTTCATAGAATGAAGAGGCAGAAACTTAAATGTGGCTTCAGTTGGAAATTCATACATAGAAATTAGTAAGTATGCGCTGAATAATACCAAAAATAGTATGTTGAAAAATGTCGGCTTCGATAAAAATTAACATGCTGTATAAGCTATGCAATATATAATTCTTTAGTAAATGTGTCAACACTAATCGATGGAGTGAGTCCGGAAACTGTAATAAATTAAATTTAGTTTGTATTTATAAATTATTCTAAACGGTAGTAAATGTGGGTTATCGTTTAAAAAATGAAAAATCAGGAACATAATATGGCTTCCGTCGGAAATGTGTAAAGAAATTTGTAAAAAAGTTGGAAATATGCTTCTTTAAGGAACTTTTCTGGTAAATCCAGTTAAGGGGTTATATATCCTAGAAAAGTGTTAATTACTTTTTCTGTAAGTAAAAATTTCATAAAGATATATATTTCTCTGATAGTTCTGTTAATATTTGGATGATACTAGTAAAATTACAATTTGTTAAAAAAACTTGCTAAAATATTAAATATCTACCACTTTTTTAGATGAGTATACACTTTAGAGTAATATGCGATAGCTCTACGCGTTAACGCTTACGCCACTTGAGTCCTCTGTGATTGAGGTTTTGATTGGTTGTGTAGTTTCACAACCTGTAGTGAAATAAAATAGTCTGTATTCATAAACTAGTCTAAACGGTCGTAAATGAGGGTTATATTTCAAAGAACCTAAAAGTAGGAACGTAATGTGGCTGCAGTCGGTAATTTATACATAGATGTTAGGAAGAATTCGCTGAATATTACTGAAAGTATTAGGTTGCCTAATGTCGGCTTTTGGAAGATATCAAAATGCTGTACAAGCTATGCAATTCTTCAGTAAATGAGTTTTTCTTTTCATAGAAGGGAACGATGGCCGAATGGTTAGGGTGCTGCCTTTCGGAACCGGAGTTCGTGGGTTCGAGTCCCACTATGGCATGGATGTTCGTAGCCGTTCGGAATCGGCTTTAAGCAGTAGGTCCAGGTCTCATTAGCCCTCGTGTTGCAAAAAGTAGACCGTAGAGTTCCAAACCAAACCAAAGTTTTCATAGAAGGAAGAGGCAGAAACATAAATGCGGTAATTTATTGTTAGAAGTTAGAATTACGATATGAATAACCAAAAATATCAGCTTGAAAAATCTCGACTTCTGTAACAAACGAAAATGAGGTACAAACTATGCGATGTATAATTCTTCAGTAAATAGTTCAACAGTAATTGAAGTAGTGAGTCGGCATCCTGTAATGAGTTACATTTATTTTGTATTAATAAATTAATATAAGCGATCGTAAATGATGGTTATCTTTCACAGAATGAAAAGTCAGGAACTTAAATGCTGGTTCAGTCGGAAATTTATAGATAGAGGTTAGAATGCATGCATTGATTAATACCAAAATATATGATTTTGAATAATGTCTGTTTCTGCAAGAAATGAAGTTATGAAATATATAATTCTTTAGTAAAGGGATGAAAAGCAATCGATAGGGCGAGTCAGCCATTTCTGAGTTTCTTCAGTGAGTATGAATACATAATTATTTGAAATAGCATATATAATTCTGTGAGACCAACAAAGTATTAAGTACTTTTATTTTAATATTTTAGATCTTTATAATATTTAAAACTGGTATTTTTACTTTTTAAAGCCCTATGGCAGCACAAAGATAGTTCTGCTTCAATTCAATTGTTTTCAGTACAGTTGCCTCAAAGAAGAGAACACTAATCTTTAAACGAATTACTTAATCTTTAAGTCAATAAATTTATCCAATTTAACCATTAAACTTAATCTTTAAGATAGTAAACTTAACCAACAAATCATTAAAATTAATCTTTTAACCCATATTGGACCACTGTCCTATAAACAGGACAGCAAATAAAATTCCATTTAATTAGAAAGTTATAAATATTTTCTGAGTGGATTTTATTTTAACACCTTTAACCCCTTAGAGCACGAGTTTTTTTTGGAAAAACTGGTAAATATGATTTTTTTTATATATTATATTTTTTATATATTATATATATTATATTTTTTTACAGTAAAATGAATATATAGGTATATTGTAAGTTTTGTTTGCAAGTACAGTTGTGGGGTGTTTCTAGGAAGCGAAAAAGGGGTTAAAGTTATTAATAAATTGTTATACAAACAAAGGGTAAACGATTTGATTATCTTGTTTATATTGAATTTTGCCCGCGTCAGATACGGGCAAATGCGTTAAAATAGACACACTTTAGCATAGTAACAAAAGAAAACTGAGATATCAAATTATATTGTATTGTAAAAATTATTTTCAGCAACCTCTTAGAAAATGTCATTTTTTAATCTTTAATTTTATATTTATTATTTTTTTTTCAAACATTGTGGAGGTTACTTTTAGTTTAAAAACAGAGCTAATAATGTAGCTGAAAGTTATTGTTGAAAAATATATTTTACACGTGTATTTTGTAAGTATAAAAAACGTGCCCTGAAATTAAGACGACGGTCCAATTCCGATTACTTTTCCACGAATTCAATATTGCACATTCTTTTCGTATCTTTCAATGAAAACCAGTTCAAACCCCTGTTCACACACCTGGACACAACAAGGGGTAATTAGATGTCTATTCTATTCAGATAAAATGGAGATTGCAAGATAAACTTACTCTCTTACTGCCAGTTCAATAACTGTAAGGGAAAACCAACAACAGTACGCTTAAAATCTAATGTTGGACTTTGTTTGGACTATTTCCCCAAATTTGATCTATGAATCAGCAATATAAGTGATATATAATGCAATGTAAGTGATATTTGTTAAGCTTTAGTAGGGTATTGGACCTATTTATAGGACAGCCAATTACATAAAAAATTAAAAATATTTTTTCAAAATTTTGGTTTTATATACTTAGTTACACCATATTAATGATATGGATTAAGTTTTAATAACTTACAGAAATATTTAGTTGGTGTGGTAAAACCAATTACAAATAGGGCCTGGTCAATGAACAGCCTTAAAATCCCTTTGTCCAGAAGATTACTGACCGTTCCATTTACTGGTTTGAGAATTAGTTTGGTTTGGTTTTGAGAACTACAGTCTACTTTTTTGCAACACGAGGGCTAAAGAGTACAGGACCTACTGCTTAAAGCCGATTCCGAACTGCTAGGAACAACCCTGTTACAGTGGGTTTTGAATCCCCGATCTCCGGTACCAATGAGCCGAACGACGGCCGATTGGTTAGGGTGCTGGCCTTCAGTACCGGAGTTCGTGGGTTTGAATCCCACAGTGGCATGGATGCTCGTAGCCGTTCGAAATCGGCTTTAAGCTGTTGGTCCCGGTCACATTAGCCCTCGTGTTGCAAAAAGTAGATCGCAGCACTCCAAACCAAACCAAACCAAAACCGGTACCAATGATCAGCTCTCTAACCATTCGGCCATCGTTCGGCTCACACCCAGAATTCACCTGGCCTATCTCTTGTACCATAAATATACGTCCATATTGTTGTAATGCACTTGCAACACATACACCAGTGTTCGTTCTTGAAAGGTTAAACAAATTAAAATATTCTACAGAATTAAAAATAAATTCCTTATATTTAAACTAAATCATTTGTTATATACATTATTTACAGATATTTTCTTGATTTATACACATGACATTGATTAATTTGTTTTGATATTCATCAATATACAATAATCATTAAAAATTTCCTTTTTTAAATAAATGGTTTTCCTTAATCAAAACATTATGAGACCCAGGTAATAATCGTGTATATGTTAATCAGTTTACTTCCAGGCCTTCAAAAGGAAGCAGGGCGGGGCTCTAGGTAGGCTGTACGTCGGTGCTGTAGGAAAGGTCGTCACTTTGTGGGATGCGGTATCGAGTAATATTGCTGTCCAGTGCTCTCTGGCTTGCTCATGGTGTTCTCGATGAATCCAGCAACTCTTGACTACTGACCTCAGCTTGCTCACAGAATCTGGATGCACAAGTGAACTCTGCCTCCCAACCTCGAATCCTTTTCCAACTTTTTTCCAAAACTTTAGGCCTCCGTTCAACTCTCTTTTTTCTCTTTTCCAATCATTTGTTAGTGAAAATTTTCCCACATCTGTAAGCTCTACCGCAGAGGTCGGCAACCTGTTTGTCCTTAAGGGCGCAATACTAAATTTGAAAATTACCGAGGGCACATATTTTACAGATTATCAACAGGTATAAATAGGCATTCAAAAAACAGATTTTTTATAACTTTATTTTGTTGGTGTCATACATAATTACACATATAATTCAGTGTAAAACTTGGATATCCATATTTTCAGCTAATTTCTTATAATTGGGGATATATTTAGAGTTCCCGGTCCTTAAACAATTATCTAAATGTGAGTCATTAAGTTTTGTTCGGTATTTTGATTTCAAATATTTCATATTTGAGAACAAAGACTCGCAATTGTATGTTGTTTCACAAGATGAATATATTTTTAGCGCACATTTCTTTAAAATAGGATACTTATTTTCATCGACTAAGTTCCAAAACAATTTATCATTGCTATGCGCTTTTAAAATAATATCACTTTGCAAGTTTATTATTTCTAATTCTAGGTCTTCGATATTATGAAGCTCAAAATGCGCTGAAACTATTTCTAGAGCATCATCTTCAGTAGCATTGAATGGATTTATGAAAAATCTTAGAACGGTGTCTAATGCTGTAAAATCTTCAAATCTAGAAGAAAACTCTTCTATTATGCAAATATGCATATTTTTTTATAACTTTGAAAAATATAACTGAGAAATTTATATATATATATATATATATATATATATATATATATATATATATATATATATATATATATACCAGTTTATATTATGTGTATACTTTATAGTGTAGTACGAATTGGGATTAACCTTTAGTTGATCAACTTTTATGTCATTGAATTCTAGTATTAATCGGGTTGCATTCGCAATCTGATGTAAAAAAATTGTAATTTTTTAAAGTGCTTCCTATGGTCCTAGTTAAGTTTGATATTTTCTTAGTGACCAGTAGTGGTATTTAAATTGCGTATTGAATTGGATGTTAGTCGGTAGATATTTCATAGTGTATGTTGAAAGAAAACGGAAAAATATAGCATTTTAAACAAATCCAACTAGAGGTATATGTTACACATAATACGGTATTCTAGATAAGAAATAATTAGCATTTGTAAATAACAGTTGACTATTTTTTCAATCTTAAGGTTTTTTAAATCCATTGTTTTACACCCAGAAGAATGGCAATACAAAGAATGATAGTAGTGACAAATGTTTCCCAGTATTGTTACCTCAATAGTGAAAACACCTTTCTTCTCTGAAGCAACAAGAAATAGGCCTGGTAATCGAAGGAGAGAAAAACTTTTTCTTTTCCAATAGACCT
>CM063497.1:52003159-52015659 GCA_032207245.1 Pardosa pseudoannulata
CTAAAAATAAAGTTATATATTCATTTCCTAGACAATTAAAAAGTAGCTGAACATAAAAAAGACAAATCATACAAGATTAAACTCCTTTTGTAGATAGTAAATGGAAATTTTAAACAGTGGGGGATATTTAGCATGTACCTTTTTATGTATGAGATGATTATAAGGTATTATGGACATCACTCTTTAAAACAATTCATAAGAGCTAAACCAATACGGTTTGGTTACAAATTGTGGGCAATGTGGGTTGATACTGGATACTGCTATAAATTTTCATTGTATTGTGGTAAAGAACTATATGAGAATCGTTCATTAGGGTCCCTGGGAGAAAGAGTTGTATTGAATATGTTATCTGTTGTAGAAAATCCATCTAGCCATGTAATGTTTTTGATACGTTTTTCACTAGTCATCTTTTATTGCATAATTTACAAGAAAAAGGATTCCGAGCTACTGGTACTGTAAGAGACACTAGAGCTGAGAAATGCACCCTAAAGTCTTCAAATGAGTTTGATAAAATGCAACGTGACACTTATGATTTTCGGTTCTACTAAAAAATGAAATCACGATAGTTAGATGGAAAGACAATAGGAGCGTGGCTGTTGCTACACACTTTGATAATGTTGAGTGCACATCAAAAGTTCAAAGATGGTCTTCTGAGATAAAAGAAAAATTATCAATCCCACAACCAAATTTAATAAATAATTATAACAAACATATGGGAGACCATCCTGCCTGGCCTCTAGAGAAACACGGCATAGCAATAAAAGGTAAAAAAAATGGTACTGGTGTCTATTCACTCGAATAATTGATATGGTTGTAGTGAATGCAAGTATTCTGCACAAGAATGTTCATAAAGGTGATTTTATGTCCATGAAAGATTTCGGAAGATCTGTAAAATATCTAAAATTGGGAATCAGAAAAAAGGTTTTGAAAGATCGACCTTACAGCTTTCCTTCATCATTAACATCTAATGTCAGTGATGATGTTCACTTTGATAGAATGGATCACAAGATGGGACAAAGAAAGGGCCAAAGACACTGTCGACTTGTAGGGTGCCAAAGAAGATCCCTAACATATTTTGTGAAGTGCGATGCCACTTTATGCAAGAAATGTTTCATCAAATTACACACTAAACTGTAGAAACATTAAAATTTTGTCTTTTAAAATAACTGAACGTTACTAAGTACATTCTGTAATATTGTGAAATTCTGGATAAATAAACGTTTTTTAAAAGGAAACACATTAGTTTTTATCTATTTGGTTCGTTTCTACCACTTTATTGAAGTACTACTGATTGTTGTGTATTTGATAAAATATATCCCCCGAACGCCCAGTGATCTATTTTTAGATCAGCATATTTTTTAAAAACTATGGTACGTATTGATAAAATTCGATAATAATATTCATGTTGATAGTAAAAGACACCCAATTTATGAATTATATGTCATTATGTCGAAAAAAAATAATTTGGGCGTTAATGGGTTTAACATAGGGTTAATTTTCACCCAAATCTGATTATAAACTTTCTTTCTTCCTGCTAACTGTTGTATAACATCAAAGAAGTTACAATATCAAAGTACACAATACAATACCAAAGAAGTTGTTCACAATGGATAAAGTCTGATTCTAACATTCTTGTCTTTGTCTACGGCAATAAGGAGAATTATCCAGCCATAGAAGATAAATGATTATTAGTATTTGTTTACTAAATCTCCAAGAGCCATGGTATTTCTGTCGGCAAAAACAACTGGAAGTAACTGGAAGTTTGCGGGCTCGGAGCCTGAGCCGGCACAAGATCCGCAGTACTTGTTAAAGATGATAAAATCAAGTAAAATATGTTCGTGGTCACAATTTCCTCCAAGTTCTCAAGCAATACCTCTGGGGGTGGCAGGTCCAGCCTAAGGGTGTTCTACTTGTTAC
Source organism: Pardosa pseudoannulata (assembly GCA_032207245.1). Taxonomy (NCBI): domain Eukaryota; kingdom Metazoa; phylum Arthropoda; class Arachnida; order Araneae; family Lycosidae; genus Pardosa; species Pardosa pseudoannulata. Next base: position 52,005,077 of record CM063497.1, read on the forward strand.
CTTCTTCAAAATGACTAAGACTCACTTGAGTAAGAAGTCATTTTCACCATTGAGGTTCTCGTTAAAACAAAAGTCGCACTCCTTTACCCCAAATAGTGCTTGGTTTGACCAAGTGGCGCAAGACAATAACAGCAATAACAACAATTGAATCTCCTTCTTGCTTTATAAAATGTGACGGTTTTTTTAGAGTACTGAATTTGTACGAAATTAGTTAGATGTGTCATTTCTCCCCTACTATGAAACGTTGGATACCTGTTGGTCACAAATTGATAGTTCATCTCCTGCCGGATGGATATTGGAAGAAGAAAAGAAAATGATAGAATTTAGTAGGCAAAAACTCTAGGTAATTATATAACTTTTCTTTCTGTTAATTCAAGTAAACTTTTGTTGGTAGATTTTATGAATGATTCTTAATATACTTAAATAATGGTAATTCATGTTAAAAGAAATATCCCCTAATAGTTGTTGACAAATAGAAAAGGCTGAAGGAAAATATAACAGTGATCACAAAGACTGTCTTTCCTACGTATTCTCATTTCGACATTTATACCATTCCTCATTTGAAATATAAGAGATTTACCTCTTACTGAATAAGAGCTTTTACTTTTAATTCTAGAACTACGATGATAGACTGCCTTTCACAGGTATTATCATTTTGACATTTGTATCATTCATTATATCAGATTTAACAGGTTTATTTCTTTCTGAATAAGAGCTTTTATATTTAATTCTCGAACTACGATGGGTTTTACTACAATGATGGACTGTATTTCACACATATTCTCATTTTGACATTTATACCATTCATTATTTGACATGTAACAGGCTTGTCTCTTACTGAATAAGAGCTTTTACTTTTAAATCTCGAACTATGATGGTTGTTACTACAATGGTGGGCAATCTTTCACGTGTATTTTCATTTCGACATTTGGACCATTCATTATTTAAGATGTAAAAGGGTCTCTTTCTGAATAAGAGCTTTTACTTTTATTTATCGATCTACGATGGTTGTTACTAAAATGGTGGAAAGTCTTTTACGCTTATTTTCATTTTGACATTTATATCATTTATTACTTCAGATGTTACAGACTTATCTCTTACTGAATAAGAACTTTCACGTTTAATTTTCGAACTACGATAGCTATTATTATGATGATGGACTGTCTTTCACACGCATTATCATTTCAACATTTATATCATTCATTATTTCAGATGTAACAGGTTTATCTCTCTCAAAATAAGAGCTTTTACGTTTAATTCTCAAACTACGGTGATTGTTAATACGAGGATTGACTGTCTTTCACACGTATTATCATTTCGACATTTATTCCATTCATTATTTTAGATGTAACAGACTTATCTCTTACTGAATAAGAGCTTTTACTTTTAAATCTCGAACTACGAGGGTTGTTACTACAATGGTGGACAATCTTTCACATGTATTTTCATTTCGACATATATATCTTTCATTATTTCAGATGAAATAGGTTTATCTCTTTCTGAATAAGAGTTTTTACGGTTAATTTTCGAGCTACGATAGTTGTTACTACAATATTGGACAGTTTTTCATTTGAATCCTCATTTCGACATTTATACTATTTATTATTTCAGATGTAACAGGTTTATCGCTTTCTGATTGGTTTGGTTTGGTTTGGAGTGCTACGGTCTACGCTTTTGCACACGAGGGCTAATGAGACCGGGACCTACAGCTTAAAGCCGATTCCGAACGGCTACGAACATCCATGCCAAAGTGGGATTCGAACCCACGAACTCCGGTACCGAAGGCCAGCACTCTAACCAATCGGCCATCGTTCGGCTATCGCTTTCTGAATAAGAGCTTTTTACTTTTAAATCTCGAACTACGATGGTTGTTACTACAATGGTGGACAGTCTTTCACGTGTATTTTTATTTCGACATTTGTACCATTCATTATTTAAGATGTAAAAGGGTTATCTCTTTCTGAATAAGAGCTTTTACGTTTATTTATCGATCTACAGTGGTTGTTACTACAATGGTGGAAAGTCTTTCAAGCGTATTTTCATTTTGACATATATACCATTTATTACTTCAGATGTAACAGGCTTATCTCTTACTGAGTAAGTGATTTTACTTTTAAATCTCGAACTACGATGGTTGTTACTACAGTGGTGGACAGTCTTTCACGCGTATTTTCATTTCGACATTTATACCATTCATTATTTCAGATGAAACAGGTTTATCGCTTTCTGAATAAGAGCTTTTTACCTTTAAATCTCGAACTACGATGGTTGTTACTACAATGGTGGACAGTCTTTCACGTGTATTTTTATTTCGACATTTGTACCATTCATTATTTAAGATGTAAAAGGGTTATCTCTTTCTGAATAAGAGCTTTTACGTTTATTTATCGATCTACGGTGGTTGTTACTACAATGGTGGAAAGTCTTTCAAGCGTATTTTCATTTTGACATATACACCATTTATTACTTCAGATGTAACAGGCTTATCTCTTACTGAATAAGTGATTTTACTTTTAAATCTCGAACTACGATGGTTGTTACTACAGTGGTGGACAGTCTTTCACGCGTATTTTCATTTCGACATTTATACCATTCATTATTTCAGATGTAACAGGTTTATCGCTTTCTGAATAAGAGCTTTTTACGTTTAATTCTTGAACTACGATGTATTTTTCCACGATGATGGACTGTCTTTCACACATATTCGCATTTTGACACTTATACTTTTCATTATTTGAGATGTAACAGGCTTATCTCTTACTAAACAACATCTTTTACTTTTAATTTTCGAACTAAGATGGTTGTTACTACGAGGATGGACTGTCTATCATAAGCATTATCGTTTCCAGTTTATACCATTCATTATTTCAAATGTAACAGGCTTATCTCTTACTGAATAAGAGCTTTTACTTATAATTTTCGAATTACGATAGTTATTATTATGATGTTGGACTATCTTTCACACTCATTATCATTTCGACATTTATATCATTCATCCTTTCAGATGTAAGAGGTTTATCTCTTTCGGAATAAGAGCTTTTACGTTTAATTATCGAACTACGATGGTTTTACTACGATTTTGGACTGCCTTTCATATGAATCCTCATTTCGACATTTATACTATTTATTATTTCAGATGTAACAGGTTTATCTCTTTCTGAATAAGAGTTTTTACGTTTAATTCTTGAACTACAATGGTTGTTACTACAATGGTGGACAATCTTTCACGTGTATTTTCATTTTGACATTTATACCATTTATTACTTCAGATGTAACAAGCTTATCTCTTACTGAATGAGAGCTTTCAGGTTTAATTTTCGATCTAAGATAGTTATTATTATGATGATGGACTATCTTTTATTCTCATTATCATTTCGACATTTATACCATTCATTATTTCAGATGTAACAGGTTTATCTCTTTCGGAATAAGAGCTTTTTTGTTTATTTCTCGAATTACAATAGTTGTTACTACAGTGGTGGACAGTCTTTCATGTGTATTTTCATTTCGACATTTATACCACTTATTATTTCAGATGTAACAGGTTTATCTCTTTCGGAATAAGAGCTTTCAAGTTTAATTCTCGAACTACGATGGTTGTTACTACTATGATGGACTGTCTTTCACACATATTCGCATTTTGTCATTTATACCTTTCATTATTTGAGATGTAACAGGCTTATCTCTTACTAAATAACAGCTTTTACTTTTAATTTTTCGAACTACGATGGTTGTTACTACGAGGATGGACTGTCTATCACATGCATTATCGTTTCCAGATTTATACCATTCATTATTTCAAATGTAACAGGCTTATCTCTTACTGAATAACAGCTTTTACTTTTAATTTTCGAAATACGATAGTTGTTACTATGATGTTGGACTATCTTTCACACTCATTATCATTTCGACATTTATACCATTTATTATTTCAGATGTAACAGGTTTATCTCTTTCTGAATAAGAGCTTTTACGTTTTATTCTCGAACTACAATGGTTGTTACTACAATGGTGGACAATCTTTCACGTGTATTTTCATTTTGACATTTATACCATTTATTACTTCAGATGTAACAGGCTTATCTCTTACAGAATGAGAGCTTTCACGTTTAATTTTCGAATTACGATAGTTATTATTATGATGATGGACCATCTTTCCTACCCATTATCATTTCGACATTTATACCATTCCTTATTTCAGATGTAACAGGTTTATCTCTTTCTGAATAAGAGCTTTTACGTTTTATTTTCGAACTACAATGGTTGTTACTACAATGGTGGACAATCTTTCACGTGTATTTTCATTTTGACATTTATACCATTTATTACTTCAGATGTAACAGGCTTATCTCTTACAGAATGAGAGCTTTCACGTTTAATTTTCGAATTACGATAGTTATTATTATGATGATGGACCATCTTTCCTACCCATTATCATTTCGACATTTATACCATTCATTATTTCAGATGTAACAGGTTTATCTCTTTCTGAATAAGAGATTTTACGCTTAATTTTGGAACTACGATGGTTGTTACTACCATGGTGGATAGTCATTCACGCGTATTTTCATTTCGACATTTATACCATTCATTATTTGAGATGTAACAGGCTTATCTCTTACTGAATAAGAGCTTTCACGTTAAATTTTTGAACTACGATAGTTATTATTATGATGATGGACTATCTTTCACACTCATTATCATTTCGACATTTATACCCTTAATTATTTCAGATGTAACAGGTTTATCTCTTTCTGAATAAGAGCTTTTACGTTTAATTTTTGAACTACGATGGTTGTTACTACCATGGTGGATAGTCTTTTACGCGTATTTTCATTTCGACATTTATACCATTCATTATTTGAGATGTAACAGGCTTATCTCTTACTGAATAAGAGCTTTTACTCTTAATTCTAGAACTACAATGGATTTACTTCAAAAATAGATGCTACAGCAACAAAAGTTATTCTATGTAAGATCATCTTTAGTCATTCTTAAAATTCGTCAGTCATAATTTATTATTGATTGGATGACTCTAGATTATTCTTTACTAAGAAAAAACAATGTATTGGTAACATATGTTAAATCTCCCAAAAAAGGAAAGGACAAATTTAAATGGTTAAAAGAAAATGTAATGGTAATCATGAATACAATCTTTTAGATGTATCATGTTATGGATATTTATAAGATTCATTTTTTATAAACAATTTTATCCTTTACTCAAATATCTCTCTTACTTTTCATTCTAGAACTACAATAGATTTTACTTTAAAAGCAGCTGCTATAGCAAGAGAAATGTCTCTATTTAAATTCTTCTGTTGCTATTATTTGAATTCGTCAATTAAAATCTAAAACTAATTTCATGACCCTAAGCTGTTTGTTTCTCTTATTCCGGATAAAATAAAGTTTCACTCTAATTCATGAGAATCGAAACCAGTCAAAACAGGCAATGAAAAACAGATATATGATTGAAGGAAAACGTGGCAGTGATCACAAATTCTAGGACTACAGTAATTTTCCCTTCACAAACCGCTGCTGTAGCAACAGAAATATCTCCATTTAAGATCGGTTGCCATTCATTACACTCTTCAATCGAAATCTAATATTAATTCGATGACGCTGAAAAGGTTGTTTCGTTCACAGAAAAAACAATGTACTTACTATTAATGTGAAACGAAATCTCATATAGAGGGCAATGACAAACAGAAATGGCTGGAGGAAAACGTGATAGCTATCACAAATATTGTCTTTTCATATGTGCTCTTGTCTGAACTAATGAAATGCTTTCTCTATCGACATTGATTTCCCTCATTCTGCCAAGATTATATTTACCCGGAAATGCATCTTTATATTTTTCCTCTGAGGAATATTTATCTCTTTCGGAAGGATTTAGATATGAATTTTCATGTCTGTAAGACACTGATTGGAATGTTTCCGATTTCAATCGTCTTCTTTTCAGGACATACTTCAAAAATATTGGTTTTTAACCCTCTATATCTCTTATTGTAGTAAAATTAAACTACAATCACATTTATTACTATTTTGTTGATAATGGTTTTTAAGATTACTTTACAAAAAATTGTAATTCTAGACCTTATTGATTCAAAATAAGATTTCATTTATACTCTATGAAAGATTGGAAAAATGGGAAGAAGGTAATCTCCTTAAGCATGTGTATTCAACACTAGAATGGCCGTAAGTTTCATTTTGACCCCTTAGAGCTTTTGACAGTTGATAGCTTTTGTTTGTTTGAAGATTACTTTTGAAAAAGTTGTAACTCTTGATCTTATTAGTGCAGTATGAAATTTTTTATATATTTTATGAATTATTGGAAAAATGATAAACTGGTTGTGTACTTAAGCATGCGTCGTTAACATTAGAATGGCGGTAGGTTTCATTTTGACCTCGGAGAACTTTTGACAGTTGATAGCTTTTGTTTGTTTAAAGATTACTTTTGAAAAAGTTGTAACTCTTGATCTTACTGATGTAATATGAATTTTTTTATGTACTTTAGGAATAATTGGAAAACAGATAAAAGAGTTGTCTACTTCAGCATGCGTATTTAACTTAAAATGACCATAGGTTCCATTTTGACCCCGGAGGACTTTTGACTGTTGATAGCTTTTGTTGGTTTGAAGATTACTTTTGAAAAAGTTGTAACTCTTGATCTTATTAGTTCAATATGAAATGTTTTATATACTTTATGAATCATTGGATAAATGATAAAAAGATTTTCTACTTAAGTATATGTATTTAACATTAAAATGCCGATAGGTTTCTTTTTGACTCCTGAGAACATTTGACCGTTGATAGCTTTTGTTGGTTTGAAGATAACTTTAGACAAAAAAATAACTCTTGATCTTATTTATTCAATATGAATTTTTTATATACTTTATTATTGATTGGAAAAATATTAAAGGGGTTGTCTAATTATGCATGCATATTGAACATTGGAATAGCGGTAGGTTTCATTTTGACATGGAGAACTTTTGACAGTTGATAGCTTTTGTTTGTTTGAAGAGAGGGTTGTCTACTTATCCTATTAGTTCAATAGGAAATTGTTTATATATTTTATGAATCATTGGAAAATGTTAAAAGGGTTGTGTACTTAAGCATACGTTGTTAATATTAGAATGGCGGTAGGATTCATTTTGACAGTCATTTTGACAGTTGATAGCTTTTGTTTGTTTGAAGATTACTTTTGAAAAGTTGTAACTCTTGATCTTATTAGTTCAATATGAAATTTTTTATATACTTTATGAATCATAGGAAAAATGATAAAAAGTTTGACTACTTAATCATGCGTATTTAACATTAGAATGGCGATAGGTTTCACTTTGACTCCTGAGAACTTTTGACAGTTGATAGTTTTTCTTTGTTTGAAGATTACTTTTGAAAAAGTTGTAACTCTTGATCTTATTAATTTAATATGAAATTTTTTATATACTTTATAAATGATTTGAAAAATTATAAAGGTGTTGTGTACTTAAGTATCCGTTTTTAAAGCTAGAATGGCGGTAGGTGTCATTCTGACTCCGGAAAACTTTTGAAAGTTGACAGTTTTTTTTTGGAAGAAATTGTTGGATATGTTTTTACTTTTTTAAAATTGATAACAAATATTTATAAAAAGAAAAACTTTTAGCATTCTAGTTGTGTTAAAGTTTGAAATATAGGCATGTATTACTAAAATGGCGGATGATGTCATTTTGACCACTTTATTAAAATATTGCAAAGCTTCAGGTAAAGAGTCTTTCGTATTTTTATTTTTTGACAGAAATTCTTTAAGTTAGAGAATTTTTTTTGTTTCCTTGGTTAGTTCAAATTACAAACGGTAACAGTTAGGTTAGGTTTTGTTTAGTTTGGAGCGCTATCGTCTACTGTTTTATTCACGAGAGTGAAAAGAGAGCGGAACAACTGTGTAAAACCGATTCCGGACGGCTACGAACATTCATGTCAGTATTTGGATTCAAGACTGTGAACTCCTGTACCGAAGTGTGGCGTGCTCTATTTGTACATCGTTTGGCATTAACTGTCAGGAGAGCTTTTTTCTATGTAGTTTGAAATCAATAATTCAGTATATATGTATTCTGTCATCATTAAAGTCATTAATCAGAATCTAACGTTATTTTGATGATGGTATACTGCTTGTTTCGTTCCTCAATGAGACCGTTTCATTGGCAACAGATGTGAAAAGAAATCTCTTGAAATAGGCAATGCCAAAAATACACGGGGAAGGAAAACGTGACTATGATCACAAACTGAAGATCTACAATAATTTTATTTCAAAAAGAGACGCTAGTCAATCGGAATTTAACATTATTTCGATGGCTCTGAAAAGGTTGTTTCATTCGGAGAAAAACCAATGTAATAACAATCAATGTGAAACGAAATCTCCCATAGCAAGCAATGACAAATAGAAATGGCTGAAGGAAAACGTGATAGCTATCACAAATATTGTCTTTTCATATGTGCTCTTGTCTCAACTAATGAAATGCTCTCGCTATCGACATTGATTTCCCTCAGTCTGCCAAAATTACATTTACCCAGAAATGCATCTTTATCTTTTTTCTCTGCGGGATATTTATCTCTTTCTGAATGATTTAGATATGAATTTTCATGTCTGTAATACACTGATTGGAATGTTTCCGATTTCAATCATCTTCTTTTCAGGACATACTTCAAAAATATCGGTTTTACACCCTCTATCTCTCTTATTGTAGGAAAATTAAACAACAATCACATTTATTATCATTTTGTTGATAATGGTGTTTAAGATTACTTTGCAAAAAATTGTAATTTTCGAACTTCTTGATTTAAAATAAGATTTCTTTTATACTTTATGAAAGATTGGAAACATGGGAAGAAGATAATCTCCTTAAGCATGTGTATTCAACACTAGAATGGCCGTAGGTGTCATTTTGACCCCTTAGAACTTTTGACAGTTGATAGCTTTTGTTTGATTGAAGATTACTTTTGAATAAGTTGTAACTCCTGATCTTATTAGTGCAGTATGAAATTTTTTATATATTTTATGAATTATTGGAAAAATGATAAACTGGTTGTGTACTTAACCATACGTTGTTAACATTAGAATGGCGGTAGGTTTCATTTTGACCCCGGAGAACTTTTGACAGTTGATCTCTTTTGTTTGTTTGAAGATTACTTTTGAAAAAGTTGTAATTCTTGATCTTATTATTTCAATGGTGATTTTTATATACTTTATGAATCATTGGGAAAATGATAAAAGGGTTGTCTACTTAAGCATGCGTATTTAACATTAGAATGGCGGCAGGTGTCATTTTGACTCCTGAGAACTTTTGACAGTTGATAGCTTTTGTTTGTTTGAAGATTACTTTTGAAAAAGTTGTAACTCTTGATCTTATTAGTTCAATGTAAATTTTTTTTTATTTTATGAATCATTGGAAAAATGATAAAAGAGTAGTTTACTTAAGCGTGTGTATTTAACATTAGAATGGCGATAGTTTTCATTTTGACCCCGAAGAACTTTTGACAGTTGATAGCTTTTGCTTGTTTGAAAAAAATTGTTGGATAATTTTTGACTTTTCAAAATTAATATCACATATCTATACAAAAAACTTTTAGCATTTTAGTTTTGTTAGAGTTTAAAAAATTGGGAAGTTTTACTAAAATGGAGGATGAGGTCATTTTGATCCCTGTAGTAAAATACTGCAAATATTCATTTAAAGATTCTTTCATACTTATATTTATTTACAGTAATTATTTATGTTAGAGGCTTTTATTGTTTCCTTTGTTAGTCCAGAATATTTGTTGCAAGCTGTAATAGTTAGGTTAGGTTTGGTTTAGTTTGGAGAACTATCTTATACAATTTTGTTCAAGAGGGTGAAAAGAGAGAACATACTGCTTAAAATCGATTCCGAATGGCTATGAACATCTATGTCAGTAGCCGGTTTCGAACTCGTGAACTCCGGTACCAGAGAGTAGAGAGTTACTGTACTGCTCAAAACAATTAGGAGAGCACATGGTTTTAACGAAATTACGAAAATACACCGTTAAGTAGCATACAATAAATCATCCATAACTCATAGCATAGCAGGAAATAGAAGAAGAAAACTTCACTTGCAAATCAAAGTTCATGACGTCAAAAACAAGAAACAAGAAAAAGAATGTAATTGCAGAAATTGGGATGTTGCAGAAAAGTCTGTTTCACTTCCTTTAACTGTGAAACTTGCTTGCTTAGTTATTTTTATTTTTATTTATGTATTCACTTATTTTTCAGAAAATGTGACTAGAAAATGTCCTAACAATGTGATTTACCGTTTTCATGATATGGTACATTATAGGCAGACTTGAATCCGGGCAAACACAACGTACTCTCGCGGGTGCTGGTGAAGTTATCAGAAGTATCGTTACAAGGCTGTAGAATCGATTCCATGAAATAGGAAATGTTAGACGTCGACCAGGGCAAGGTCGGCCAAGTGGCATTACAGCAACTGATGGCCGGTATATACTGTTAACAGCTCGTCGAAACAGAACATACAATGCTATTTAGCTGCAAATGCAGTTGATCTTGTCAACAAGATGATGTGTGTCCAGCTAAACAG
>CM063497.1:52020659-52030659 GCA_032207245.1 Pardosa pseudoannulata
CAATGTTTTGTTTTGAACACAGTTATTAAAATATATAAAATGCAAGAAATTAAAATTTGAAAATCACAATATGAAAAATTATGGTTATGATGAAAATAAAAGATATAAATATGATGAAAATTAAAGGTAAATAATATTTAAATCATACTTTGATAGTATTTTAAAAACAGTTTTATTATATGTAAACACAAATTTTGGGTTCAGACTAACATCACAGGTATCCATGAAGATTGTAAATTTTGTGCTTAAAATATGTAAAATAAAAGCCGAAAGTTATAAAGGCTTCGATCTTTTTATTACTTAGCATTGTTAACAAGATTTCTACTAGTATGAAAAACATAAAATATAAGATCAAAACTGAAGATACACAATATTTGCATCATACTTTTATACTGCTCTAAATTCAGCATTAATATATTTAAAAACAACTTTTTAGTTCATACTTTTAATATCAGTGGTATCCGTGGAGATGGCATGGAATTTTCTACATTTTTGGCAAAACAGGCATACTTTTCCTAACTGAGCTATATATTCGTAACTCAAATAAGCCGCCATGTTTTCTTACTATCGAGAAGTTCTCTCTACCAAATTTGCTGCCGGAAAGTTTCCGCAACCTGCAGCTATCGGTAACTTTCCGCATGTAACCCCAGAGTACCGAAGTATCGTTTGCTCTTTCCCTGACATCAACGTGACGTCATACCGCACTTGCGAACCGCAACTCCCAGAGTAAGGCCCCAAATACTTATTGGCTTGGAACTTCAGTGCAAGAATCAGGATTTATACACATAACTTCGAAACCACAGTGCTGATATTTACTGGAATTTATAAGTTTAAGATAGCTCTTTATATAAACAAATTTGGGGCACTATTCATCAAATATTTATTTTGAAAATTTACATAAATATCTATATTTTGATATCGTCTTCTTTTTGGAGTGTATATATTACATACTGACATAAGGTGTGATGCAAATCAAAATGCATTCAATGTAGATGTTGTTTTAACTCCTAACTTCCTATCTCCTATAAGAAGTTAGAGCCGAACGATGGCGGAATGGCTAGGGTGCTGGCCTTCGGAACCGGAGTTCGTGAGTTCGAATCCCACTATGGCATGGATGTTCCTAGCCGTTCGGAATCGGCTTTAAGCAGTAAGTCCCGGTCTCATTAGCCCTCGTGTTGCAAAAAGTAGACTGTAACGCTCCAAAACCAAACCAAACGTATAAGAAGGTAGAAAATATAAAGCCAACAATAGCTGTAGGCTACAACTGAGTCATTTCTAGTTTGAAACTGCAGTTGCGAGGTGCTTCCTATCTTTATTTATATGATCACATAGACATAAATACGTTGTCTAATGAGATAAAACCTAAAAGAATGATAACAATCACTTAAAAAACATAATGTATTATTTTATTAAATATTTCTTAAAATTATTTAAAGAGTGGCAGAAAAGCAGTTATTTCTTAAGACAATACGTATTGTTTCATCCACATATACGAATTTATGGGCTAAATTCAAATCAAACGCGTATCTCTCCCTCAGTACACCGTAATTTTAAAATACTTGCTTTTTTATTTTACATGGTCACGTAAAGATGAAAACGTGATATAACAAGATAAAACCTAAATGATGATAACACCCACTTAAGGATTTTTTTTTGTTTTAAATATGTTTTTACTTTTTAAATAGTGGTAGAAAAGCAGTTATTTCTCAAGACGCTATGTATTGTTTCATCCACATATCACCATATATGACTTTATGGGCTAAATTCAAGTCGAACTCGTATCTCTCGAACCGTACACCGAATATTAAAATGCTTGCTTTTTTGTTTACATGATCACATAGAGATGAAAGCTTGATCTAACAAGATAAAATCTAAAAGGATGATAATATCCACTTAACTATACAAATATTTTGTTTTTTGTATTAATTTTTTTTTACTTTTTAAATAGTGGTAGGAAAGGAGTTATTTCTTAAGAAGCTATGAATTGCTTCATCATTGCTACGTCATTTTAAAACACTTGCTTTTTTTTATTTACATGATCACATAGAGATGAAAACGTGATTTAACAAGATAAAACCTAAAAGGATGATAATACCCACTTAACGATACATATGTATTTTTTTGTATTAATTTTTTTTACTTTTTAAATAGTGGTAAGAAAGCAGTTATTTCTTAAGAAGCTATTAATTGCTTATCATTGCTTCGTAATTTTAATATACTTTCTTTTTTTTATTCAGATGGCCACGTAAAGATGAAAACGTGATATAACTCGATAAAACCCAAAAGATGATAATACCCACTTAACGATAGAAATGTATTTTTTGTATTAATTTTTTTTTACTTTTTTAAATAGTGGTAGAAAAGCAGTTATTTCTTAAGAAGCTATGAATTGCTTCTTCCACATATCACCATATCCACATATATGGCTTTGTGGGCTAAATTCAAGTCAGATGCGTATCTCTGGTATCTCCCCTCCATCCGCAAATTTACGGAGATAAGAAAGTTTCGGGTTTGATTGGGTTGGGTTGTAGCGCTACGGTCTACTTTTGCAACATGAAGGTAATTGGAGGGGGACCTACTGCTTACAGCCGATTCCGAAGAGCTACGAACATCCATGCCTCAATGGAATTTGAACCTACCAGAGAAAAATGTGGCATAGATGTCCATAGACGTTCTGGATCGGCTTTAATCAGTAGGTCCCCGTCTCAGTAGACCGTAGCGCTCATTGAATCCCAGATGTCAAGGGAAAAGAAGTTTAAATTGGTATTTATATATGTATTCATAACTAATATAAACTATATGGACCTCATGTTGAAAATGTCTCCTTGAAATAACTTATTTTAATAAAAGTAAATGTTCATTACATGCTAAGGGCCGGTCTCATCAAAGTTATTTAACTTCTAACCTTGAGTAGCCCATGGTGCTAACCAATGGTGGAACGCAATTCTATTTTTAAACAGAGATTAATCGTGGTTAGCTATTAAACAACTTTGATGAGACTGGCCCGAAATGTGTAATTTTTAAAAAACGCCCTCTGGTGGGTGAAATTTTGAACAATTTTTTTTAATACCCACTATTATTTCAAAATATTCCTACATATATATTTATATATCTTGTTCAAATTTTCAGTGTTTAATAAAATACTTTTTATTTATCCACTGAAGTTCAAATACGTTTTTTAAACTTTTTGTGGATGACGCTTGATATTAATACAGTTTTTCAAATATTAATAAATCACCTTTAGTCACTATGAACTTTGGTAACGATGTTTGTTCACAGAATCGAGGGACTGCCAATAAAATTTTCAGGCAAACGCAGCTACGGTTTTGCTGAAAGAAGAATGCTACCATTAATACTATCATGAGTATCAGCAATATAGATGATACAAGTTAGGATTATAGATTATGCAGTAATATATCTAGGACGAAAATTCTTAGCAGCAGGTCAAGCATATGTCCTTGAGTAGTGTAAAATCATTAGATGGACTATTAATTGTAGAGCTGAACTGCTCGAAACTCACTGGAAAGGTTCTTTGCAGAAAATAAACATCAGAAGAGATAGCCAGAATGAAGAATTATAAACCAACATCAGATTCATAAATTAGAAACAAAAAAAAAATTAAAAAGCGAAAAAATAGCAACAAACAAATATAATAGTCCAACACCATATAAAGAAAATGGAAAATTGCAAGAAAATTCGCTTTCTATTTCACCACATAATATTATGACTCTGCCACATGTATATGCATATTTATATTAATTTTAATTATTTAATAAAAATAACTAATAAAAATAACTAAAATAAATTTTTCTTTGTTGACCTAAGTAGTAATTGACTTTAAGTGTTTTGTGTATTACTTTGTTTTATCTACTCAACAAATATCCATCCTTCATTATGGCTTACACAATATTTCACTACTTTCTGAACAATAATTTCGATTGCAGACAACTATAAATTAGGGAATTTTAACTTAAAATCACGCTGTATTTTGAAATTTTACAGCTCAGATTTAACGTCCTTTGTACCTCTAATATGATATAGTTTACCTAAACTGAAAATTGTCCTCAGAACAGTTCTACGAGGGTTACTCTGAAATTTCTGAGATAAGACGAGAATTTACAAAAAAAGAATAAAGGTTTAATTTTAAAATACAAAATATTTTAACACAGTAGACGATTTTTTAATGACTTCCTTCAACTTGTTTCGCTTAGAATAAATTTTAAACAGAAGAGAAAATGCAGTTGACGCAAGAACATTTTTGCTCTATGTTTTTCTACGATTTTAAACCAGAATTAAATCAAGAAAAATGATTTCAACGGTTGCAATTGGCATTTGATGATGAATCTCTAGCTCGTGCTACTGTATTCAGATGGTTTAAAGAATTTGGCAGAGGTCGCCATTTTCTACAGGATGAAGAACACACAGGAACGCTGCCGTCGGCAGTAATCCCGGATAATGTGTCTGCCATATGAAAAATGTTAATGATAATCGCTGTACCTAGAAATTATACAGAAGAAACTTAACTTTGGATCCGCAGCCATACACAAAATTATTGATGATGAATTACATATGAAAAAAGTAGATGGTCTTTGGGTCCCCCATTAACTAATTGAGTACCAAAAAGGGGAGCGTGTCAGAATCAGTAAAGAAACTCTTAAATTGCTAAATGATGGTAGCCACCGCATTATTTTTAAAATTATAACGGGTAATGAAACGTACAAACGTTTCTTGACGTACCAACACATCAAGAAAGCAAAGTATGGGTCTTTGAAGTTAATCCCATGCCGACAATGGTGAAAAGACAACGCACACTTAAAAAAATGATGTATGCCTTTTTCTTCAGAAGTACGGGATTGGTCAAATCCATCCAGTTGGAAGGACAGAAAACAGTGACAGCAAACTGGTATACCACTAAATATCTTCCACAAATTCTACAAGCAGTGAATATTAGGGGACAAATGCTTCACCATGACAAAGCATCTTCACATACAGCCGATTTAACAATTGAGTTTCTTAAAGAAAATCCAATTAAAGTGATAGAACATCCGCCGTATTCACCTGATATAGCTATGTGTTGACTTTTGGTTATTTCTTTAACATAAAAACGAACTTACGTGGACGTCTCTTTCATTCAGAAGAAGAGATTGATGGGACTATAAATGAATATTTTTTCATCTATTCCAAGAAATGAATGTCTTGACTCATTTAATCTGTGGAAAATTCATCTACAAAAGTGCATTGAGGCTGGAGGAGACTACTTTTTACAAGCCTAAAATTTTGTAAGCCTAAATTTAAAAACCTAGTTGTATTTAAAAATTTTCGGCGTGACCCTCGTAAAAGATCATACAACCTTTGAGTTCTGAGCGCTGGGTTTGGAGCAACTACTGTTAGTTCCAAAAGAGTTACCAAACAGTAAAACAAATATTCCACGGCCACGTATGGAAACCAATATTTTCGCATATCTTTGCGTTTGGAATTGAGATCTATTCGACTTTTCCACTTTAAGAATGTTTCAATGGAGCAGATTATATTTTGGGGAGAAATGGAATTCAAGCAGATAACATCTCATTTCAAAAATCTTTCTTTTTGGAAATAGTTTTCGCACTACGCTCTGGTAAAAGATTGTAAAATGTTTTCCCCACACGTGTCTAGCTGAAAATCTAACTCCAAAGCGTGCTTAGATATTTGAATATTTTTTTATAATGAAAACATTTTTCTAGATGCATTCTACTTTTTAATATATTTGATACTGTTTGTAATCAATCAAAACCTTACCTGAAAGTATTTTTCTCACATGATAGGTTTTATCAGCTTTGATCTGGATCTCTTATATGCTTTCTGAGAAAAGCTCTTAGAATGATTTATTAATATTTATGATTTTAATTGGGGATATTATAACACACACATATATGTAATAAATTCTATTGAAGTAAAACCCTAACTTTAATGTTTTCTGTTTTCCATTGAAAATATAGATTCCCTATTGACAAATTCTAGGGAACATTTTTCATAATCATAGCAGCTACCACTCATTTCCTGGCACCTTGAATTTAGAATCACAGCCCCGTTAATTCATTTTTCCCACGTATTGTGACGTACTATACCTTCTAGAATAAATTAGAAGTAATTAAAGAGACTTGATTGTTTACAGGAATGACATCATTCTTGGAGCCACACCCTTCCGATACTTAATAAAATGTCTGGCCCTCAGATTTCATGGCTTTTTCCTTTAAGATAGCGAAGTAAACAATAACATCAAATTATTTCTGTGTTTTGTGTTCCTATTCCCTAAGGGGATTTGTGCGTTTAGTGTCATCTTATGTTCTAAATAAAAGATGTTTCAGTAAGATGTTTCAGAACGTCTGCATGAATCTACTCGGCTACTACATTTAATAATTTCTTTACAGTGATAATGACTACAGTATTTTTAAATTTTGTGGATGTTTATATATATATATATATATATATATATATATATATATATATATATATATATATATATATATATATATATATATATATATATATATATACAAACGATAGTATAAACACTGTACAGCTAAATACCTCGTTGGGAATACATAAAAACTGCCCAAAGAAGCGTACCCCTATGATTCATAGTTTACGAGAAAAATACGTAATACAAAGTATGACGTCACTTCCGGTGCAAGAAAAAACAATTTATTGAACATATCAACCGCAGTATATGCATGGGCATATTATCTAACAATTCATAAGGCATTTCCATTACATCGGCCTTGTATCAGGTACATGTCGCAGAAGTAACGAACGGAATATATGACCACCATTCGAAGACTACCGGTAACTGCAAGATACAGTCTTTTAAATACCAGATCAACTACGGCTTAACGTCATTCCATGGCGCGCACTTGCATGACGAGATATGCATGGCGAAATTTTTAAAAATTATTGTCTCGAAAGATATGTAAATCTTGTTGGTTAATATGTCCAATAAAGTGTATTTTATTACGTCATACTTAGTTTTTCGCATTTTTCTCGTAAACTATGGTTTTGGGACACCCTGTATATATAAATAGGGTTTCTCAGTCCTGCGTGATTCAGCAAGGGTCAAGTGTCACTGATAGCCAAGCTTTTTTAATATACTCTGTATAAAGAGATATTTAGTTTCTTTATTTCGGAAAGCTAATTTATCTAATATACGTGAACCTAAAATAACACACACACACATATATACATATACATATACATATATATATATATATATACATAAATATATATATACATATATTCATATATATACATAAATACATGCATATATGTAATAATAACATTCTATCAAAGTAAAATCTTAACTTAAATGATTTTTTTCTTTATATTAATCTGGCAAACTTATCAGTGTTTAAAAAAATTTTCAAAATCTTTACTAATGTATTGCCAACAGAACTGTGGTTTGATTCTATTTAGCATAACATAAGTACCAGAGTGTCCAACTTTTTCATGAGTTTCAGTTAACAATTACAATCTTAAATATTTAAATGCAATAATTCTATAACCATTTATCTTTTTACGACCATCAAATCATTAATGTCTCTATATTTAGGCCAAGCCCATGGTATTTCGAAGTTGTAAACATTCACAGAATGAAAATAATTTGGTAATAACATTGAATTTCTTGTAGAATGGTCGAAAACAAAATAAACGTTGTGAACAAAAGATGGTCGTATTGTACATAAAAGAGAAGCGCGTGGAAGTTTTAAATGGTATGTCTTTTAAACAATTAATAATTAATAACCTTTAAATTATTAAAATCTTATCTCAAATTTGTAGGCATTCACAGCATGTAAATATTTTGTTAATAACATATTAAATTTCCTTGTAAAATGGTCCAAAAAGAAAATAAATGTTGAGAACAAAAGATGATCATATAGTACGTAATAGAGAAGCGCATGGAAGATTTGAATGATGCTTCTTTTAAACAATTAATAATTAATAACCTTTAAATTAGTAAAATTTTATCTCGAAGTTATAAACATTCAAAACATGTTAATATTTTAATTATAACATATTAATTTTTCTAATAGAATGGAGACAAAAACAAAATAATCGTTGTGAAAAAAAGATAGTCATGTTGGACGTGAAAGAGAAGCGCATGGAAGATTTAAATGATATTTCTTTTAAAACAATTAGTAATTACTAACCCTTAAATTATTAAAAAATTATCTTAAAGTTGTAAACATTCACAACATGTAAATATTTTGCTAATAACATATTGAATTTTCTAGTAAAATAACCCAAAAAGAAAATAAACACTGGGAAAAATATGATCATATTGTATGTAAAATAGAAGAGAGTGGAAGATTTAAATGGTGCTTCTTTTAAATATTTAATAATTAATAATCTTTAAATTATTAAAAATTTATCTCGAAATTGTAAACCTTCATAACATGTAAATATTTTACTAACAAAATATTGAATTTTATAGTAGAATGGTCCATAAAGAAACACTCTATCGATTAAATATGATCGCATTGTACGTAAAAGTGAAGCGCATGGAAGATTTAAATGATACTTCTTTTAAACAATTAATAAATAATAACCCATAAATTATTAAAAATTTATCTCAAAGTTGTTAACATTCACAACATGTAAATATTTTGCTAATGACATATTGAATTAACTAATAAAATAGTCCAAAAAGAAAATAAACATTGGGAAAAATATGATCATATTGTATGTAAAATAGAAGAGCATGGAATATTTAAATGGTGATTCTTTTAAACATTTAATAATTAATAATCTTTAAATAACTAAAAATTTATCTCGAATTTGGAAACCTTCATAACGTGTAAATATTTTACTAACAACATATTGAATTTTCTAGTAGAATAGTCCATAAAGAAAATAAACTCTGTCGACAAAACATGATTGTATTGTACGTAAAAGTGAAGCGCATTGAAGATTTAACTGGTGCTTCTTTAAAATTATTAATAATTAATAATCTTCAAATTTTTAAAAATTTCATCTCGAAGTAATGAACATTTACATCATGTAAATATTTTGCTAATAACATATTAAAATTTCTAGTAGAATGGTTAAAAACAAAATAAACATGTTGAAAAAAATGATTATTGTATTCCATGTAAAAGAGAAACGCATGGGAGATTTAAATGGTACTTCTTTTAAACAATTAATAAATAATAACCCTTAAATTATTAAAAATTTATCTTAAAGTTTTAAACATTCACAACATGTAAATATTTTGCTAATAACATATTGAATTTACTAGTAAAATAGTCCAAAAAGAAAATAAACATTGGGAGAAAATATGATCATATTGTATGTAAAATAAAAGAGCACTGAAAGTTTAAATGGTGTTTCTTTTAAAAATTTAATAATTAATAATCTTTAAATTAGTAAAAATATATCTCGAATTTACAAACCTTCATCACGTGTAAATATTTTACTAACAACATATTGAATTTTCTAGTAGAATGGTCTATAAAGAAAATAAACTCTGTCGACAAAATATGATCTTATTGTAGGTAAAAGAGAAGCGCATTGAAGATTTAACTGGTACTTCTTTTAAATTATTAATAATTAATAATCATTAAATTTTTTAAATTTCATCTCGAAGTAGTGAACATTTACATAATGTATATATTTTGCTAATAACATTCTAAATTTTCTAGTAGAATGGTTAAAAACAAAATAAACATGTTGAAAAAATGATTATTGTATTGCACTTAAAAGAGAAACGCATGGGAGATTTAAGTGGTACTTCTTTTAAACAATTAATAAATAATAATCCTTTAATTATTAAAAATTTATCTCAAAATTGTAAACATTCACAACATGTAAATATTTTGCTAATGACATATTGAATTTTCTAGTAGAAAAACAAAATAAACAAGGAACGAGCATGGCCGATGTTAAAGATGCTTCCATTGATACAATTATTAATTAATAACTTTTAAAATTATTAATTATTAATGGTTACATTTATTTATTAATGGTTTAG
>CM063497.1:52032779-52035279 GCA_032207245.1 Pardosa pseudoannulata
GCATTGAGGCTGGAGGAGACTACTTTTTACAAGCCTAAAATTTTGTAAGCCTAAATTTAAAAACCTAGTTGTATTTAAAAAATTTCGGCGTGACCCTCGTAAAAGATCATACAACTTTTGAGTTCTGAGCGCTGGGTTTGGAGCAACTACTGTTAGTTCCAAAAGAGTTACCAAACAGTAAAACAAATATTCCACAGCCACGTATGGAAACCAATATTTCCGCATATCTTTGCGTTTGGAATTGAGATCTATTCGACTTTTCCACTTTACGAATGTTTCAATGGAGCAGATTATATTTTGGGGAGAAATGGAATTCAAGCAGATAACATCTCATTTCAAAAATCTTTCTTTTTGGAAATAGTTTTCGCGCTACGCTCTGGTAAAAGATTGTAAAATGTTTTCCCCACACGTGTCTAGCTGAAACTCCAAAGCGTGCTTAGATATTTGAATATTTTTTTATACTGAAAACATTTTTCTAGATGCATTCTACTTTTTAATATATTTGATATAGTTTGTAATCAATCAAAACCTCACCTGAAAGTATTTTTCTCACATGATGGGTTTTATCAGCTTTGACCTGGATCTCTTATATGCTTTCTGAGAAAAGCTCTTAGAATGATTTATTAATATTTATGATTTTAATTAAGGATATTATAATACACACATATGTAATAAATTCTATTGAAGTAAAACCCTAACTTAAATGTTTTCTGTTTTCCATTGAAAATATAGATTCCCTATTGACAAATTCTAGGGAACATTTTCCATAATTATAGCAGAGACCACTCATTTGTTGGCACCTTGAATTTAGAATCACAGCCCCGTTAATTCATTTTTACAACGCATTGTAGAGGTACTATATCTCTAGAATAAATTAGAAGTAATTAAAGAGACGTGATTGGTTACCGAAATCACATCATTCTTGGAACCACACCCTTCCAATACTTAATAACATGTCTGGCCCTCAGATTTCATGGCTTTTTCCTTTAAGATCTTGATGTAAACAATAACATAAAAATATTTCTGTGTTTTGTGTTCCTTTTCCCTAAGCGAAATTGTGCGTTTAGTGTAATCTTCTGTTCTAAATAAAAGATGTTTCAGTAAGATGAACGTCTGCATGAATCTACTCGGCTACTACATTTAATAATTTCTTTACCGTGATAATGACTACAGTATTTTTAAATTTTGTGGATGTTTATATATATATATATATATATATATATATATATATATATATATATATATATACAAACGATAGTATAAACACTGTACAGCTAAATACCTCGTTGGGAATACATAAAAACTGCCCAAAGAAGCGTACCCCTATGATTCATAGTTTACGAGAAAAATACGTAATACAAAGTATGACGTCACTTCCGGTGCAAGAAAAAACAATTTATTGAACATATCAACCGCAGTATATGCATGGGCATATTATCTAACAATTCATAAGGCATTTCCATTACATCGGCCTTGTATCAGGTACATGTCGCAGAAGTAACGAACGGAATATATGACCACCATTCGAAGACTACCGGTAACTGCAAGATACAGTCTTTTAAATACCAGATCAACTACGGCTTAACGTCATTCCATGGCGCGCACTTGCATGACGAGATATGCATGGCGAAATTTTTAAACATTATTGTCTCGAAAGATATGTAAATCCTGTTGGTTGATATGTCCAATAAATTGTTTTTTATGCACGTCATACTTTGTTTTTCGCATTTTTCTCGTAAACTATGGTTTTGGGACACCCTGTATATATAAATAGGGTTTTCTCAGTCCTGCGTGATTCAGCAAGGGTCAAGTGTCACTGATAGCCAAGCTTTTATAATATACTCTGTATAAAGAGATATTTAGTTTCTTTATTTCGGAAAGCTAATATATATCTAATATACGTGAACCTAAAATAACACACACACACATATATACATATACATATACATATATATATATATATATATATATATATATATATATATATATATATATATATATATATATATATATATATATATATATATATATATATATATATATATATACATATTTCTATCAAAGTAAAATCTTAACTTAAATGATTTTTTCTTTATATTAATCTGGCAAACTTATCAGTGTTTATAAAAATTTTAAAAATCTTTACTAATGTAGGGCCAACAGAACTGTGGAGTGATTCTATTTGGCATAACATAAGTACCAGAGTGTCCAACTTTTTCATGAGTTAACAAATTCAATCTTAAATATTTAAGTGCAATAATTCTATAAACATTTATCTGTTTACGAACATCAAATCATTATATTCTCTATATTTATGCCGAGACCATGGTATTTCGAAGTTGTAAACATTCACAGCATGAAAATAATTTGCTAATAACATTGAATTTTCTTGTAGAATGGTCGAAAACAAAATAAACGTTGTGAACAAAAGATGGTCGTATTGTATGTAAAAGAGAAGTGCGTGGAAGTTTTAAATGGTACATCTTTTAAACAATTAATA
>CM063497.1:52045279-52047779 GCA_032207245.1 Pardosa pseudoannulata
AGGGATAGAGTCTCCATACCGGAATAGTGATCACACTAGTCTTGAATTCAACAGGTCGTGATTTCAAACTTTGGTGGCTAAGATAGAATTTTATGTCCGTGTAAATATTTATTAAATTCCTTTATTTATATTCTATTTTATTTGGTGTTCCAGGAGATTTTGGACCTTTCTTTAGTTTGCCAGAAAAGTATTCTAAAATATTTACCATTTCTATGCGTTGCGCAGGTAAACTTTCATCTTCTTCCCAGTCAGATTTCTGGAACTTTCCCTGCTGCTATAAAAGCGAAAGATCTCTCAGTCACAGAGAGTTGAGTTTTGTGCAGAGCTTGCAATCGTACTTCGCTCTTTGAGTTGAGTTAAAAATTAGATTAGATCTACTTCGTGTGTGTGATATTGTGTTCCACATTGAATCCCCATGTGACAATATATACTCTGTACAAGTCATATTTTAGTGGACACATCTCATTCAACCCTCTAAGCGGTTCGCACGTACAATTCCGCCAAACCGATGATATCGTCAAAGCGGCTGTCACGTACAATTTTCGACTTCCAAAAACGTTCCGAAAATGGATGTAATGTACATTGCTACCAGTGTTTTTCTGACAGGTAGGAGGGTCAGGTCGATTGTTTTGAAACTGCATCCCTCTTTGACTGACATTTATTGAGGGATGCACCCCTACTCCCTGAGGCACAAAGACGCTAATATCTTTTCATGGCTTTGAAAATCTCTAATTTCGAAGTATTTCGTTTGCGGTAACAGATGTATCTCTAATTGCACCACTTGAATATTTTAGATATCTTTCTTAAAAAAATATAAATAATTCTCTTGAATCTTTTTATTTCTACTTTTACAATCCATTATTTCTTATGGGATGATCTTCGAGACTTGACGAGCTTTATGTCTATTAAAAATTAACAATCTATAATATATTTTTATATATCTATTTATAACCGGAAGTAAAGGGAAAATAACGAGGGTGGGTTTCCCTTATTCCATTCTAGTCGACAAAGGGGGAAGTAAAAAATAATAGAACGCTTTGGCTATTGACACAATAGACTTTTAGCGTATTTTTGGAGACTTTTTTAATTGGTGTGTTCCACTCGGAAAGTTAAACCTTCAAGAATTTGATCTTTTGAATTTACATCTTGTTCCGCCCAGCAGCCATGATGCGACAGCAATTGCTTAATAATTTTGTAAACTGTGTTTATTTTGTAACCGTTGAGCACAGCGCCATATAAAAAAAATTACAATATAGTGTTTGCAGAGAGCGAAGAGCGAGGGGATTAAATCGGCTATATATTCTATTTTTTCTTGGTTTTTCTAAAGTGGATGGTTTTGACGACGTTTGGAGTGAAAATATTCAAACTCATTGTAGTAAGTAAATTCTTAATTCCTTTAATCATGAATCTTATTGGGTTTTCATTTTTCCAACTCTGATCCAATTCATATACATTTAATTCTATTTGATTGTGTTTATGTATTTTGTATCCCCCTCGTTCATATTATTCTTATCTATTATACTGTGTTAAAATCTTAAATGCTAGTAGTCATTAATTCTCTATTAATAGTAATATATTTGCTTTGTAATATCAAATTCGAGTCTAAAATAAATTGTTAGCAAATTCCTTTTCTTTAGTCATTTCTCAATCACAAAGTCTTTATTTTAGTTTATATATTTAATTACACATTCCACTAATTCTTAACATCTCACACATCTTTAAGATTTCAGATAATTTGAGCAAATTTATCACTTACGTAGTTATACGACTCTTAAAATTGAAAAAAATCGTGAAATAATTATAATTTTAAACATCTCCTACCTAAAAAACTACCAATGCGAACTTAAGATTTTTAACATAGTCAAAACAAATTGTTGTCTTTACTCACATATCTCATTCATATTTGGAATAAAACATACTTTTGTTAGGAAGTTTTAAATAAGAGACACTTTGTTGTTATCAAAAATGATATCAAGCCAAACGCACGTGATTGCTAAGAATATAACTAAGTATAGGGGAGAGTGGGGCACCTTGGGACATAGCCCACCTTGGGATACCTTTATTTTCAGGCTTTAATTTGTAACCAGGAATTAGTTCTCATGTGTATTAATAGATGGCCTTCCTCTTCACTTCTCAAAGAATTTTGATGAAAATAGTGCTTATAGGTAAGATACAATTTCATTATCTTTGTTTTGAATAACCCAAAATTACATCAATGTGCATTTTAAAAAGTAATTTTTTTCAAAAAAAATTTAAATATTTTTTAAAAAAGTGTATTTTTATGAAAGAAAATTCATTTATTATTATTTGTATGCTAATAAATAAATTATATTGTTAAACCTAACTGTATAGTAGTTACAAAAAGATACTATGTAAAATGGGGCAGGTTGGGACATACAATGATGGGGCACTTTGGGACATTTTAAAATGTGTAAACAAATATCAAATCAAGCAAAATAATTAATATTTTGGTACCTATTTTTTAATTGATTTAACATGT
>CM063497.1:52052779-52067779 GCA_032207245.1 Pardosa pseudoannulata
GTATAGGTTAGAGTGAGGCACCTTGGGACATAGCCCACCTTGGCACACCTTTATATTCAGGCTATAATTTGCAACCAGGAATTAGTTTTCATGTGTATTGATAGATGACCTTCCTCTTCACTTCTCAAAGAATTTTGATGAAAATAGTGCTTATAGGTAAGGAACAATTTCATTTTCTTTGTTTTGAGTAACCCAAAATTACATCAATGGGCATTTTAAAAAGTAATTAAAAAAATTAAATATTTTTTTAAAAAGTGTATTTTTATGAAAGAAAATTCATTTATTATTATTTCTATGCTAATAAACAAATTGTATTGTTAAACCTAACTGTATAGTAGTTACCAAAAGATACTATGTAAAATGGGGCAGGTTGGAACACACATAAATGGGGCACTTTGGGACATTTTAAAATGCGTAAACAAATATCAATTCAAGCAAAATAATTAATACTTCAGTGCTAATTTTTAGTTGATTTAGCATGTCAAAATATTAATTTATTAATCTTTTTTTTTCAGAAAAAAATGGTGAGAACAAGAAAAACAAACAGAAAGTATTCTTCTATAAATGCTAATATGCTTGAATCAGCTGCAAATATAAGATTTGTTAAAAAAAATGTATTAACTTGAACAGTTTTCAGCTATTTCTCTTTTATAACAATGAATAAAATTAATTTGAACAGTATTTTGTATTTGTTATTTAGTGTCCCAACTTACCCCATACAGTGGGGCAGTTTGGGACATTGGAAAGGTATTTTATTTCTTTTATTACTCTTTAACTAATTGAGATATTAAGTAGGTTTATTGTTTATAAGAAGCAGATATGATGACACTATATGCATGCATACTTATTTTTTTCAATCAGCTTTAAAAAAATTCATAAAAATGTTTAACTGAAAAGTGTTCCAAGGTACCCCGGTCTCCACTAAAAGAAACATATTGTTTTAAAACGTATTCCAACATCTCAAAATAACTTTGAAGTAGAAACTTATTTTCTCACTTGGTGTATGTTTGATTGTGTTTAAAATATATTGCTCTCTGTTACAAAACCAAATAATTTTATATAATTGGACCTTCATTTCTTATGTATTTAAAAAAGTATTAATCAAATCTGGGAGCAGAAATTTTCAATTTATATTAAACAAAAATAGGCTTATTTAATAAAGATAATATTTTTGCTGTTAATTTAATTCAGGAACAAATAAAATATATTACAAGAATTCAAAAATAACTTTATAAAAACTACAAGTATTAAAATAATTTTATAAATAAGCTTAAATATCGTTTTTCTATTTCTCATTTATTATATTCAATAGGATAAACAAAGCGAACTTGTGAAATTTCTTGGACATGAAGAAACAGAACTGGCTGTCTTCTTTTTAAATGTATTGATTGATGTGAAAGAACTAAATAATTTTTGTAATAATTAAACCTAATCCCTAATAATCTAAAACAAAATGCTATTATAAGGATAATTCGAGGCTGAACTTTATTTTATATTGAATAAAATATAAGGTAATTCTTAAAAGACTTTTCAACTAGAAATATTATTATGCTCTACAAAATCAGAAACATGCAAAATGCATTACAAATATTAAAAATATATTCATAAACAAGCTTAAAACTTTTTTTATATCTTAATTATTTTATTCCATAGCATAAGCTATTTTCATTTTGAAATTTCTTGGATGGCTTTCACATGAATCTGAACCAGCTGTCCTTCAAGCTCCTGTCTTAAAGTCGCTTTCTGAAATATTTGAAAGCAAGTTTTCCTTAAAGATTCTTGGATAATATATGGCTTTAAGTTATGAAACGCCTCTGGTTTTTGATGACATGTGTTAGACTCTAAAAAAGGAAAATATTCTATGAATGCCGAAAAAGGGATATTTTTCAGACCTTTAAAATAACCTTTCAACTGTAAAGCTATTTTTCGTTTATTATGTAGAATGAACCTGAGCAAACATGCTTAAATACTTTTAGAATTGTAAACAATTAAAAAAAATAATTGTGTTTTCTTGCACTTTAGTATCTGCGGATTATTATGTAATAAAACAGTTTTTTAAAAATTTGATTAAATATATTTATTTGGAAACATTATCATGATAGTAAGTATACAAATGTATTTATACCAACTTACAATCGGTGATGTACTCAGTACGTAAAGTTTCAAAAGAAATACTACCCTTATACTATCAAACAGTTGATTTTTTTGTGTCTTTCATTATTAAAACTACTGGATATTTATGAATCTGTAAAAACAAGCTGATCGAAATATTCGTACCCAAACCTTTAAAATTATAAAATGGTAAAATAAGAAATCTTGCAATGCTAAAATCCTATGCATTCCGATTAAGTAAGCATTAAATTAGAATCCTATTTTCTGATTTGGTGTATATGTTTGTTTATATTTTACAAAAATATTGTTACAAAACTACATAATTTTATATAATTAGACATTCATCCATGATCTTTTTAAAGAAAAATAATTAATCAGAGCTCACAGTAAAAATTTTGAATTTATACCAACAAAAAAAAAAATAACATAATTTAATAACTACATTTCAGCAGAAAATGTATGTTTTTTTTTAAATCATAAACATATGAAATTTATTACAAGTGTTGAAAAATAACTTCATAAATAAATACAAGTATTCCAAAATAATTTTATAAACAATTACAATTATTAAAAATAATTTCATAAACAATTACGAGATTCAAAAATAATTTTATAACAAGTACAATTATTAAAATTTTTTTATAAAAATACTTAAAACACATTTTTCTCCTTCTCGCTTATTCTATGGAATAGAATGATATTTTCAACTATTTTACAGAAATCTTTTAAGCGGAGAGTTGTTTTTCGTTTATTATTCAGAATCAAACTGTGCAAACACACTTAAATACTTTTAGAATTGTAACTAATTAAAAAAAAATAATGGTGTTTTCTTATACAATAGTATCTGCCGATTAGTATGTAATACAACGTGTTTTTATTAAAGTTTGATTGCATACATTTATTTGGAAAAGTTATCATGATAATTAGTAAATATACACAAGCACAAATGAATTTATACCAACGTAAATCGGCGCTGTACTCAGTACGTACCGCTGCAAGAAAAATATCACTTTCATATTATCAAACATTTGATTTTTGTGTCACTCATTATTACAAAAACTGTACATTTATGAAACATTTAAAACAAGCTGAATCGAAATATTCGTATTCAAACCTGTAAAATTATATAATGGTAAAATCCGAAATCTTGAAATTCGAAAATCCTATACATTCCGATGAAACAAGAACTAAACTAGAATCCTTATTTTCTCACTTAGTGCATATGTTTGTTTTTATTTTAAAAAAATATTGTTTGATGTTAGAAAACTACATACTTTTATATAATTAGACATTCATCCGGGATCTGTTAAAAAAATAATTACTCAGATCTCAGAGCAAAAATTTTGAATTTATACAAAGAAAATAATAAGCTAGTTTAATAACGACTTTTCAGCAGGAAATGTATGTTTTTTAAATCATAAATATATTAAGTTTATTATAAGTATTAAAATATAACTTTATACATAATTACATAAAACATTCCAACACAATTACAATTTACAATTACAATTATTATAAATAATTTTATAAACAATTACAAGTATTGAAAATATATTTATAAACAATAACAAGTAGTGAAAAATAATTTTAGAAATAAACACAAGTTTTCAAAAGTAATTTTAAAAAATTACAAGTATTCAAAAATAATTTTATAAATAATTATAAGCATAAAAAACAATTATATAACAATTGCAAGTATTTAAAAATCATTTTATAAACAAGCTTAAAACTTGTTTTCCTCCTTCCTTAAGATAAGACTTACTTAAGACTTAAGACTTATTCCTTAAGATAAACCAATTGAATTTGTGGTCTTTCACGTAAATCAAAACCAGGTGTCTTTCAAACTCCTGTTTTAAATTCACTTTCTGATATATTTGAAAGCAGGTTTCTTTTAGAGATTCATAGAAAATATATGGCTTTAAATTTTGAAACGCCTCTGGGTTTTGACGAAATATGTGACACACTGAGAGATTATAAACAATTACAAATACTAAAAGTAATTTTATAAACAATTATAAGTAATAGAAATATTTTTTATAAATAATTACATGTATTCAAAAATAATTTTATAATCAATAACAAGTATTCAAAAATATTTTTATAAAGAATTACAAGTATTCAAAAATAATTTTATAAACAGTAAAAAGTATTCAAAAATATTTCAATAAAGAATTACAAGTACTCAAAAATAAGTTTATAAACAATTTCAAGCATTAAAAAATAAATTTATAAAAAATTATAAGTATTCAAAAATAATTTTATGAACAATTAAAATGATAAAAAATAATTTCTTCTTCTTGTTCATTCTATTCCATAGAATAAACCAATTGAATTTGTGAAATTCCTAGGATGGTTTTCACGTAAATCAAAACCAGCTGTCCTTCAAACTCCTGTCTTAAAGTCACTTTCTGAAATATTTGAAAGCAGGTTTCCTTAAAGATTCATGGATAATATATGGCTTTATGTTATGCAACGCCCCTGTGTTCTGACGACATATGTGACATTCTGAGAGCAGAAAATATTCAATGAATGCCATTTGTGAAGAAATTATATTTTCCATTCCTTAAAAGAAACCTTTCAAGTGTAGATTTATTTTTCGCTCATAAATAAAATTAAACTGTGTACATATAATTCAGTATTGTTAGAATTGAGATTAATTAATAAAATACGGACTTTTTCTGGTTTAATGTTTGAGATTTTGATCTAATAAAACATTTTTTAAAATTCCATTAAATACTTTTTTCCCGAAATTATTCTCATGACATTCCGTATGTAAAAAATGCATATTATCATAGCATCATCTCCCAAAGGATTGGGGGAGGGGAGAAAATCCGTACATGAAAATTTATAGGTGTGTGAGTCAGTGAATCAGAGTTGTTAATGCCAAGCTTGATGACGTGAAGTAAGTGAAACTAATTACATAAAGAGTTGTATAAGAAGATCAGGGATTAGGAAGAATTATTTTTGGTGTTTTCGTATTCACCAACATTAAGGAAAGTTACAAAAATATGTCAAGTTATGCGATAAGGAATAGAATTGCATTAAAATTATTTTAAGATAGACTTATAATTAAGTTGGTTAGTTTTTTGGGTTAAAGGTATCATTAGACACACATACAAATAGAAAAAATACGAATGATTACAAAAAAATATTTCTAACTTTTACCTTTTATTTTGTAGAATATATGATTTTTTCCACAGGCTATTCTTTATTTTACGAAAGTTCGAGTTATTAATGAAAGTGCGATTTTGCTGTTGTATAATTTACTCTTATTTTCACTTCGTTCTTATTTACGTACTATCATGTTCTTAATCATGCAGTATCATATATATATATATATATATATATATATATATATATATATATATATATATATATATATATATATATATATATATATATATATATATATATATATATATATGTATATATATATGTATGTATATATATGTATATGTATATATATATATATATATATATATATATATATATATATATATATATATATATATATATATGTATATATAAATGTATGTATATAACGTATATATATATATGTATATATGTATATATGTATCTATATATATATATAAATGTATGTATAGAACGTATATATGTATATATGTATATATGTATATATGTATATATGTATCTATATATATATATATCGCAATACCCATTTTACTTCCCTGCAGAATGTAAGAAAACACAGTAAAAATCAAAATAATTCTCTTTATATAGCAGATTTTGTTTTTGAATTATAAAAATCGATTTTAAATACATTGTATGAATTCTGAAAACTCAATGTATAGATTAACTGCATATGATTACGTCAATAGGTTTCAGTGGTATAGTTGTATACTATTTTCATTATCGCTCACAAGTCTCTTTAATATCCCTCACATTAAAAATTACAATATGTAATCTGTTTTCATCATATAACATTCAATATTGCTTTATATTTCTTTTTGATTTTTATACTTAAATATATATGATTAAGTCAATATGTTTCAGTCATACTGTTGTGGAATATTAATCTCTACCGATGAAAATCACATTATTATCCATTTAATTCAATAATTCATTATGTATTCTGTTTGCCTTCTATGACATTAAATATTTCATTATATTTCTTTGTAGTTCTTATACCGATATGTATATGGTTAAGTAAATATGTTTCAGTTTTATTAATGTGAAGCACTTCTCTTTATCTGCGACAACCTACTTTAATATCCATTTCATTCAATATTTTATTATATATTTTGTTTTATTTATTCAACACTAAATATTTCGTTATTTTGTTTGTGATTCGTGTACCTAAATGAATATGATAACGTCAATATGTTTCAGTCATATTATTGTAGAGTACTACTCTCTATCGAGGTAGGTCGCTTTAATATCCATGTAAATCAATATTTCATTATATATTCTGCTTTCATAATATAATGTTCAGTATATCGTTACATTTCCTTATAATTCTTGTATTTAAATATATATGATTACGCCAATATGTTTCAGTCATATTTTTGTGGACTACTTACTCTCTATCTTGGACAACCTGCTTTAATATCCATTTTATTAATATTCTATTTTCCTTATATAACATTGGATATTTTATTCTATTTCTTTATTATAGTTATACATAAATGTATATGATTACGTTAATATGTATTAGCTGTGTTGTTTTGGAGTACTACTCTCTATCGGGGACGATCACTTTAATAACCATTTCATTCAATATTTTATTATATATTCTGTTTTTATAATATAACATTTAGTACTTCATTGTATTTCTTTTCAATTCTTACACCTAATTATATATATTACGTCAATATGTTTCAATTGTATTTTTGTGGAGTACTACTCTATATCGGAGAAGGTTACATTAATATCAATTTCATTCAATATTTTATTATATATTCTGTTTCTATTATATGACATTTAGTACTTCATTATGTTTCTTTTCAATTCTTACACCTAATCATTTATATTACATCAATATGTTTCAATTGTATTTTTGTGGAGTACTACTCTATATCGGGGAAGGTTAAATTTATATCAATTTCATTCAATATTTTATTATATATTCTGTTTCCATTATGTGACATTTATTACTTCATCATATTTCTTTTCAATTCTTACACCTAATTATATATATTACGTCATTGTGTTTCAATTGTATTTTTGTGGAGTACTACTCTATATCGGGGAAGGTTATATTACTATCAATTTCATTCAATATTTTATTATATATTCTGTTTCCATTGTATGACATGTAGTACTTCATTATATTTCTTTTCAATTCTTACACGTAATTATTTATATTACGGCAATATGTTTCAATTATATTTTTGTGGAGTACTACTCTATATCGGGGAAGGTTACATTAATATCCATTTCATTCAATATTTTATTATATATTCTGTGACCATTATATGACATTTAGTACTTCATTATATTTCTTTTAAATTCTTACACCTAATTATATATATTACGTCAATATGTTTCAATTGAATTTTTGTGGAGTACTACTCTATATCGGGGAAGGTTACATTAATATCCATTTCATTCAATATTTTATTATATATTCTGTTTTCATAATATAACATATAGTACTTCATTATATTTCTTTTCAATTCTTACACCTAATTATATATAATTATATATATTACGTCAATATGTTTCAATTGTATTTTTGTGGAGTATTACTCTATATCGGGGAAGGTTACATTAATATCAATTTCATTCAATATTTTACTATATATTATGTTTACATTATATGACACTTAGTACTTCATTATATTTCTTTTCAATTCTTACACCTAATTATATATATTACGTCAATATGTTTCAATTGTATTTTTGTGGAGCACTACTCTATATCGGGGAAAGTTACATTAATATCCATTTCATTCAATATTTTATTATATATTCTGTTTTCATTATATGACATTTAGTACTTCATTATATTTCTTTTCAATTCTTACACCTAATTATATATAATTATATATATTACGTCAATATGTTTCAATTGTATTTTTGTGGAGTATTACTCTATATCGGGGAAGGTTACATTAATATCAATTTCATTCAATATTTTACTATATATTATGTTTACATTATATGACACTTAGTACTTCATTATATTTCTTTTCAATTCTTACACCTAATTATATATATTACGTCAATATGTTTCAATTGTATTTTTGTGGAGCACTACTCTATATCGGGGAAAGTTATATTAATATTAATTTCATTCAATATTTTATTATATACTCTGTGTCCATTATATGACATTTAGTACTTCATTATATTTCTTTTCAATTCTTACACCTAATTATTTATATACGTCAATATGTTTCATATTACGTCAATATGTTTCAATTGTATTTTTGTGGAGTACTACTCTATATCGGTTAAGGTTACATTAATATCAATTTCATTCAATATTTTATTACATATTGTGTTTCCATTATATGACATTTAGTACTTCATTATATTTCTTTTCAATTCTTACACCTAATTATATATATTACGTCAATATGTTTCAATTGTATGGTTGTGGAGTACTACTTTCTATCGAGAAATGTCACATTAATATCCGTTTCATTCAAAACTTTTATTATATATACTGTTTTCATTATGTGAAATTCAATATTTATTTCTATTTATTTCTGATTTTTATACCTATATGTATATAATTACATCAATAAGTATCAATCGTACGGTTCTGGAGGACTAGTCTGTATCGGGGAAGGTCAATTTAATATCCACTTAATTCAATATTAGTTTAGATATTCTGTTACCATTATGTGACATTTAATATTTGATTATATTTCTTTCCTATTTTTACACCTAAATGTATATAATTAAGTAAATGTGTTTCAATCGTACTGTTGTGGAGTACTACTCACTATTAGGAACAACCTACTTTAACATCCATTTGTTTTAATATTTCATTATATATTCTGTTTTTATTATATAATATTATAGTTCTCTTTTTTATTATTATTCTGTTCTTATTACATTTCGTTCTAAGACTCATACCTAAATATATGATTACGTCAATATATTTCAGTTGTATTTTTTAGAGTACTACTGTCTATCGGGAAGGTCACTTTAATATCCATTTCATTCAATATTTCATTTTATATTATGTTTTCATAATATAACATTCAATATTTCATTAAATTTCATTCTAATTCTTGTATCCAAGTATATATAATTACGTCAATATAATTCAGTCTTATTGTTTTGGTGTACTATTCTATATCGGGGAAGGTCACTTTAATATCCATTCCATTAATATGCTTTATATAATCTGTTTTACTTATATAACATTTAGAATTTCATTACATTTCTTTCTAATTCTTATACCTAAATATATATGAATACGTCAATATGTTGCAGTCGTATTGTTTTGGAGTATTACTCTCAGTTGGAGTATGACTCAGTTTAATATCCATTTCATTCAATATTTCATTTTATATTATGTTTTCATAATATAACATTCAGTATTTCATTACATTTCATTCTAATTCTTATATCCAAGTATATATAATTACGTCAATATAATTCAGTCTTATTGTTTTGATAAAGGTCACTTTAATATCCATTTCATTTAATATGTTTTATATATTCTGTTTTACTTATATAACAATCAGAATTTCATTACATTTCTTCCTAATTCTTATACCTAAATATATATGAATACGTCAATATGTTGCAGTCGTATTGTTTTGGAGTATTACTCTCAGTTGGAGTGTGACTCAGTTTAATATCCATTTCTTTCAAAATTTATTATGTATTATATTTTCATTGTGCAAAATTCAATATTTCATTTCTTTCTAATTCTTATACCTTAAAGTGTATGATTACTTCAATATGCTTTAACATTTTGTTGTGGACTACTATTCTGTATTGTGTACAACTTACTTTAATATCAATTTCTTTCGATATTTTTTTATATATTCTGTTTCCATTATATGACATTTAATATTGCATTATAGTTTTTAAATTCTTATACCTAAATGTATATGATTAAGTCAATATCTGTGAATCTTAATGTTGTGAAGCACAACTGTGTATCATGAACAGGTCACTTTGATATCCCTCACATTCAATATTTCAATATACAGAGTGCAGATTTCAATGGAAATATGATAATTGAACAAACACAGTATATAGTTGTCTTACATATAAAATATATCCTTTGAAATACAACTAAACATTTACGTGATCACAATATGTTCTTTAAGTCATATAAACACATACAATCCCTCTGAATTTTTATACCTTAAACGTTATGAGGATAAAAAATACATTATCACGTTACTATCAAATAATATTCCTCATAAAAGCTTTGGATAGATGAAAAGCGTTTGAATTGTAAACCCATATAGAAAATTATACAAAAATGAGAGTACATTTAGATGATAAGTTTTTCCGTAAAATGATACGACATTATATATAGCTTTTCGTGAGATATAAATTGCTAAAGAGACAAACATCAACAGTAAAAGTATGAAATATAAGAGTGTTCAGTTTGCATATTCACTTTCTCGCCAAAACTAAAACACAAACATTTCATTTTTGTGCTTCCAACTCTTTTTGAGAAATAAGTCAAATTTTAAGTGACATATGAAGATCTAGATAGATAAGAGGTATTTACCTAGATATATAAGACCTAAGACTTAAATATATAAGAGGTATTATTTTGATATAAATATATGCTCTTATTCTCTTATGCTACGAGACCAAACTTTTAAAGAAATGATATCTTTACATTTGAATTTTAGAAAATGCACTTTTACCTTTTTTCTCGAATCAATATTTTAAAAGCAAAGAAGTCACTTGAAATATTTTCTAATCTTTTAAGCTCATAAAATATTGCAACGTATTCAAATATATACTGAAATCGATCTTTGCGATGTATTTGATTTTGTTTTAGAAAGGTTATTTTGAATAGAGTAATATGAAAATTGAAAAAAAAAATATGAATGATTACAAAATATTTTAATGTTTTCCTTTGCGTTTTGTAGAGTGTAAGATTTTTTTCACAGGCTATTGATATATATATTTCAATATATATATATATATGTATGTATATATATATATATATAAATATATATATATGTATATATATATATATGTATATATATATGTATATATACATATATATATATATATATATATATATATATATATATATATATATATATATATATATATATATATATATACATATATATATACATATATATATACATATATATATATATTGTATATATATATATATATATATATATATATATATATATATATATATATGTAATATATATGTATATATATATATATATATATATATATATATATATATATATATATATATATATATAATATATATAAATATATATATATATATATATATATATATATATAATATATATATATATATAATATATATATATATATATAATATATATATAATATATATAAATATATATATATATATATATATATATATAGATTATATATATATATATATATATATATATATATATATATATATATATATATATATAATATATATATATATATATATGTACATATTGTTTTTTTATGAAAGTGCAAGTAGTTGTGTTTTTACTGCTGTGTGATTTTCTGTTATGCTCACTTCTCTCTTAATCATGCATAATCATGATATATTCTTTAAATGCTTTGGCACTCTGTCTCAGTATTCCTTCTCTCAAAGTTTCTTTTCCATACATTTCACTCATATGCCGAGAGAAATGTCAAACTTCCTTGCATATTTTGCATTAAAAAATGAATGTTTTCACAATTGAGGATATTTTTAACAAACTGTGCCTTTCTAAATACTCACAAGCAGATTTAAAAATGGTCGAATTGTTTTAGAATGGAGGTTATAGTTAGATATAAAATAGTGGTACTCAATGTGCATTCACGAAACAACTTCTACAGCATTGCGAAATGTTTTGTATTGTGCCTCCCAGTGTATATTTTGAGTACTCATCGTGCTACAAACTTACACTAATTTCAGTGTTATATAATAAATGACACATCTTGATATTTGAGAATTTCAATTCTAAAGATTTCCATCCTTTTTCTTCATTTCTTCACTTCTGACAGAAAAATACTGAATTCCCACCTCATTTTGCCCATTGATGTTGAACTTTTAAAATGCTCTGATATGCTTTCGTAACGTTCCTTCCAGCAATGACTACTTATTTCGTCCACTGATGTGGAAATTTTAAATGCTCTGAAATGCTTTCTTAACGTTTCTTTCAGAAGTGTCTACTCATTTTGCCTACTAATGTGAAAATTTTAAATGTTCTGATATTCTTTCTTAACGTTCCTTGCAGCCGTTACTACTCATTTTTGCCATTGATGTGGAAATTTTTAAATGCTCTGATATGCTTGCTTAACGTTCTTTCCAGCTATGACTACTCATTTTGTCCACGGATGTGGAAATTTTAAAAGTTCTGATATTAAGGTTTATTTCAGCAATGACTACTCACTTAGCCCACTTTTCTGGAAATATTTAAATGCTTTAATATTCTTTCTTAACGTTCCGTGAAGCAGTGACTACTCATTTTCGCCATTGATATGGAAATTTTTAAATGCTCTGATATGCTTGCTTAACGTTTCTTCCAGCAATGACTACTCATTTTGAACACTGATGTGGAAATTTTAAATACTCTGGTACGCTTTCTTAACGTTCCTTCTATGAATGACTATTCATTGTGCTCACTGATGTGGAAATTTTAAATAGTCTGATATGCTTTCTTAACGTTCTTTGCAGCCATGAATACTCATTTTCGCCATTGATGTAGAAATTTTTAAATGCTCTGATATGTTTGCTTAACGTTCCTTCCAGCTATGACTACTCATTTTGCTCATTGATGCTTAAATATTAAATGTTCTGATATGCTTTCTTAACATTCCTTAAACCAATGACTACTCATTTTGTCCACTGATGTGAAAATTTTAAATGTTCTGATATGCTTTCTTAACGTTCCTTCCAGCAATGTTTTCGCCCTTAATTTCACCTCTCTAATCCCTTTAGTCTCCTTCACTTATTTTATACTAAAAAATGAATGACAGAGCTAAAGATTTGGTGCTTATGTTTTATCTGTTTTAAACCCAAAATAAAGATGCTTGAAAAAATAAAAGTTTCGTGACATATTCAAGACTTGGTTTATGTCTCACACATTTATAATTTTTTTTATTTTAATCGATTGTAATAAAAATTATAGATAAAGTGTAACAGAATTAATTAAAACTATCCTATAACAGTATACTATATAAAAAATCCTACTTAATAAATCAAGCCTAAACTTTATTCTGTGCTTATATATTAGTAATATTAACACATTGTGTGGGGTACATTTCACAACCGAATTATACAGGGAGCGGGGGTTTTGAGCGTAAATTTAGTTACTCAGTTAAATCTCAATAGATTGAAAATTATTTAATTTTTTAACCAACCTTTCATATTTTATATTGAAATATATAAAGAAATACATAAATAGAAAAATATAAATAACAACCATAAGATTTTTATAAACAAAAAATATATTTTTAGTGGATAAATATATAATAGTATTGTAAATATAAAAAACCAAATAGAAATAGTAGTATATAGTTTTAATTTTTTCGAATTATTTTATATATAAGCATTTTTACATTATAAAGAAATGAAAGACAAGAAGATTCGGCTTCGTTTTCCTGTATATACCGTTATTTTTGTACCCACAAACAAACCATGTTGTTACACTAACCCGTACTTGTACATGTCCCACGCTCAAGTATCAATAGTCAGAAAAGTACTAGTACGTGTCCAGCATACAATGTGTTAAACATGTTATTTTTACTTAATAATTAGTTATAATTCTATTCTATTCTATACATTTTTTCTATACATTTTTTAATTATCAAGAGTTTTTGACATAGTTATCTTAAAATGATTTATCTGATATCGATTCTTTCTGTAAAATGTTGTTTTCATAGCAATGTAATTTAAACTGAAGGCTTAAATGTATGTTATAAGTAAAGTTACCATATGTATCATTATACATCATATGATTGTTTTTTACGAAAATTTTATGTATTAATTATTCTTCGTTTTTTCAGTATAAATAACGAAATATTTCATCATATTGTGAAATTATTTTAAATGTTTCACAAACTTGTATAATTTAATAAGTATTTAAACAATTCTAAAACATATCTAAAAACATACAGTTTCAGCATGCACTAAGTTTCCTTTCAAATAGCATAACATTCTATAATACATTACGCAACATACTTATACTTTTTATGCAATTTCAATAATCGCACACATTTTTCACGTTAGTTTTTATTTAAATTTTCTTTCAAAGAGTCATGACTGAATCTTTTTTCAAAGAGTCATGACTGAAATTACGATTTGATTTAAATGCAGTCTAACATCTTAAAAGGATTAAAGATACGATTTTTCAACATTAGGTGAAATATAACTATTCATTATATTTCCGTGAAATATTAAGAGCATTTAAAGTGCATTAGTATCTAAACCTCGATGTAAAATTTGCATGATTTTCTACTCAAATGATGGCAGAAAAGTTTAAAAAATTGTACAGTTATGATTATTAAAAATATGAATAAGTTTTCAGTGAATAATAATTTAAAGTATAATCAAGAATCTCTCGCTATGTATGTGCATGTAATAATAAAATTCTATTAAAGTAAAATTTTAACTTAAATATTTTCTGTTTTCCATTGAAAATGTAGATTACTTATTATCAAATTATAAAATATATTTTTTATAATAATGGCGGCGTACACTAATTCCTGGAAATTCGAATTTAAAATTGCAGCCCCGTAAAC
>CM063497.1:52070279-52084779 GCA_032207245.1 Pardosa pseudoannulata
CTATTATTTCACCCGATTACTCCCTTTTTTTATCTGATATATTATTTTTAATATATTTACAATGTACTTAATTCCCATTTTAATTCGCGTAATATTTATGCACAAATATTTGTAATAGTAAGAACATAATTGACGAAATCATATTAGTAGATAAAATTCCCCAATTGATTAGGAAAATGTCAACCAGTCATGCAGATGAAAATATGTTATCAGAATTGAAGAAGATTTTAAAAAATTCTTGCAGCAACCAAGTCATTAGCAATCCTAGATTAGAAAGAAACTCAACATTGTTAAAGGAATAAAATAAGATGGAAATACTTATAAAAAAACTATAAGTTTATATCCAAAATGTATTTGAAAAAATTTACATTTTTACATGTGAAACAGAAATGTGTTTCATACATATTCATGATATCATTCCTATTCATAATGTTTCTTGATCTTATTATGTGATGAAATATATTAAAATATTTCATTTGCTAAACTTTAGAAATTTAGAAAACAAATTCTAATCTTCCTGTGCTTCACATAACAAAAATATGTAGCGGAAATAATCTTTCGAAATGTGACTAAGAAAGAAATAAAACAACTCCTTTGCATAATAATAGCATACCTATATTCTTTTGAATTAAATAATCAATACAAATATATACTACATTTCTAAAGAATACTTTAAGAGAATATAAATAAGATAGTCTCTCTTTAATGTAAAAGGAAAAACTGTTTGTCTGTTGCCAAAGATATGATGGTAAGTTTCTGGTATTTATTAAATGACTAAAAGAAATTTATTTCTCTGTTGGTGCTTAGAAAATGAATGAAAATTTATTTTTCTGTTGGTGCTTAGAAAATGAATGAATTGAAATGTAGACATTTTATGAACAAGTGTACGCAAAGTAAATATTTGTACAGAGATCATTAAATCCCTATTTTTGATATGATGCTTGCGGTGTGTGTTTATGTATAAAAAATACTTTGTGATAAAAGGTACATTTTTTTATCCCACTAATTAAAGAAACTGTAACTAAATTTATTACATTCTTTTTAATTGCTGCATTCCAAGGGGAGATATAAATGAAAGAATATAGGAAATATATTAATGAAAAAATAAATAAAATAAATAAATAAAATTATTAATATAATTCATATAATAGAATGTAAATCTAATTAATATATATCATATAATATAATATAAATCTAATTAATGTAATTCCTGTAATATAATATATATCTAATTAATATAATTTATATAATATATTATAAATCTAGTTCATATAATTCATATAATAAAATATAAATCTAATTCATATAATTCATGTAATATAATATAAATATAAATAATATAATATATAATAACGAATAATTTAATATATATTTAATAATAATTATTTTAAAAACTTTTATATTATAATTATATTTAATTATTTTTTATATATATTTTAAATAAATTTATAATTAAATTAAATTTTAACTTAAAAAATTTTAAACAATTTTTTTAAATAAAAAAATAAAATAAATGAAATAAATAAATAATTAAATTAAATTTAAATTTTTAATTTAATTTAATTTTAATTTACTTTGGTTTTAAATTATTTAATTTGTTTTTAATTCATTTATATAATTTAACTAATTTAATTATATTTAATTATTTATTTATTATTTTTTATTGTTATAATTATTAATTTTTATTTTATTAATTAATATATAATAATTTTGAATTATATTAAATAATAAAATTATAAGTATTATATAACACGATTACATTAATTGATTCATTTATTATTATAAATAAAATAAATAAATGAATATTAGAATAGAAATGTATGTATTTTTGTTTAAGCTCTTTCGGCATCTCTGAGATGAATTTTAATTTGAACATTTAAAACTTTGGTGATCAATACTCTATTGCAAAACTTCATTTCTCTGATACATACCTTAACATTTTGGAGCCAAAAATATTCTATACTAGTATATAGCCCGTCATATGATGGGATCAGTAAAATTTTTAATATTCCAGAAA
The DNA here is from genome assembly GCA_032207245.1 of Pardosa pseudoannulata. Lineage (NCBI taxonomy): Eukaryota > Metazoa > Arthropoda > Arachnida > Araneae > Lycosidae > Pardosa > Pardosa pseudoannulata. Next base: position 52,072,297 of record CM063497.1, read on the forward strand.
TGTAAAGTACTCTATGGCGCAGGTAAAAAATGGTTGTTTTTTGTGTTTGGGTTGTTTAAAATTTAAAGAATCGATTGCAAACCATGTGATTATGCATAAAAAACAAATACTCAAACAAACAAAGTTTTTAATTTTCAAAGATATACAACTTAAACGATAAATATTTTTAAGTACGTGAAACAGACACCTAAACTTTTATCAAAAGAATTTGTTGTTAATAACGATGATAAAGTTTTCATTGCAACAAAAAATAATCAATGATTATATTTAAAATTACACACATGTACCTAATCTATTATTTAATTCGAATGTAAAAGGAAATTATATACGTAATATCTCAGTTCAGTGATAAAAAATATGAAAATAATGCAGACGATATTTAAATAATTTAAAATAAGAAACTATTAAACGAGATCGTGAACAAATGACGTCATAATGCTAGAAATAAATGTTATTTTTACATATTTAATGTTATTTTTACATATTTATTTTTACATATTTTTACACATTCACCAAAGTCTTTTAACGGATAACAGTTATTAATCTCTTCTTAAAATGATAATTGTTTCCTACCATTGGTTGGAGCTACAATTAATCGCGGTTAGAATTTAATCCCCTGCTGTTAACCGGGTAAAATAGGGCTTGAAATAATGGCATTAAACGTCCATAATGACGTCATAATGCTAGAAAACAATGTTATTTCTACCTATTCATTTTGTGATAAATTGATATATTCAATCTCTTACTCTTAAAATGGGGCTTGATATAATGGCATTAAACACTCGAAAAGTGGGGAAGGTGTGCATTCTGAACTTTTAAAACAAGACAGTATTTTTCACTGTGATATGTAGCATATTTATACCAATTTATTTTACACGTGAAACAGAAATGTGTTTGATACATATTCATGATATCATTCATATTCATAATATTTCTTGATCTTATTATGTGATGAAATATATTAAAATATTTCATTTGCTAAACTTTAGAAATTTAGAAAACAAATTCTAATCTTCCTGTGCTTCACATAACAAAAATATGTAGCGGAAAATATCTTTCGAAATGTGACTAGGAAAGAAATAAAAGAACTCCTTTGCATAATAATAGCATACCTATATTCTTTTGAATTAAATAATCAATACAAATATATACTATATTTCTAAAGAATATGTTAAGAGAATATAAATAAGATAGTCTCTCTTTAATGTAAAAAGAAAAAGTGTTTGTCTATTGCCAAAGATATGATGTTAAGTTTCTGGTATTTATTAAATGACTAAAAGAAATTTATTTCTCTGTTGGTGCTTAGAAAATGAATGAAAATTTATTTCTCTGTTGGTGCTTAGAAAATGAATGAATTGAAATGGAGGCTTTTTATGAACAAGTGTACGCAAAGTAAATATTTGTACAGAGATCATTAAATCCCTATGTTTGATATGATTCTTGTGGTGTGTGTTTGTGCATAAAAAAACTTTGTGATAAAAGATATTTTATCCTACTAATTAAAGGAACTGTAATTAAATTTATTACATTCTTTTTAATTGCTGCATTCCAAGGGGAGATATAAATGAAAGAATATAGGGAACATATAATTGAAAAAAATAAACAAAATAAATAAATAAAATTATTAATATAATTCATATAATATAATATAAATCTAATTAATATAATTCATATAATATAATATAAATCTATATTTATACCAATTTATTTTAGAATCAGATCAATAGTTTTCGAGAAGATAAACTTTGCTCTCTTTGAATTTTACTAAACCTAACACATGAAAAATCCAATATGAATGCCTCTATCCATTCCAGGTCCAACTGCTTCATAATTTCGAGGACACATAACTTAGGCTATTAATATATAGAGGATATTTGGTTATAATTGGTTATTATGCTTTTTCTCCTTTAAAGAAAACACCGGTAAAAACATTCTGTAAAAGACAAAACGTAAAATAAAAAGTTATTTCTTTCTATGTTTTTAAATCAAAAGAAACATTTGATGAAAAGCGATGCTTCAAAAACGATTCCTTTGAAAAAAGGAAGAGTAAACCTCTCGGATTTGAAGAAGAAAATCTATTGTCTAGAAAAGGATTAATGTTTTTTTTTTTGTTAAGTACAGTACAGGAGTGAAATTGGACACTTTTGTTTGTGAGTTAATGATGTAGGCTTTTCATTTTACAGATGTATTTTCTTTTTGTAATTTGAAGATATGTTGTAGTTCTACGTTTTATGTTCGCTCTTTGAATCTTAAATAATAAATCTCTCACAAACAAGAATTTAGTATTGATTTTTATCTCTAGTGTCCGCATGTAACTTTATATACAAAACTGTTCTGTTCGTGTGTTTGTAATAGAATTCTTGCTAAAAGGCTGGACTGATTTTGATGAAATTTGGAGATGTAACTAAGTTGATTCAACAATGGTTTAAACTCACAATTTGATCGAATAGAAAATGGGTTTTTTTATTAAAAATCTGGGATTGCGCGCTCATTCAGATTATTCTAATGCCTCTTGAAACCTTTTGTTGCTAACATATCTGTGGCGCAGTGATCAGCGGAATGGGCTTCAATACGAGAATTCTCAGAATTGAATCGTACAGGTGATGTGAGAAATTTAATTTAATCTAATTAAGTTACTGATGATTGTAATCATGGTGGCTTCATTCATTTTTAAAATTCTCTTTACTTTTCCATCAAACAGGAACAATATAATAATTAATTTAAAAACATTTAACTATTTTTTTGATTTACAACGTTAAAACAAGAGAACGTCTGTCGGGTAGTCCAGTATATATATATATATATATATATATATATATATATATATATATATATATATATATATATATATATATATATATATATATATATATATATATATATATATATATATATATATATATATATATATATATATATATATATATATATATATATATATATATATATATATATATATATATATATATATATATATATATATATATATTATATATATATATATATATATATATATATATATATATATATATATATATATATATATATATATGTATATATATACATATATATATATATATATATATATATATATATTTATATATATATATATATATATATATATATATATATATATATATATATATATATATATATAATACATATATATGTATATATATATATGTATATATGTATATGTATATATGTATATGTATATATATATATATAATACATATATGTATATGTATATATATGTATATATATGTATATGTATATATAGGTATATATATATATATGTATATATATATATAGATATATATATATATATATATATATATATATATATATATATATATATATATATATATATATATATATACTCCCGATATTGTGAATGAATGCAGATTAGAAGCCTATTGAATATATTTATGAAGATGATTCAAAGTTTTCTTAGCTACGAAATTATCTTTAAGTTCTTCCCAATTGTTTTGCCGCAGTAATTAATGGAAGTAAAGGAATGAAACTATCATTACCACTACACCCTGGATATATATAGAATTTGTTGTTAAAAGCGGTGATAACATTTTCATTGCAACAAAAAATAATCGATGATTAAATTTAAAATTATCAAACATGTACGTTATGTTATTATGTAAGCCAAATATAATTGTAAATTATTTACTTAATATCTAAATTCAGCTAAAAAACAAATGAAAATATTGCAGACGATATTTAAATAAATTCAAATAAGAAATGGTTAAAGAAATGGTGTCATAATGCTAGAAAAAATGTTGTAATATGTCAGAAATTCATAAATTTAATCGCCTGCTTTGAGACGGGAAAATAGTGTTTTAAATAATGCCATGAAATGACAGAAAAGGGGGGAAGGGGGGATTTTGAACGTTGCTAACCCTAACTCATCAAGAATCTAATATGATTACCTCTATCCATTCCAGGTCCAACCGCTTTATGACTTCAAGGACAGAGAGACAGAGAAATTAGGCTATTATATTGATACTTTGTTGTATAATTATGTACTTTCATACATTTTAACAAATACATACAACCTAACATAAATGACTATATTCCCGTAAGTTTTAAGCATTTTGCGAATTAAGGATAATGAAAGGAATATTTTTATTTCAAAATACCAGTCTCTAAATGGTGAATATTTATAACCTTTCATATAAGTTATTTGTAATACAAACAATCTTTAAAACATTTAATACAATATAAGACAAATAATATTCTTAAAATATCTTATAATTAGAAGTACGAACCATGACGAATAATTTTGACTTGGTACATATGTGCATGTACATATTTAGGTATATGCATATATAAATTCTTATGAAGGGAGAGAATAATTCTCAAATATGATTGTTTAAATTTCAAGTTCTTTTTATGATACTTTCACCTCACTATTACAAATATTTACTTTGGTTTTATTCTTGCTACTATATTGTGCTTCTAGTTATCGTAAAAAGGAAGGTTTTGAATAGTAAATGAATAGTTTATAATATCGAGTAATAAGAAAAAGTTTACTGAATAATGTTGTTTTGATTTCAAAGCATCACTCAATATACTTTAGGAGCTCTACACAGTATTGTAGAATAAACAAATTCTAAAATTACTAGGTTATATAATGTCAATGGGCCTTACTCTGGGAGTTGCGGTTCGTACCGCAAGTGCTGTGTGACGTCACGTTGACGTCAGCTCGCGGAAATTTTGAGACCAAACGATACTTCGGTACTCTGGGGTTACATGCGGAAAGTTACCGATAGCTACAGGTTGCGGAAACTTTCCGGCAGCAAATTTGGTAGAGAGAACTTCTCGATAGTAAGAAAACATGGCGGCTTATTTGACTTACGAATATATAGCTCAGTTAAAAAAAAATATACCTGTTTTGTATAGTGCCAAAATGTAGAAAATTCCATGCCATCTCCACGGATACCACTGATATTAAAAGTATAAACTAAAAAGTTGTTTTTAAATATATTAATGCTGAATTTAGAGCAGTATAAAAGTATGATGTAAATATTGTGTATCTTCAGTTTTGATCTTATATTTTATGTTTTTCATACTAGTAGAAATCTTGTTAACAATGCTAAGTAATAAAAAGATCGAAGCCTTTATAACTTTCGGCTTTTATTTTACATATTTTAAGCACAAAATTTACAATCTTCATGGATACCTGTGATGTTAGTCTGAACTCAAAATTTGTGTTTACATATAATAAAACTGTTTTTAAAATACTATCAAAGTATGATTTAAATATTATTTATCTTTAATTTTCATCATATTTATATCTTTTATTTTCATCATAACCATAATTTTCATATTGTGATCTTCAAATTTTAATTTCTTGCATTTTATATATTTTAATAACTGTGTTCAAAACAAAACATTGATGTTTAGATTTTAGGTATTGATATATAGTAGTAATATGATAAATTTTGATGGAATAACTATCATTTTACAGTTTTTTCAGTACAAATATAACTTTTTATCAAGTTTTTTATCAATGATCTCAATGCAGTAATATTTACATCATAATATTCATCAGTTACATCATTTTTATGCATTCCATCATAATTGTAATGTATAAAATATATCTGTAAGAGAATGTAACTTGCAGAAACCCAGAAAATTCAACTGCAGGTCAATTAAGCTGCAGGTCCCGGTCTCATTAGCACTCGGGTTGCAAAAAGTAGACCGTAGCACTCCAAACCAAACCTATGGAAAGCGCCTCTATATGCTTTATAAAATTCCATACTGTATATAATAATGCTCCATAAAACTAATCATGGGTAAAAGTTTCCGTGAGACAATCTCTTCGATTTAAACTCTTGAGATTTGGATGCCACTTTTATCAATACCGTACGCATGCAAAGAAAAATGCGAATTATTTATTTGTTTATATTTACAAACATTGCTGTTGCCGAAACTGAAAATCAGAATTATAATTCTAAATTTCTGATTGGTTTAAATGGTGCAAAGTAGAAGATCCCATTAAACTCCGCCTCTAAAATAAGCCCAGCCCAAAGGCGGGATTTATTTCTCAAACTCGATAGTAAGCTAGTTCCCGCACCTTCGTTTCCGAGCTCCCAGAGTACGGTTTGAGCTTAGTTGCGGCAACTAGGTATCGTTAGGCCAAGTTTCCGCGACTACGTCATACCGCACTTGCGGTACGAACCGCAACTCCCAGAGTAAGGCCAATTTTGATTTTAGATTCATTCGAATACAGTCAAGATTTTGAAAACTTCCCGAAAGATTATCCTGGGATGCATTCGAGTTGGTCACACCTTCCAGGCATGAAATTTTCAATTTCTTATTTCTTGACATCTGATAGAATATAAAACTTTATATTGAGTACAATCTTAATAGAAAGTGATAAAGCATATAACTGAAAGATAACTTTTATACTAAGGATTAGATAAATTTCTATAAGGAGGTCAGATCAGTTAGCTGATCTAATTGTGTGCATGTAAACACTTGATTAAGTAATCAGTGGTTATGTATGGATTAATTGCTTTCTTTCCTATACCACTCTAAGTTTCGTTGACTTATGTTCATCGACTGTTTGAAATTAAAAACCAAGAAAGTATGTCACTGGAGTGAAATAAAAAGAGTAGCTCATGTGATTAACTAACCAGTGGTTATGTGTGATTTAATTACTTTCTTTCCTATACTATTCTAAGTTTCGTTGAGTCATGTTCCTCGACTGTTGGAAATTAAAAAAACAAGAACGTATAAGTCAGTGGAGTGAGATAAAAGGAGAAGCTCATGTGATTAACTAACCAGTGGTTATGTAAGGATTAATTGCTGTCTTTCCTATACCATTCTACATTTCGTTGAGGTATGTTCCTCGACTGTTGGAAATTAAATACCAAGAAAGTATGAGTCAGTGTAGTGAGATAATAGGAATAGCTCACTTGATTAACTAACCAGTGGTTATGTAAACATATTAATTGCCTTCTTTCCTATACCACTCTAAGTACCGTTGAGGTATGTCCATCGACTATTGGAAATTAAAAAACAGGAAAGTATGGGCCTTACTCTGGGAGTTGCGGTTCGTACCGCAAGTGCGGTATGACGTCACGTTGACGTCAGCTCGCGGAAATTTTGAGAGCAAACGATACTTCGGTACTCTGGGGTTACATGCGGAAAGTTACCGATAGCTACAGGTTGCGGAAACTTTCCGGCAGCAAATTTGGTAGAGAGAACTTCTCGATAGTAAGAAAACATGGCGGCTTATTTGACTTACGAATATATAGCTCAGTTAAAAAAAAATATACCTGTTTTGTATAGTGCCAAAATGTAGAAAATTCCATGCCATCTCCACGGATACCACTGATATTAAAAGTATGAACTAAAAAGTTGTTTTTAAATATATTAATGCTGAATTTAGAGCAGTATAAAAGTATGATGTAAATATTGTGTATCTTCAGTTTTGATCTTATATTTTATGTTTTTCATACTAGTAGAAATCTTGTTAACAATGCTAAGTAATAAAAAGATCGAAGCCTTTATAACTTTCGGCTTTTATTTCACATATTTTAAGCACAAAATTTACAATCTTCATGGATACCTGTGATGTTAGTCTGAACCCAAAATTTGTGTTTACATATAATAAAACTGTTTTTAAAATACTATCAAAGTATGATTTAAATATTATTTATCTTTAATTTTCATCATAACCATAATTTTCATATTGTGATTTTCAAATTTTAATTTATTGCATTTTATATATTTTAATAACTGTGTTCAAAACAAAACATTGATGTTTAGATTTTAGGTATTGATATATAGTAGTAATATGATAAATTTTGATGGAATAACTATCATTTTACAGTTTTTTCAGTACAAATATAACTTTTTATCAAGTTTTTTATCAATGATCTCAATGCAGTAATATTTACATCATAATATTCATCAGTTACATCATTTTTATGCATTCCATCATAATTGTAATGTATAAAATATATCTGTAAGAGAATGTAACTTGCAGAAACCCAGAAAATTCAACTTATTAGGTCAATTAAGCTGCAGGTCCCGGTCTCATTAGCACTCGTGTTGCAAAAAGTAGACCATAGCACTCCAAACCAAACCTATGGAAAGCGCCTCTATATGCTTAATAAAATTCCATACTATATATAATAATGCTCCATAAAACTAATCATGGGTAAAAGTTTCCGTGAGACAATCTCTTCGATTTAAACTCTTGAGATTTGGATGCCACTTTTATCAATACCGTACGCATGCAAAGAAAAATGCGAATTATTTATTTGTTTATATTTACAAACATTGCTGTTGCCGAAACTGAAAATCAGAATTATAATTCTAAATTTCTGATTGGTTTAAATGGTGCAAAGTAGAAGATCCCATTAAACTCCGCCTCTAAAGAAAGCCCAGCCCAAAGGCGGGATTTATTTCTCAAACTCGATAGTAAGCTAGTTCCCGCACCTTCGTTTCTGTGCTCCCAGAGTACGGTTTGAGCTTAGTTGCGGCAACTAGGTATCGTTAGGCCAAGTTTCCGCGACTACGTCATACCGCACTTGCGGTACGAACCGCAACTCCCAGAGTAAGGGCCAAAAAAAAAAAAAACAAGAACGTATAAGTTAGTGGAGTGAGGTAAAAGGAGTAGCTCACGTGATTAACTAAACATTAGTTATGTATGGATTAATTGCTTTCTTTCCTATACCACTCTAAGTATCGTTGAGGTATGTTCTTCGACTATTGGAAGTTAAAAAACAAGAACGTATAAGTCAGTGGAGTGAGATAAAAGGAGTAGCTCACAAGATTAACTAACCAGTGGTTATGTATGCATTAATTGCTTTGTTTTCTATACTACTCTAAGTTGTTGAGGTATGTTCCTCGACTATTCAAATTAAAAAAAAAACAAAAAAAAAAATAAGAAAGTATAAGTCAGTGGAGTGAGGTAAAAGGAGTAGCTCAACTGATTAACTAACCAGTGCTTATGTATGGATTAATTTCTTCACAATGGACACTCCTTCACATTGCTTTTAATTAAGATTTCACACTAAAAAATAAAATATTGTACCACTCTAAGTTTAGTTGAGGTATGTTCCTCGAATGTTGGAAATTAAAAAAGAAAAAAAATATGAGTCAGTGGAGTGAGATAAAAGAAGTAGCTCACATGAACGGTGGTGAGTTACAGCTATTGTTAAAGCCTTACACGAAAAATAAAGCATTGTAAACTTTTAAGCTGTTGTTTTCCTAAAAATGGAAGGATTAATACTTCAATTGGGGGGAAGGAAATTTACAGATAGAGCTGTCATAGCAGTAGAAATAACTTTACAATTTTAATTGAACGGTAAACATTATGAAGAATTTTTCTACCGGATTAACTTAAAGTTGTTTACTTTTAGATTGAATTAGGGCTGGACTAGTCACATAAACAGCTATATCTGATATATTGTGTTGAAATTTGGAAATTGTATGTTTAAAATCATCGTTGGCCTTTAATTTGAACTTGTTTCATAATTTTCTGTCACTCTTACTTTAAAATATAATTTAAACATTTTATGTCATATTAATTGACTGATTAAATGAAATATACGTGAAATCTTTAATGTCTTTACAATGTATAGATGAAAAATGTTATGTATCTACAATGAATTTTTCGAAACACTTTCGAACAATTTTCATAATTGAAATTGGGGTTTAAAAATATTTAATTTACAAGTAATATTTTAATGTCAATAGTATCGATTTTTCCAAGCACCTGAAATTTTCTAAAATAAATTTGAGGTTTAAAAATGGTTAGTATACATGAATAATAATATAAAAATATTATTTTAATAACTCTACAATCTATGTTTCAAAAACCGTACTTCTAAAAATTTTAAATTGAGTTATAAAAGCTTGAAAAATGTCGAAACTTTAATCACACATAGATTTTTATTTATTTTTTTGACATTCAGTGAAGAGTTGAAGTTTTAAATGTACTACTACAGAATTAGACTAGTCTACATCGACACACACATTGCAGTACATTGTTAAATTATAAAACTGTTTTCTATTTTGTTTACAGTATCCAATAGCTCTACCCTTGAACCTTCTAAACAGTACCAGTAATAAATTTGTATTGACAAACAGGTAACTCAGAAGCACCTTGACATATATCGATGGAATTTATAAGTTTTTAAATAATTGAGGTTCATAGGATAAAATATATAATATGCTTCATATATTTGCTAAATATATATATATATATATATATATATATATATATATGTGTGTGTGTGTATTTATATATATGTGTGTGTGCATGTGAGTTTGAGTATGTGCGTGCATGTGTGTTAAGAAGCAAATTTTTATATCAAATTGAAATAAAATATTTGGTTTTAGTGTAAAAATAAAATATTAAATTTATATTGAAGTATTTAAAATATTTTAGAAAATGTTAGAAACTCTATAATAAAATATATTTAGTCTATGTGTTACTTTAAAATGAGATGTATCGAAGGAATTAATCACTTTCTGAAAATTGAGGTTCATAGAATAAAAAATATAATTTGCTTCTAATTGATATGAAATATTAGTTTCTAATATGGACACAGAAAAAATTAATTACTAAATTAATAATATTAAATTAATATATAACTAGATATATGACACTTACGATATCTCAGATTATAAATTACAAAAATAATATTTTTTTTTATATTATAAAGAGATTAAGCGATAAAGCGTGTAATATTATATCACGGCTTAATTATATTCTGTACTAGCACAATAGTAAATCACAAACACTAACCTATTACTGCATAGTACAGCAATATTTTCTAAGCTAAACTAACTGAAAGTTTAAAGATTAAGAGTTTGATATATATTTTGAGAGGGATCTATTATTAACATTTTTTTTCTCCCATTGCTGTCAAGAGTTTTACGAGAAATTATTAAGGAAGTGATATTTCAGTCGCGGAAGAGCTCTGAAGTATGAAGATTTCAATTTCCCATTCTCTTGACATCTCACAATGATCGACTGAAACTTGCTATTTTACAGAAAGCACAATTTCTTCAGGTGACACGGATAAAATATACGACTGGGAGAGGAATAGATTCACAACTCTGCACCTAGTAAGCTTTCAGATAGGTAGTCAATTGATTCTTAAAGATAAGGTAATAGTAATAATACAGCTTAGTGTTTCTCAGTTATTCTTATAAAAGATATCTCAACACAATGAAGTCCAAATTCTAAGGATAAAAATTGTAGTTAATATTTAATGGCACATACTACATATCCTGAAATAAATATTCATTATAAGATGTGGGTTGGAGAATAGAAACATCATTAAAACTATTAATTTTTAATGTTATGTTTTCCTTTGTTTAATTCATCATTTTATACTTTTACTATATTTTATATATAAAATTCTTTTGCCAGTGTGTTTGTAATAGATCTCCTCTTAAATGACTGCATTAATTTTGATGAAATTTTTTTATGTAATTAAACTGAATCAAGAATGGTTTGGATTCAGAATTTGATCCCATAGATTTTTTTTATTAAAATTTCACAATTCCGCACTTTTTCAGATTGTTATATTGCCACTTGATACCCTTCACTGTCAAAGTATCTGTGGCTCAGAGATCAGCGATACGGGCTTCAGTACGAAAAATCACCCGTGCAGGTAATGTGGGAATTTTAATTCAATCTAATTACGTTTATGAGGACTGTAAGCGTGGTATCATCAAGTATTTTTAAAATAATTTTTTTCCTTACTTTTAATTCAAAACGGTTCAATTTATAATTTATGTAAAATCATTTTAGAATTTTTGGATTTACAATTTTAAAACAGGACAAAGTTTGTCGGGTTATCTAGCATATATATATATATATATATATATATATATATATATATATATATATATATATATATATATATATATATATATATATATATATATATATATATATATATATATATGTACAGAGAGAGAGAAAGAGATGATAGAATAGATAGATAGATATTAGGAAGAAAATTCTTATATCAAATTGAAACAAAATATTTGAATTTAGAGTAAAAATAAAACATTAGATGGATATTTTAATGCTTAAAATATTTTTAAAAAATGTTAGAAACTCAATATTTAAATGTAATTAGCCTTCATCTTTCAATGAAATAAAATATATCTGTAGAATTAATAACCTTTTTTTTTAAATAAAAAGAGTTTCATAGCATAAAAAGTATAATTTGTTTTTATTTGATATAAAAAATTAGATTCTAATATGCCTACAGAAAAAAGTAATTACATGTAAATAAAAAGATATATGACACTTACGCTTTCTCAGATTATAAATTAGGAAAATGATAATTGTTTATAGTATATAACGTTACAAGTGTAATATTAATTCATGGCTTAATTATATTCTGTACTAGCATATTATTAAATCTCAAAGATTAACCTATTACTGTATATTTCAGCATTGTTTTGTAGGTTAAACAATCCGAAAGT
>CM063497.1:52084879-52114879 GCA_032207245.1 Pardosa pseudoannulata
TTTACTAATCACGTCATATGATGGGATATAAGCTAGTAAATAAAATAATTAAAAAGTTCCTGATAAAATGCATATAAATATAAAAATTTTAAATTTCTAGCCAGGATTTATTTATTTTAATTTTATGACTTATTAATTTTTGTTGCAATGAAAATTTTATCACCAGTATTAACAACAAATTCTTTTCTTAAGTTTATGAGTCTATTTCACGGACTAATAAATATCGAGAATTTACGTTATATATCTTTAAAAAGCTAAGAGGTTTTTGTTTATACATAACCACATGGTTTGACTAAATGAATTAAACTTGATTCTAAACTGCATTCATAGTATTTTGAGGCTTTAGAGGAGCAAGAAGATAAACAAATTATCGAGCGTGCTCTAGATTTTCCTTAGCCAAAAAGCAAACCATTTTTTTAATTGCCTCATACTGTACTTTACATTTCTGGAAAATTAAAAACTGTTACTAATCACGTCATATGATGGGATATAAGCTAGTAAATAAAATAATTAAAAAGTTCCTGATAAAATGCATATAAATATAAAAATTTTAAATTTCTAGCCAGGATTAATTATTTTAATTATATGACTTATTAATTTTTTTTGCAATGAAAATTTTATCACCAGTATTAACAATAATTTATTTTTTTTAAGTTTATAAATCTGTGTCAACGGACTAATAAATATCTAGAATGTAAGTTATAAATCATTAAAATTTAAGAGGTTTGTTTGGTTTTTGTTACATGACCACACGGTTTGACTAAAAGAATTCAACGTGAATCTAAAGTGCATTCACAGTATCGCGAGACTTTAGAGGAGTAGGAAGATAAACAAACTATTGAGCGTTCTCCAGATATTCCTCAGACAAAAAACAAACCATTTTTTTATTGCTTCGTACAGTACTTTACAATTCTGGAAAATTAAAATTTTTACCAATGATGTCATATGACGGGATATATGCTAGTAAATAAAATAATTGAAAAGTTCCTAATAAAACGCATATAAATATAAAAATTTTGAATTTCTAGCCATGACTTATATATTTTTGTTGCCTGACTTATTAATTTCTGTTGAAATGAAAATTTTATCACCGGTATTTACAACAAATTCTTTTCTTAAGTTTATGAGTCTATGTCACGGACTAATAAATATCTAGAGTTTAAGTTATATATCTTTAAAATTAAGAAGTTTGTTCGTTTGTGTGTTTGTCTTTATACATAACCACACGGTTTGACTAAATGAATTCAACGTGATTCTAAACTGCATTCACAGTATCGGAAGACTTTAGAGGAGTAGGAAGATAAACAAATTATTGAGAGTTCTCCAGATATTCCTCATCCAAAGAAACAAACCATTTTTTTTTTAATTTCCTCATACAGTACTTAAACATTCTGGAAAATTAAAAATTTTACTAATCACGTCATATGACGGGATATATGCTAGTAAATAAAATAATTGAAAAGTTCCTAATAAAATGCATATAATAATGAAAATTTTAAATTTCTAGCCATGACTTATTTATTTTTGTTGCATGACTTATTAATTTTGTTTCAATGAAAATTTTCTCAACGGTATTAACAACAAATTATTTTCATATAAGTCTAGGATTCTATTTCACAGACTAATAAATATCTATCGTTTAAGTTATATATCTTTGAAAATTAAGAAGTTTGTTTGTTTGTGTGTTTATTTTTTATACACAACCACAATGTTTGACTAGATGAATTCAACGTGATTCTAAACTGCATTCAGATTATCGGGAGAATTTCGAGGAATGTGAAGATGAACAAATTATTGACCGTGTACTAGATAATCCTGAGCCAAAAAACAAACCATCTTTTAACTGCCTCGTGGAATACTTCACAATTCTGGAAAACTAAATAATTTACTATGTGACGGGCTATATGCTAGTTTAAAAACAAAAAAAATATAGTAAATCGTTTAACTAACATAGTTTGATTTAAAATCCATGCATTGAACAAAGAAAATTTCAACTGAGTTCTTAAATTTAGTGTTTTCTTCTATTTGGAACACTTTGAAAAATAAATGATGTTAAGTTCATAAAATCTTCAATACATTTAAAGGATTTTCCGAAATTCTAAGTCCAATTTCTAAGAAAGGAGATGAAATGCTAGTTTATACCTTAAGGACACAGTATCGGAAGACTTTAGAGGAGTATGGAGATAAACTATTGAGTGAGTACCAGATAATCCTCAGTCAAAAAACAAATCATTTTTTAACTGCCTCTTAGGGTACTTTACAGTTCTAGAAAATTAAAAATTTTACTTATTCTGTCATATGACTGGCTGTATGTTAGAAAAAAATAATTGAAAAGGCCCTAATAATATATATATATATATATATATATATATATATATATATATATATATATATATAATATATATATATATATATATATATATATATATATGAAAGTATGTATATATATATATATATATATATATATATATATAAAAGGATATATATATATATATATATATATATATATAAATTTTAAATTTCTAGCATGACTTATTTATTTTTGTTGCATGACTTATGAATTTTTTTTGTTGCATTACTTATTAATTTTTGTTGTAATGAAAATTATATCACCGGTATTAACAAACAAATTCTTTCTTAACTTTATGAGTCTATTTCAAGGACTAATAAATATCTAGAGTTTAAGTTATATATCTTTAGAAATTAAGAGGTGTTTGTTTGTTTTTTTATATATAACAAACGGTTTGACTAAATGAATTCAACCTGCTTCTAAACTGCATTGGCAGTATAGAGATACTTTAGAGGAGTAGGAAGATAAACAAATTATTGAGCTTGCTCAATTTATTCCTCATCCAAAAAAACAAACCATTTACTTAATTGCCCCATAGAATACTTTACAATTTTGGAAAATTAAGAATATTTCTAATCACGTTATATGACGGGATATATGCTAGTCAATAAAATAATTGAAAAGTCCTTAATAAAATTCATATAAATATAAAAATTTTTAAATTTCTAGCCATGATTTATTTATTTTTGTTGCATGCCTTATTAATTTTTGTTGCAATGAAAGTTTTATCACCGGTATTAAAACAAAGTATTTTCTTAAGTTTATAAATCTATGTCACGGACTGATAAATATCTAGAATGTAAGTTATAAATCATTAAAATTTAAGAGGTTTGTTTGTTTTTTGTTACATGACCACACGGTTTGACTAAAGGAATTCAACGTGAATCTAAACTGCATTCAAAGTATCGGGAGTCTTTAGAGGAGTTCATTTCACGGAAGATAAACAAAATTATTGAGAGTTCTACAAGTATTCTTTGAGACAAAAAACAAAATCATTTTTTTGTTTGTTTCATACAGTACTTTACAATTTTGGAAAATTAAATTCAATTTTACTAATGCACGTCATCGACGGGATATGCTAGTAAATAAAATAATTGAAAATTTCTTAATAAATGCATATAAATATAAAATTTTAAATTTCTAGCCATGACTTATTTTAATTTTGTCATTATTATTGAATTTTTTGTGTTTAAATTATACCACCGGTATTAACAACAAATTCTTTTCTTAAACTTTAGTATGGGAGTGTCTATTTCAAGGACTAATAAATATCTAGAATTTAAGTTATATATCTTTGAAAATTTAGAAGTTTGTTTATTTTGTGTGTGTAATTTATTATTAACCACACGGTTTGACTAAATGAATTCAACCTGATTCTAAACTGCATTCAACGTATCGGTAGACTTTAGAGGAGTATCGGAAGAAAAATAACTTATTGGTGTTCTCATTTTCCTCAGCCATAAAAAGAAATTTTATTAATTGCCTCATAGGGTATTTTGCAATTCTGGAAAACTAAAAATTTTACTGATTCCGTCATATGACGGGCTATATGCTAGTAAATAGAATAATTGAAAAGTTCCTAATAAAATGAATATAAATAAAAACTTTTAAATTTCTAGCTATGACTTATTTATTTTAATTATATGACTTATTAATTTTTGTTGCAATGAAAATTTTTATCACCGGTATTCAACAAATTCTTTTCTTAAGTTTATGAGTCTATTTCACGGACTAATAAATATCGAGAATTTACGTTATATATCTTTAAAAATTAAGAGGTTTCTTTGTTTTTTTATACATAACCACACGGTTTGACTAAAGGAATTCAATTTGATTCTAAACTGCATTCACAGTATCGGGAGACATTCGTAAGTAAAGTCTAGGAGTATCATTATTGAGCGGACTAATAAATATCTGTCCTTTAAGTTATACATCTTTGAAAATTAAGAAGTTTGTTCGTCTGTGTTTGTTTTAATTATAAATAACCACAATTTGACTAAAGGAATTCAATTTGATTCTAAACTGCATTCACAGTATCGGGATTCGTAAAAGTCTAGGAGTTCATTTCACGGACTAATAAATATCTGTCCTTTTAAGTTATACATCTTTGAAAATTAAGAAGTTTGTTCGTCTGTGTTTGTTTTTTATAATTTTTGACTAAATGAATTCAATTTGATTCTAAACTGCATTTTATCACAGTATCGGGATTCACAAATTCTTCGTAAAAGTCTATGAGTTCATTTCACGGACTAATAAATATCTGTCCTTTAAGTTATACATCTTTGAAAATGCTAAGAAGTTTGTGTCTGTGTTTGTTTTTTATACATAAATACACGGTTTGACTAAATGAATTAATTTGATTCTAAACTGCATTCATAGTATTTTGAGGATTTAGAGGAGCAATTTCAGATAAACAAATATCGAGCTGCACTAGATTATCCTTTGAAAATTAAGCAAACCATTTTTTTAATTTCATAGAGTAAACTTTAAATTCTAAATGAAAAATTTTACTAAACTGCATTCACATATGGGATTCGTATAAAGTCTAAATGTTTCATTTCACGGATAATAAATATCTGTCCTTTAAGTTATACATCTTGAAAATTAAGAAGTTTTTTCGTCAGTGTTTGTTTTTTATAAATAACCACACGGTTTTTGACTAAATGAATTCAATTTTGATTCTAAACTGTATTAACAGTAATTTATTTTTTTTAAGTCTAAGGAGTTCATTTCACGGACTAATAAATATCTAGAGTTTAAGTTATATGTCTTTGAAAATTAAGAAGTTTCTTCGTTTGTTTGTTTGTTTATTATACATAACCACACGGTTTGACTAAATGAATTCAATTTGATTCTAAACTGCATTTACAGTATCGGGAGACTTTAGAGGAGTAGGAAGATAGACAAACTATTCAGCGTTTAAGTTATACATCTTTGACAGAATTAAAACATTTTCTGTGTTTGTTTTTTATAAATAACCACACGGTTTACTAATGAAAATTAAAATTTGATTCTAAACTGCAAGTCATATCGGGATTCGGTAATAAAAGTCTAGGAGTTCATTTCACGGACTAATAAAATCTGTCCTTTAAGTTATACATCTTTGAAAATTAAGAAGTTTGTTCGTCTGTGTTATTGTTTTTATAAATAACCACACGGTTTGACTAAATGAATTCAATTTGATTCTAAATTGCATTCACAGTATCTTTTCGTAAAGTCTAGGATTCTATTTCACGGACTAATAAATATCTGGCATTTAAGTTATACATCTTTGAAAATTAAGAAGTTTGTTCGTTTGTGTTCTTTATTTTTCATACATAACCATACGGTTTCACTAAATGAATTCAAAATGATTCTAAGCTGCATTCATAGTATCGGGAGACTTTAGAGGAGTATGAAGATAAACAAATTATTGAGCGTGCTCAATTTATTCCTCATCCAAAAAAACAATTAACCATTTACTTAATTGCCCCATAGAATACTTACAATTTTGGAAAATTAAGAATATTTCTAATTCACGTTATATGACGGGATATATGCTAGTCAATAAAATAATTGAAAAAGTCCTTAATAAATTCTTATAAATATAAAAATTTTAAATTTCTAGCCATGATTTATTGTATTTTTGTTGCATGCCTTATTAAATTTTTGTTGCAATGAAAGTTTTATCACCGGTATTAAAAACAAATATTTTCTTAAGTTTATAAAATCTATGTCACGGACTGATAAATATCTAGAATGTAAGTTATACATCATTAAAATTTAAGAGGTTTGTTTGTTTTTTTGTTACATAACCACACGGTTTGACTAAAAGAATTCAATGTGATTCTAAACTGCCTTCACAATATCGGGAGACTTTAGAGGAGTAGGAAGATAAACAAATTATTGAGAGTTCTACAAGTATTCCTGAGACAAAAAAACAAACCATTTTTTTAATTGTTTCATACAGTACTTTACAATTTTGGAAAATTAAAAAATTTTACTAATCACGTCATACGACGGGATGTATGCTAGTAAATAAATTAATTGATAATTTTCCTAATAAATGCATATAAATTATAAAAATTTTAAAATTTCTAGCCATGACTTATTTAATTTTGTTGCATTACTTATTAATTTTTTTTGTAATGAAAATTATATCACCGGTATTAACAACAAATTCTTTTCTTAACTTTATGAGTCTATTTCAAGGACTAATAAATATCTAGAGTTTAAGTTATACATCTTTAGAAAATTAAGAGGTTTGTATGTTGTGTTTTTTTTATATATAACAACACGGTTTGACTAAATGAATTCAATTTGATTCTAAACTGCATTCAAAGTATCGGGAGACTTTAGAGGAGTAGGAAGAAAATAAAAACTTATTGAGTGTTCTCAAGATATTCCTCAGCCATAAAAGAAACTTTTATTAATTGCCTCATAGAGTACTTTACAATTCGGGAAACTAAAAATTTACTATCAAGTCATATGAAGGGATATATGCTAGTAAATAGAATAATTGAAAAGTTCCTAATAAAATGAATATAATTATAAAACTTTTTAAATTTCTAGCTATGACTTATTTATTTTAATTATATGACTTATTAATTTTTGTTGCAATGAAAATTTTTTCACCGGTATAACAACAAGTTATTTTCGTAAGTTTATGAGTTCATTTCACGGACTAATAAATATCTGTCCTTTAAGTTATTATCTTTGAAAATTAATGAAGTTTGTTTGTGTTTTTTTTATAATAACCACACGGTTTGACTAAAGGAATTCAACGTGATTCTAAAAGGCATTCACAGTATCGGGAGACATTAGAGGAGTAGGAAATATCAAATTATTGAGCGTGCTCAATTATTTTATATTATAATATTCTTTGAAAAAAACAAACCATTTTTTTTTTGCCTCATAGAGTACTTTACATTTCTGGAAAATTAAAAACTGTTACTAATCACGTCATATGATGGGATATAAGCTAGTAAATAAAATAATTAAAAAGTTCTGATAAAATGCATTTAAATTATAAAAATTTTAAATTTCTAGCCAGGAGTTTATTTATTTTATTTTATGACTTATTAATTTTTCTTGCAATGAAAATTTGATCACCATATTAACACAAATTCTTTTCGTAAAGTTTATGGAGTTCATTTCAAGGACTAATAAATATCTAGAGCTTTAAGTTATATATCTTAAAAAGCTAAGAGGTTTTTTGTTTTTTATACATAACCACATGGTTTGACTAAATGAATTAAACTTGATTCTAAACTGCATTCATAGTATTTTGAGGCTTTAGAGGAGCAAGAAGATAAACAAATTATCGAGCGTGCACTAGATTTTTTCCTTAGCCAAAAATTAAGCAAACCATTTTTTTTTTGCCTCATAAATACTTTACAATTTGGAAAATGAAAAATTTTACTAATCACGTGCATTCATGTATGGGATATATGCTAGTAAATAAAAAAAATTCAAATGTTTCTGATAAAATGCATATAAATTAAAAAATTTTAAATTTCTAGCCAGGATTTGTTTATTTTAATTATTTGACTTATTAATTTTTTTTGCAATGAAAATTTTATCACAGTATTAACAAATAATTTATTTTTTTTAAGTTTATGTGTTCATTTCAAGGACTAATAAATATCAAGAGATTAAGTTATATATCTTTAAAAGTTAAGATGTGTGTCTGTTTTCTTATAAATAACCACACGGTTTGACTAAATGAATTCAACGTGATTCTAACTGCATTTACAATATCGGGAGACTTTAGACAGTAGGAAGATAAACAAATTATTCAGCGTTCTCCAGATATTCCTCAGACAGAAAAAAAATTAAACATTTTTTAATTGCTACATACAGACAGTACTTTACAATTCTGGAAAAATTTAAAATTTGATTCTAATCAAGTCATATGACGGGATATATGCTAGTAAATAAAATAATTGAAAATTTTCCTAATAAAATGCATATAAATATAAAAAAGTTTAAATTTCTAGCCATTGACTTATTTATTTTTTGTTGCCATTACTTATTAATTTTTTGTTGTAATGAAAATTATATCACCGGTATTAACAACAAATTCTTTTCTTAACTTTATGAGTTCTATTTCAAGGACTAATAAATATCTAGAATTTAAGTTATATATCTTTGAAAATTTAGAAGTTTGTTTATTTTGTGTGTGTAATTTATTATTAACCACACGGTTTGACTAAATGAATTCAACCTGATTCTAAACTGCATTCACAGTATAGGGAGAGTTTAGAGGAGTAGGAAGATAAACAAATTATTGAGCTTGCTCAATTTATTCCTCATCCAAAAAAAACAAACCATTACTTAATTGCCCCATAGAATACGTTATACAATTTTGGAAAATTAAGAATATTTCTAATCACGTTATATGACGGGATATATGCTAGTCAATAAATAATTGAAAAGTCCTTAATAAAATTCATATAAATATAAAAATTCTAAATTTCTAGCATGATTATTTTTTTTTGTTGCATGCCTTAAAATTTTGTTGCAATGAAAGTTTTATCACCGGTATTAAAAACAAATTATTTTCTTAAGTTTATAAATCTATGTCACGGACTGATAAATATCTAGAATCCTTGTAAGTTATAAATCATTAAAATTTAAGAGGTTTGTTTGTTTTTTGTTACATGACCACACGGTTTGACTAAAATGAATTCAACGTGAATCTAAACTGCATTCACAATATCGGAGTCTTTAGAGGAGTAGGAAGATAAACAAATTATTGAGAGTTCTACAAGTATTCCTGAGACAAAAAAACAAAACCATTTTTTTAATTGTTTCATACAGTACTTTACAATTTTGGAAAATTAAAAATTTTACTAATCACGTCATACGACGGGATGTATGCGTAAATAAAATAATTGAAAATTTCCTAATAAATATCTGTCCTTTAAGTTATACATCTTTAAAATTTCTAGCCATGACTTATTTAATCGTCTGTGTTGCATTTTTTATTAATTTTTCCACACGTTTGTAAATGAATTCAATTATTCACCGGTGCATTAACAACAAAGTATCGGGATTTTCTTAAAAGTTTATGAGTTCTATTTCAAGGACTAATAAATATCTGAGTTTAAGTTATATATCTTTAGAAAATTAAGAGGTTTGTATGTTTTTTTTTTATATATAACCAACACGGTTTGACTAAATGAATTGAACTCTATTCTAAACTGCATTCACAGTATCGGGATTTAGAGGAGTAGGAAGAAAAATAACTTATTGAGTGTTCTCAAGATATTCCTCAGCCATAAAAAGAAACTTTTATTAATTGCCTCATAGAGTACTTTACAATTCTGGAAAAACTTAAATTTCTACTAATCAAGTCATATGACGGGATATATGCTAGTAAATAGAATAATTGAAAAGTTCCTAATAAAATGGAATATAAATATAAAAATTTTAAATTTCTAGCCATGACTTATTTTAAATTTCTAGCCATGACTTATTTAATTTTGTTGCATTACTTATTAATTTTTGTTGTAATGAAAATTATATCACCGGTATTAACAACAAATTCTTTTCTTAACTTTATGAGTCTATTTCAAGGACTAATAACTATCTAGAGTTTAAGTTATATATCTTTAGAAATTAAGAGGTTTGTATGTTTTTTTTTATATATTAACACGGTTTGACTAAATGAATTCAACTCTGATTCTAAACTGCATTCACAGTATCGGGAGACTTTAGAGGAGTAGGAAGAAAAATAATTATTGAGTGTTCTCAAGATATTCCTCAGCCATAAAAGAAACTTTTATTAATTGCCTCATAGAGTACTTTACAATTCTGGAAAACTAAAAAATTTTACTAATCAAGTCATATGACGGGATATATGCTAGTAAATAGAATAATTGAAAAAGTTCCTAATAAAATGAATATAAATATAAAACTTTTAAATTTCTAGCTATGACTTATTTATTTTAATTATATGACTTATTAATTTTTGTTGCAATGAAAATTTTACCTACGGTATTAACAACAAATTCTTTTCTTAAGTTTATGAGTCTATGTTACGGACTAATAAATATCTAGAGTTTAAGTTATATGTCTTTGAAAATTAAGAGGTTTGTCTGTTTATTTATATATATATAAACACGGTTTGACTAAAGGAATTCAACGTGATTTTAAACTGCATTCACGGTATCGGGAGGTTTTAGAGGAGTAGGAAGATATACAAATTATTGAGCGTGCTCAATTATTTTATATTATTTAATATTCTTCAGCCAAAAAACAAACCATTTTTTTACATGTCTCATAAGGTACTTTACATTTCTGGAAAATTAAAAACTGTTACTAATCACGTCATATGATGGGATATAAGCTAGTAAATAAAATAATTAAAAAGTTCCTGATAAAATGCATATAAATATAAAAATTTTTAAATTTCTAGCCAGGATTTATTTATTTTAATTTTATGACTTATTAATTTTTCTTACAATGAGAATTTTATCACCAGTATTAACAACAAATTATTTTCTTAAGTTTATGAGTCTATTTCAAGGACTAATAAATATCTAGAGCTTAAGTTATATATCTTAAAAAGCTAAGAGGTTTTTTGTTTATACATAAATACACGGTTTGACTAAATGAATTAAACTTGATTCTAAACGGCATTCATAGTATTTTGAGGCTTTAGAGGAGCAAGAAGATAAACAAATTATCGAGCGTGCACTAGATTTTCCTTAGCCAAAAAAGCAAACCATTTTTTTAATTGCCTCATAGAGTACTTTACATTTCTGGAAAATTAAAAACTGTTACTAATCACGTCATATGATGGGATATAAGCTAGTAAATAAAAAAATTCAAATGTTTCTGATAAAATGCATATAAATATAAAAATTTTAAATTTCTAGCCAGGATTTATTTATTTTAATTATATGACTTATTAATTTTTTTTGCAATGAAAATTTTATCACCAGTATTAACAATAATTTATTTTTTTTAAGTTTATGTGTGTATTTCAAGGACTACTAAATATCAAGAGATTAAGTTATATATCTTTAAAAGTTAAGATGTGTGTCTGTTTTCTTATAAATAACCACACGGTTTGACTAAATGAATTCAACGTGATTTTATACTGCATTTACAATATCGGGAGACTTTAGAGGAGTACGACGATGAACAAATAATTGAGCGTTCTCCAGATATTCCTCAGACAGAAAAAAAACATTTTTTAATTGCTACATACAGACAGTACTTTACAATTCTGGAAAATTAAAAATTTTACTAATCACTTCATATAACGGGATATATGGTAGTAAATAAAATAATTGAAAAGTCCCTAATAAAATGCATATAAATAAAAAAATTCTGGCCATGACTTATTTATTTTTGTTGCATGACTTATTTTTGTTGCAATGAAAATTTTATTATCGGTATTAACAACAAATTCTTTTCTTAAGTTTATGAGTCTATGTTAAGGACTAACAAATATCTAGAGTTTAAGTTATATATCTTTGAAAATTAAGAGGTTTGTTTGTTTTTTTATATATAACAAAACGGTTTGACTAAATGAATTCAACCTGATTCTAAACGGCATTAAAAGTATCGGGAGACTTTAGAGGAGTAGGAAGATAAACAAATTATTGAGCTTGCTCAATTTATTCCTCATCCAAAAAAACAAACCATTTACTTAATTGCCCCATAGAATACTTTACAATTTTGGAAAATTAAGAATATTTCTAATCACGTTATATGACGGGATATATGCTAGTCAATAAAATAATTGAAAAGTCCTTAATAAAATTCATATAAATATAAAAATTTTAAATTTCTAGCCATGATTTATTTATTTTTGTTGCATGCCTTATTAATTTTGTTGCAATGAAAGTTTTATCACCGGTATTAAAAACAAATTATTTCTTAAGTTTATAAATCTATGTCACGGACTGATAAATATCTAGAATGTAAGTTATAAATCATTAAAATTTAAGAGGTTTGTTTGTTTTTTTTTGTTACATGACCACACGGTTTGACTAAACGAATTCAACGTGAATCTAAACTGCATTCACAATATTGAGAGACTTTAGAGGAGTAGGAAGATAAACAAATTATTGAGAGTTCTACAAGTATTCCTGAGACAAAAAACAAACCATTTTTTTAATTGTTTCATACAGTACTTTACAATTTTGGAAAATTAAAAATTTTACTAATCACGTCATACGACGGGATGTATGCTAGTAAATAAAATAATTGAAAATTTCCTAATAAAATGCATATAAATATAAAAATTTTAAATTTCTAGCCATGACTTATTTAATTTTGTTGCATTACTTATTAATTTTTGTTGTAATGAAAAATTTATCACCGGTATAAACAACAAATTCTTTTCTTAACTTTATGAGTCTATTTCAAGGACTAATAAATATCTAGAGTTTAAGTTATATATCTTTAGAAATTAAGAGGTTTGTATGTTTTTTTTTTTTATATATAACAACAGGGTTTGACTAAATGAATTCAACCTGATTCTAAACGGCATTCAAAGTATCGGGAGACTTTAGAGGAGTAGGAAGAAAAATAACTTATTGAGTGTTCTCAAGATATTCCTCAGCCATAAAAAGAAACTTTTATTAATTGCCTCATAGGGTACTTTACAATTCTGGAAAATTCAAAATTTTACTAATCCCGGCATATGACGGGATATATGCTAGTATGTAAATAGAATAATTGAAAAGTTCCTAATAAAATGAATATAAATATAAAACTTTTAAATTTCTAGCTATGACTTATTTATTTTAATTATATGATTATTAATTTTTGTTGCAATGAAAATTTTATTATCGGTATTAACAACAAATTCTTTTCTTAAGTTTATGAGTCTATGTTACGGACTAATAAATATCTAGAGTTTAAGTTATATATTTTTAAAAATTAAGAGGTTTGTCTGTTTATATATATATATATAAACACGGTTTGACTTAATGAATTCAACGTGATGCTAAACTGCATTCACAGTATCGGGAGACATTAGAGGAGTAGGAAGATAAACAAATTATTGAGCGTGCTCAATTATTTTATATTATTTAATATTCTTCAGCCAAAAAACAAACCATTTTTTTACATGTCTCATAAGGTACTTTACATTTCTGGAAAATTAAAAACTTTACTAATCACGTCATATGATGGGATATAAGCTAGTATGTATATAATTAAAAAGTTCCTGATAAAATGCATATAAATATAAAAATTTTAAATTTCTAGCCAGGATTTATTTATTTTAATTTTATGACTTATTAATTTTTCTTGCAATGAAAATTTTATCACCAGTATTAACAACAAATTATTTTCTTAAGTTTATGAGTCTATTTCAAGGACTAATAAATATCTAGAGCTTAAGTTATATATCTTAAAAAGCTAAGAGGTTTTTGTTTATACATAAATACACGGTTTGACTAAATGAATTAAACTTGATTCTAAACGGCATTCATAGTATTTTGAGGCTTTAGAGGAGCAAGAAGATAAACAAATTATCGAGCGTGCACTAGATTTTCCTTAGCCAAAAAGCAAACCATTTTTTTACATGTCTCATAAGGTACTTTACAATTCAGGACAATTAAAATTTTACTAATCACGTCATATGATGGGATATAAGCTAGTAAATAAAAAAATTCAAATGTTTCTGATAAAATGCATATAAATATAAAAATTTTAAATTTCTAGCCAGGATTTATTTATTTTAATTATATGACTTATTAATTTTTTTTGCAATGAAAATTTTATCACCAGTATTAACAATAATTTATTTTTTTTAAGTTTATGTGTGTATTTCAAGGACTACTAAATATCAAGAGATTAAGTTATATATCTTTAAAAGTTAAGATGTGTGTGTCTGTTTTCTTATAAATAACCACACGGTTTGACTAAATGACTTCAACTTGATACTGAACTGCATTCACAACATCGGGAGACTTTAGAGGAGTAGGAAGATAAACAAATTATTGAGCGTTCTCCAGATATTCCTCAGACAGAAAAAAAACATTTTTTAATTGCTACATACAGACAGTACTTTACAATTCTGGAAGATTAAAAATTTTACTAATCAAGTCATATGACGGACTATATGCTAGTAAATAAAAATAATTGAAATTTCCTAATAAAATGCATATAAATATAAAAAGTTTAAATTTCTAGCCATGACTTATTTATTTTTGTTGCATTACTTATTAATTTTTGTTGTAATGAAAATTATATCACCGGTATTAACAACAAATTCTTTTCTTAACTTTATGAGTCTATTTCAAGGACTAATAAATATCTAGAGTTTAAGTTATATATCTTTGAAAATTTAGAAGTTTGTTTATTTTGTGTGTGTAATTTATTATTAACCACACGGTTTGACTAAATGAATTCAACCTGATTCTAAACTGCATTCACAGTATAGGGAGAGTTTAGAGGAGTAGGAAGATAAACAAATTATTGAGCTTGCTCAATTTATTCCTCATCCAAAAAAACAAACCATTTACTTAATTGCCCCATAGAATACTTTACAATTTTGGAAAATTAAGAATATTTCTAATCACGTTATATGACGGGATATATGCTAGTCAATAAAATAATTGAAAAGTCCTTAATAAAATTCATATAAATATAAAAATTTTAAATTTCTAGCCATGATTTATTTATTTTTGTTGCATGCCTTATTAATTTTGTTGCAATGAAAGTTTTATCACCGGTATTAAAAACAAATTATTTTCTTAAGTTTATAAATCTATGTCACGTACTGATAAATATCTAGAATGTAAGTTATAAATCATTAAAATTTAAGAGGTTTGTTTGTTTTTTGTTACATGACCACACGGTTTGACTAAACGAATTCAACGTGAATCTAAACTGCCTTCACAATATCGGGAGACTTTAGAGGAGTAGGAAGATAAACAAATTATTGAGCGAGTACCAGATAATCCTGAGCCAAAAAATAAACCATTTTTTTTACTTGTCTCATAGGGTACTTCACAATTCTGGAAAATTAAAAATTTTACTAATCACGTCATACGACGGGATGTATGCTAGTAAATAAAATAATTGAAAATTTCCTAATAAAATGCATATAAATATAAAAATTTTAAATTTCTAGCCATGACTTATTTAATTTTGTTGCATTACTTATTAATTTTTGTTGTAATGAAAATTATATCACCGGTATTAACAACAAATTCTTTTCTTAACTTTATGAGTCCATTTCAAGGACTAATAACTATCTAGAGTTTAAGTTATATATCTTTAGAAATTAAGAGGTTTGTATGTTTTTTTTTATATATAAACAACACGGTTTGACTAAATGAATTCAACCTGATTCTAAACGGCATTCAAAGTATCGGGAGACTTTAGAGGAGTAGGAAGAAAAATAACTTATTGAGTGTTCTCAAGATATTCCTCAGCCATAAAAAGAAACTTTTATTAATTGCCTCATAGAGTACTTTACAATTCTGGAAAACTTAAAAATTTTACTAATCAAGTCATATGATGGGCTATATGCTAGTAAATAGAATAATTGAAAAGTTCCTAATAAAATGAATATAAATATAAAACTTTTAAATTTCTAGCTATGACTTATTTATTTTTGTTGCATGACTTATTTTTTTGTTGCAATGAAAATTTTATTATCGGTATTAACAACAAATTCTTTTCTTAAGTTTATGAGTCTATGTTACGGACTAATAAATATCTAGAGTTTAAGTTATATATTTTTAAAAATTTAGAGGTTTGTTTATTTATATATATATATAAACACGGTTTGACTAAAGGAATTCAACGTGATTCTAAACTGCATTCACAGTATCGGGAGACATTAGAGGAGTAGGAAGATAAACAAATTATTGAGCGTGCTCAATTATTTTATATTATTTAATATTCTTCAGCCAAAAAAAAACCATTTTTTTAATTGCCTCATAGGGTACTTTACAATTCTGGAAAATTAAAAACTTTACTAATCACGTCATATGATGGGATATATACTAGTAAATAAAATAATTGAAAAGTTCCTAATAAAATGCATATAAATATAAAAATTTTAAATTTCTAGCCATGACTTATTTATTTTAATTTTATGACTTATTAATTTTTGTTGCAATGAAAATTTTATCACCAGTATTAACAACAAATTCTTTTCTTAAGTTTATGAGTCTATTTCACGGACTAATAAATATCGAGAATTTACGTTATATATCTTTAAAAATTAAGAGGTTTCTTTGTTTTTTTATACATAAATACACGGTTTGACTAAATGAATTAAACTTGATTCTAAACTGCATTCATAGTATTTTGAGGCTTTAGAGGAGCAAGAAGATAAACAAATTATCGAGCGTGCACTAGATTTTCCTTAGCCAAAAAGCAAACCATTTTTTTAATTGCCTCATAGAGTACTTTACAATTCTGGAAAATGAAAAATTTTATAATCACGTCATATGATGGGATATATGCTAGTATATAAAAAAATTCAAATGTTCCTGATAAAATGCATATAAATATAAAAATTTTAAATTTCTAGCCAGGATTTATTTATTTTAATTATATGACTTATTAATTTTTTTTGCAATGAAAATTTTATCACCAGTATTAACAATAATTTATTTTTTTTAAGTTTATGTGTGTATTTCAAGGACTACTAAATATCAAGAGATTAAGTTATATATCTTTAAAAGTTAAGATGTGTGTCTGTTTTTTTAAACATAACCACACCGTTTGACTAAATGAATTCAACGTGATTCTAAACTGCATTCACAGTATTGGGAGACTTTAGAGGAGTAGGAAGATAAACAAATTATTGAGCGTTCTCCAGATATTCCTCAGACAAAAAAAAAAACCATTTTTTAATTGCTACATACAGACAGTACTTTACAATTCTGGAAAATTAAATATTTTACTGATCCCGCCATATGACGGGCTATATACTGGTAAATAAAATAATTGAAAAGTTCCTAATAAAATGCATATAAATATAAAAATTTTAAATTTCTAGCCATGACTTATTTATTTTTGTTGCATGACTTATTAATTTTTGTTGCAATGAAAATTTTATCACCAGTATTAACAACAAATTCTTTTCTTAAGTTTATGAGTCTATTTCACGGACTAATAAATATCTAGAATTTACGTTATATATCTTTAAAAATTAAGAGGTTTGTTTGTTTTTTTATACATAACCACACGGTTAGACTAAATAAACTCAACGTGATTCGAAACTGCATTCACAGTATCGGGAAACTTTAGAGGAGTATGGATATAAACAAATTATTGAGCTTGCTCAATATTCCTCATCCAAAAAAAACAAACCATTTACTTAATTGCCCCATAGGGTACTTTACAATTCTGGAAAATTAAATATTTTTCTGATCCCGCCATATGATTGGCTATATGCTAGTAAATAAAATAATTGAAAAGTTCCTAATAAAACGCATATAAATATAAAAATTTTGAATTTCTAGCCATGACTTATATATTTTTGTTGCCTGACTTATTTTTGTTGCAATGAAAATTTTATTATCGGTATTAACAACAAATTCTTTTCTTAAGTTTATGAGTCTATGTTACGGACTAATAAATATCTAGAGTTTAAGTTATATAGCTTTGAAAATTAAGAAGTTTGTTAGTTGTGTTTGTTTTTTATACATAACCACACGGTTTGACAAAATGAATTCAACGTGGTTCTAAACTGCATTCACAGTATCGGGAGACTTTAGAGACGCATGAAGATAAACAAATTATTGGCTGTGTACCAGATAATCCTGTCAGCCAAAAAACAAACCATTTTTTAACTGCCTCATAGAATACTTCACAATTCTGGGAAAACTAAAAAATTATTTACTATGTGACGGGCTATATGCTAGTTTAAAAACAAAAAAAATATATTAAATCGTTTAACTAACATAGTTTGATTTAAAATCCATACATTGAACAAAGAAAATTTCAACTGAGTTCTTAAATTTAGTGTTTTCTTCTATTTGGAACACTTTGAAAAATAAATGATGGTTAAGTTAAAAAAAATCTTCAATACATTTAAAGGATTTTCCGAAATTCTAAGTCCAATTTCTAAGAAAGGAGATGAAATGCTAGTTTATACCTTAAGGACACAATATCGGAAGACTTTAGAGGAGTATGGAGATAAATAAATTATTGACCGTGTACCAGATAATCCTCAGTCAAAAAACAAATGATTTTTTAACTGCCTCAAAGAGTACTTTACAGTTCTAGAAAATTAAAAATTTTACTTATTCTGTCATATGACTGGCTGTATGTTAGAAAAAAATAATTGAAAAGGCCCTAATAATATATATATATATATATATATATATATATATATATATATATATATATATATGAAAGTATATGTATATATATTTATATATAGACATATATATATATATATATATATATATATATATATATATGAAAGTATGTATATATATATATATATATATATATATATATATATATATAAAAGGATATATATATATATATATATATATATATATATATATATATATATAAATTTTAAATTTCTAGCATGACTTATTTATTTTTGTTGCATGACTTATGAATTTTTTGTTGCAATGAAAATTTTATCACCGGTATTAACAATAAATTATGTTCTTACGTTTATGAGTCTATCCCACGGACTAATAAGTATCTAGAATTTACGTTATATATCTTTAAAAATTAAGAGGTTTGTTTGTTTTTTTATACATAACCACACGGTTAGACTAAAATAATTCGTCATGATTCGAAACAGCATTCAGAGTGTTGGGAGACTTTAGAGAAGTATGGAGATAAAGAAATTGTTGACCGTGTACTAGATAATCCTCAACCAAAATAACATTTTTTATCTGCCTCATAGAGTACTTTACAATTCTGGAAAATTAACAATTTTACTAATCCCGTTATATGACGGAATATAAGCTAGTAAAGAAAATAATTGAAAAGTTCCTAATAAAATGTATATAATATAAAAATTTTAAATTTCTAGCCATGACTTATTTAAAAGTAAAGATTAAAGATAATTAGATTAAAGCCGTAAAATCAAATTAGCATACTAATCTTGAATAAAGATTTGAAGTCTCCCTTCGAATTCTCAGGGAAATTTAAACTCAAATAGAGATATATAAATTATTCATCCAAAGAATCTTAACTCTTTTTTTATTCTATGAGTCCCTGCAATTCGAACTATTCAAAGCACGCTGAAAAATAAATGAAACGAATTAAACTAAGAAAAATTTCAATACTTAATGGATTTTTCGAAAACTTTCTCCCTATATAAAATAAGCAATTTAAAAAATTGATAGAATTGAGTTCATTGTTGCACAATTTCATGTACATTGATTTCTAGTGCATTTTCCATTTTGTTAGGCAGATCAGCAAATACTTTATGCTATCGGGTTTTCAGGTGAAAAGCAAGCCGATGGAATATATTTTTATTATTTTTAGATAGCTGGGAGTTAGATAAATTGGTAATGTACGAGTTTCTAAGAGAAAAATATATTGTAACTTTATTTATAAATCATTTTATGGTATTTATCGTAATAGGTTTCAAATATGTTATTTCAAATGCTTAGTATATTCTAAACTTCTTGTATAATGATTAGGGAGGCTTTTTGAGCAGGTCATAAATAATTCAAAGTATTGAAGATGTTAAATAAGTATAATATAAAATTTGTCTGTGCATTTGAAATATTGTATTTACGACACGAATTATTGTATTACCACTAAGTTTAAGGGATATATAACTTACCCTATTTCGCACTTATTCTCAGCCAAAAAAACAAACAATTTTCTCCTTACCTCATAGGGTACTTCACAATTCTGGAAAATTAAAAATTTTACTATATGACTTGCTATAGGCTAGTGTAAAAATAAAAACATTTTATTGAATCGTTTAACTAACACAGTTTGATGTAAAATCCATACATTGAATAAAGAAAATTTCAACTGAGTTCTTAAATTTGGTTTTTTCTTCTATTTGGAACACTTTGAAAAATAAATGAAGTTAAGTTAAAAAAAATCTTCAATACATTTAACGGAATTTTCTGAGAATTCCAAGTCCAATTTCTAAGAAAGTAGATAAAATGCTAGTTTATACCTTAAGGATTGATTTCAGACATTTTTTATAAACTAGTTAGTCGCGAATGAAATCCGAAAATTGGATTTAATAAGATAATTTGTAATGTCAATGAGATAATATTGAAATGATATTGGTTAAATACATTAAGAGAATAAGAAATAAGATGTTAGATGACTTGAAAGAACAGGAAATATTTTTTCCTGAAGAAAATCAATATTTTTATGTGAAAAGGATGATTTTTAGTGGTATATATTACAGTGGGATTTTTATTTAATATACGTGTTCGTGTGTTCGTTATTTATATATTTTTATATTTTCCGAAAATTCCAAGTCTAATTTCTAAGGAACCAGATAAAATTATAGTTTACACATTAAGGATTCATTTCTAACATTTTTTATAAGCTAGTCAGTTGCGAATGAAATCAGAAAATTGGATTTAATAAGATGATCTATAGTGTCAATAATATTGAAATGATATTGGTTTAATACATTAAGAGAATAACAAATAGTATGTTAAATGACTTGAAAGAACAGCAAATATTTTGCCTGAAGAGAATCAATATTTTTATGTGAAATGGATGATTTTTAGTGGTATATATTACAGTAGGTTTTTTATTTAATATACATGTTCGTGTGTGTGTTATTTATAGATTTTTACATTTTCCGAGAATTCCAAGTCTAATTTCTAAGGAACCAGATAAAATTCTAGTTTACACCTTAAGGATTTATTTCTAACATTCTTTTATAAACTAGTTAGTCCCGAATGAAATAAGAAAATTGGATTTAATAATGATTTGTAATGTCAATAAGATAATATTGAAATGATATTGGTTTAATACATTAAAAAAAATAAGAAATAAGATGTTAAATGACTTGAAAGAACAGCTGTAAGACTGTGTCTGTTATTTATACATTTTTGTATTTTTAAAGAATTCCAAGTCTAATTTCTAAGAAAGTAGATAAAAAACTAGTTTTTACCTTAAGGATTGATTTCTAACATTTTTTATAATCTAGTTAGTCTTGAACGAAATCAGAAAATTGGATTTCATAAGATGATTTGTAATGTCAATAAGATAGTATTAAAATGATATTGGTTTAATACATTAAGAGAATAAGAAATAAAATGTTAGATGACTTGAAAGAACCGCAAATATATTTGACTGAAGGAAATCAATATTTTTATGTGAAATGGATGATTTTTAGTGGTATATATTACAGTAGGAATTTTATTTAATATACTTATTTGTGTGTACGTTATTTATATATTTTTATATTTTCCGGGCAATTCCAAGTCTAACTTCTAAGAAACCAGATAAAATTCTAGTTAACACCTTAAGGATCGATTTCTAACATTATTTATAAACTAGTTAGTCGCGAATGAAATCAGAAAATTGGATTTAATAAGATGATTTGTAATGCCAATAAGATAATATTGAAATGATATTGGTTAATACATTAAGAGAATAACAAATAGTATGTTAAATGACTTGAAAGAACAGCAAATATTTTAGCCTGAAGAAAATCAATATTTTTATGTGAAATGGGTGATTTTTAGTGGTATATATTACAGTAGGAATTTTATTTAATATATGTGTTCGTGTGTGCGTTATTTATAGATTTTTTACACTTTCCGAGAATTCCAAGTTCAATTTCTAAGAAAGTAGATAAAAATTCTAGTTTACACCTTAAATATTCATTTCTAACATTTTTTATAGACTAGTTAGTCGCGAATGAAATCAGAAAATTGGATTTAATAATGATTTGTAATGTCAATAAGATAATATTGAAATGATATTGGTTTAATACATTAAAAAAATAAGAAATAAGATGTTAAATAACTTGAAAGAACAGCTGTAAGACTGTGTCTGTTATTTATACATTTGTGTATTTTTAAAGAATTCCAAGTCTAATTTTAAGAAAGTAGAAAAAACTAGTTTTTACCTTAAGGCTTGATTTCTAACATTTTTTATAATCTAGTTAGTCTTGAGGAAAAATCAGAAAATTGGATTTAATAAGATGATTTGTAATGTTAATAAGATAATATTGAAATGATATTGGTTTAATACATTAAGAGAATAACAAATAGTATGTTAAATGACTTGAAAGTACAGCAAATATTTTTGAGTGAAGAAAATCAATTTTTTTATGTAAAATGGATGATTTTTAGTTGTATATATTACAGTAGGAATTTTTATTTAATATACGTGTTCGTTGTTTATATATTTTTATATTTTCCGAGATTTCCAAGTCCAATTTCTAAGGAGGTAGATAACATTCTAGTTTATACCTTAAGTATTGATTTCTAACATTTTTTATAAACTAATTACTCATGAATTAAATCAGAAAATTGGATTTAATAAGATGATTTGTAATGTCAATAATATTGAAATGATATTGGTTTAATACATTAAGAGAATAACAAATAGTATGTTAAATGAATTTAAAAAACCGCAAATATTTTGGCCTGAAGAAAATCAATATTTTTATGTGAAATGGATCATTTTTTGTGGTATATATTACAATATGTTTTTTCATTTAATATATGTGTGAGTGTGTCTGTTATTTATGTATTTTTGTATGCATGTGAGTATACGTTATGATCTAAGCAACGATCTATATACAGGGTGATCCAAAAGACAGGACGAAATTTAAAATTGAATAATTCGAAAATGAATGAAGATAAAAAGATACTGTTTGCATCAAACGGATGGAAAAGAGACCAGA
Organism: Pardosa pseudoannulata; assembly: GCA_032207245.1. Lineage (NCBI taxonomy): Eukaryota > Metazoa > Arthropoda > Arachnida > Araneae > Lycosidae > Pardosa > Pardosa pseudoannulata. The sequence goes on from CM063497.1 coordinate 52,108,018, forward strand.
TTTTGTGTGTCAACGAAACAAATAGTTCTGATGGCGAACAACAGATGGAGCTGTCTAATTTCTGATGTAGGATTATGCAAAGTAACAAATGATTTAAAAATGAGAAACTGCAGCAGGTAATGATAGTCGAAGCTTGTATGCATCGAAATACTGTCCATAGTTGTGAAAGCCCTATTTGTTAAACCGTATTATTAGAATTCTGAAAATGAAATTGCGATGTTGTGAGCATATCACCACATGAGGGTTATGATAGTGTGGTAACTCGTCTCACAGCTGTACTACCGAATGATGGACATCAGATTGAATCTTTACTGTAGCACTAATTAACTTCAATTAAGTTAACTTGTAAGTTGCCCACATTTTTTCATTTGTAAATCATTGTTTGGTGCAATAAAATTCTACAGCGCCATCTGTTGGTCACCAACAGAACTATTTTTTTTCGGTTGACACACAAAATCCAGTTTTTTTGCCATCTGTTTGTTGCAAACCATATCTTGTATCTTCAATCGTTTACGAATTATTCATTTTTAAAGTTTGTTGAACTTTTTGGATCAACCGGTATTTAAATATTTTGTACGTATGAATGGTTGTGTATATGTATGTATTTCCACTATGCATTCCGAAATATCTGGAACGATCAGTTTGAAGTTGTAGAAAGCTCTCTAAACTGGATTTGTAATGTCAGTTTGACAGATTACATAGAAGATTACATAACACCCCTAGTGTGTTCTCACTAAAAAGCAATTGAATTGTAACTGACTGTCTTCAATGCTTGCTAAATGACCACTATTTTGTTTCTGCAACATGATAGCTAAGTTTAGAAACCAAAATGTTTATTACTACTGCTAAAATCCTTATGTAAATCTTATAAACATAAAATAAATAAGTTCAATTTGAGCTAGAATTAATATTTAACAAACTTTCAATTATAACTTCTAATTTCGTAAATCTCATGTAAAGATACAAATAATGCTTTTAATCTGCAAAGATAAATACGAAATTTAATCTGTGAAAGGGAAATTTAAGAATCTACAATTAAGTTTAAAACAAAAAGAATGTATAAATAAGAATTAGATGTATACATTTGTATACATTTATTTCTTATTCTTACTCTATATGTTAAGATTACACTTTAAAACGAAATTAGTTCTTTTTTTTTAATTCGAAATTCATAGTAAAAAATATATAATATCTTAATTATTTCGTAAATCCCATATAAAAATGGAAATAATGCTTTAAATTTGTTAAATAAATAAGAAATTTATTCTGCGAAAGTGAAATTTAAAAATTTACAATTAAGTTTAATACAAAAAAAAATGTATAAATGTGTACGAAATGTATACATTTGTATATATTTAGTTCTTATTCTTACTCTATATATTAAGATTACATCTTAAAAGGAAATTAGTTCTTAAAACAATCGAAAATGATAGTAATAATTTAGAGCTTAAATATTTTTTAAATCAAATACAGAGATAGAAAAAATTCTTTTAATCTGTAAAGATAAATACGAAATTTAATCTCTGAAGGGTAAATTTAAAATTTTACAATTAAGTTTAATTTAATACAATAAGAATGTATAAATAAGAATTAGATGTATACATTTGTATACATTTAGTTCTTATTCTTACTCTATATGTTGAGATTAAATTTAAAAATATTTTGTAATAAGATTCTTATTTTAAAATTAGAAATTGACAGTAAAATTCTATAATATCTTAAATATTCTGTAAATCCCAAGTAAGGGTGGAAATAATGCTTTTAATCTGTAAAGATATATATACGAAATTTAATCTGTGAAAGTGAAATTTAAAAATTTACAATTAAGTTTAATTCAAAATGAATGTATAAATAAGGACTAAATGTGGACATTTGTATACATTTGGTTCTTATACTTACTCTACGTTGAGATTAGATTTAAAATGAAATTAGTTCTTTTTTAAATTCGAAATTGATAGTAAAAATGTATAATATCTTTATAATTTTGTAAATCGCATATAAAGATGGAAATACTGCTTTTAATCTGTAAAGATAAATACGAAATTTAGTCTGTGAAAATGAAACTTTAAAAATATACAATTTTTACAAAAATAATGTATATTCTTTCTCTGTAAAGTAAGATTAGATTTTAAAATAAAATTATTTCTTTTTTTAATTCGAAATTGTAAAAATGTATATCTCAAATATTTTGTAAATATCATGTAAAGATTGAAATAATGTTTTTAATCTGTAAAGATAAATACGAAATTTAATCTGTGAAAGTAAATTTAAAAATACAATTAAGTTTAATACAAAAAGAAGTAATAAATAAGAACTAAATGTGAACATTTGTATACATTTAGTTCTTACTTTTACTTTACGTTGAGATTAGATTTTAAAATGAAATTAGTTCTTTTTTTTTTAAATTCGAAATTGATAGTAAAAAATATAATATCTTAAACATTCTGTAAATCCTATTTAAAGGTGGAAATAATGCTTTTAATCTGTAAAAATATATATGACATTTAATCTGCGAAATTGAAATTTTAAAATTTACAATAAAGTTTAATTGAAAATGAATGTATGAAAAAGACCTAAATATATACATTTGTATACATTTAATTACTATTCTTACTCTATATGTTGAGATTAGGTTTTAAAAGGAAATCAGTTGTTTTTTAAAATTCGAAATTTATAGTAAAAATGTATACTATCTTTATAATTTTGTAATTCCCATATAAAGATGGAAATACTGCTATTAATCTGTAAAGATAAATACGAAATTTATTCTGTGAAAGTGAAATTTTAAAAAATACTATTTTTACAAAAAGAATGTATTCTTTCTCTATAAGGTAAGATTAGATTATTTTAAAATAAAATTATTTCTTTTCTAAATTCAAATTGTAGTAAAAATGTATATCTAATTATTTTGTAAATATTATGTAAAGATTGAAATAAAGCTTTTAATCTCTAAAGATTAAATAAAAATTTTAATCTTTGAAAGTTTGGTTTGGTTTGGTTTTTAGCGCTACGGTATACTGTTTCACACACGACTAATGAGACGGAACTACAGTTTAAAGCGGATTCCGAACGATAAACATCCATGCCAGCAGCGGTATTCGAACCCACTCTTCCAGCGCTCTACCATTCGGCCATCTTTCGGCTTAATCTGTGAAAGTGAAATTTAAAAATCTACAATTTAGTTGAATACAAAAGAATGTATAAATAAGGACTAAATATACTTTGTATACATTTAGTTCTTATACTCTATATGTTAAGATTAGATTTTAAAAACGAAATTAGTTCTTTTTTAATTCGAAACTGATAAAAAATATGTAATATCTTAATTATTTTGTAAATCATATAAATATCAAAAAGATGCTTTTAATCTGTAAAGTTAACTAAGAAATAAATGCATTCTATGAAAGTGAAATTTATAAATCTACAATTATGTTTCCTACAGAAATCGAATATATAAATAAGAATCAAATGTATATATATGTACATTTAGTTCTTATTCTTACTCTATATAAAAAAGATTAAATTTTAAATGAAATTAGTTATTTCTTTTTAATTCGAAATTGATAGTAAAAATGTATAATATCTTAAATGTTCTATAAATCCCATGTAAAGATAGAAATAATGCTTTTAATCTGTAAAGATTAACACAAAATATATACATTTAAAGGGAAATTTTAATAACTACAATTAAGTTTAATTCAAAAGGAATGTATAAATAAGAACTAAATTTATATATTTGTATACATTTAGTTCTTATTCTTACTCTATATGTTAAGATTAGGTATTAAAATGAAATTAGTTTGTTTTTTTTAATTCAAAATTGATAGTAAAATTGTATATCTTTATTATTTTGTAAATCCCATATAAAGATGGAAATACTGCTTTTAATCTATAAAGATAAATAGGAAATTTAATCTGTGAACTGGAAATTTAAGAATCTACAGTTATATTTAATACAAAAAGAGTGTATAAAAATAAAATTACTGCATGTGCAACTAAAATGAAACGAATTGAAATGTATAAGAAAATAAAATTCAAACAGTAGAAAAATTTATAACAAGAAATGCTTTTTAAAAGAAACAGATCTCAAAACTATTTTTCATTATTTTTTGAAGTACAATGCCAATTTAAAATCTACGATAAGATAAAAATAAAAAAAGATTGTTTTTCAGTAAATCATTACAAGGATTTAGATTGATATTTCTTGAAATATAAAATTTATTAAATTAATCCAATATATAAAAAGCATAATTTTGTTCTTACATATTTCACCTTTTCAAGAATAGTTAATTACGTTCTTTGATTAATATAAAACGATAAAAATTTGTTATCTTAATATTCTTGACTTTTTATCATATACTCTTTTTAATAAATTTAGTTTATATATATTTTCTGAATTTGAAATTGTTCCATGCTTTCGATGTTCTGATCAATTGGCACAGGAAAAAAATTGGATGCTGCCATTCGAAAATTTTGAATTTTTGTTACTGCAATCTTATGTATGAGAAATTTATTATTTTAAATCATCACAATTTAGATCCCATACATTCAAATAACTATATCCAAATTTTCATTTCGATTGGTTGAATTGTTCGGCCCCTAGGGACTCATATATAGGGGAAGTTTCTTCTAGACCACAAGGTACACACACACACACACACACATATATATATATATATATATATCTATATCTATATATATATATATATATATATATATATATATATATATATATATATATATATATATATATATATATATATATATATATATATATATATATATATATATATATATATATATATATATTATATATATATATATTTATATATATATATATATATATATATATATATATATATTATATATATATATAAATATATATATATATATATATATATATATATATATATATATATATATATATATATATATATATATATATATATATATATATATATATATATATATATATATATATATATATATATATATATATATATATATATATATATATATATATATATATATATATATATATATATATATATATATATATATATATATATATATATATATATATATATATATATATATATATATATATATATATTTTATATATATATATATATATATATATATATATATGTATATATATATATATATATATATATATATATATATATATATATATATATATATATATATATATATATATATATATATATATATATATATATATATATATATATATATTATATATATATATATATAATATATATATATATATATATATATATATATATATATATATATATATATATATATATATATATATATATATATATATATATATATATATATATGTATATATAAATAAATAAATATATATATATATATATACATATATATATATATATATATATATATATATATATATATATACATATATAAACATACATATATACATACATATATACATATACACACAAGAGCCAAAACATTATGACCATCTGTCAATAATGAGTTGGCCCACATTTTGCGCTCAACACAGCTTCAACCCGCTTTGTCATGGATGCCACAAGTCCTTGGTAAATGGCCCTATAGATATTGTACCAGATGCTTAAGCAACGGTTACACAAATCCAATATATTGCGAATTGGTTGGACTTTGAACTTTGATCTACTGTTGGAACATTCCATTTTCTAGCTGAAAAAACAGAGGCCATGTAATGGCTCAACTGGTCCGCAATGAGGTTCAGATACCCTAGCATTTATGGTCTGCTTTACCACAACCATAGGTCCCAGAGAGGGCCAAGAGAACATCCCCAAAACATAATACCACCACCACCGTCCTGTGTATGACCTACTGTACATTGAGGGAGTAACTGTTGGCCTGGAAGACGACGTATCCTGACACGGCCACCATCGTGAGGAATGACAAACCGGGATTCATCTGACTAGGCAACTCTCTCCCACTGATCTATGAACCGATTGCGATGTTCCCGGGCCCAACGTAGGCACAGTTGGCAATGACGCTTGGTTAGCAAAAGCACACGAGTGGGACTTTTGCTGAGTAGCCCTATATCCAACAGTCCGCTGAACAGTGTGCTCCCATACTATTCTACTTGGCCCTGCATTGTATTGGGTTGTCAGCTGAGCCACTGTCTGGCTCCGGTTTTGCTTCACCATGCGAGACAGTCTCCGACGACCTTTTTCTTTGATAGCGTGTGGACGACCAACACCATGACGTCGATTGTTGATTTCACACTCATTCATCCACTTTACATAAGTACTAATAACTGTAGATCGCGAACAACCCACAAGGCGTGCAGTTTCGGAAATACTTGTTCTGAGCCTTCGAGCCATTACAAACTGCCCTCTGTCAAAATCACTTAGATCCGCAGTCTGTCCCATCGCACACAGAAGTATGTGAAAGAATGATTCTTCAGACTCTCCAACAGCAGTTAAATACAAGTTTCACCTGATCACGTGCATTCCACGCCATAATGGAGAGTTCATTGCAAAATGTAGGGGTGGTCACAATGTTTTGGCTTTTGAGTGTATACGTACACACACACACACACACACACACACACACACATATATATATATATAGACAGATAGATATATAGATAGATATAGATATATCTATATATATATATATATATATATATATATATATATATATATATATATATATATATATAGATGTGTGTAAAAATAAGAATAAAAACTTATATTTTAATCATATTACTAAACACTTTACTACAAACTAAAATAAATTGTAGACATGGTCCCAGTTTGTTCTTAAATCCAGAAAAATGAGACAAAATCCATCTACTTTTACTTTTTCTCTCTTA
>CM063497.1:52119879-52122379 GCA_032207245.1 Pardosa pseudoannulata
TCAAAACGTGTTGCAATTGATATTCTGCAAGGTGGAAATCCAAACCACAGACTCTGGTAACAAAATTGGGACCTAAGTGATTCGACCATTGTCTATCTTGTTCCTGAATTTTTTATAAAACAAATAAACTTGTTAGAATTCTGATTTATTTTTCAATTAATGAACTATCATACTTAAAACAAGAATATAAAGAATAATTTTGAAATAATTTTATTTAAAAAGGAGAATGATAAAATTGCATTATTTAGTTTTTTAGTTCTGCGTTTGCCAATAGATGGCGTACTAGTTTAAAATCTCATTTGGCTGTTTGAGTATGTTGAATATTTTTTTGAATTAACAAACTAATTTTTCTCTCCATTAAATTTTTCGTTTGAAATTTTTTGTCGTTGAAACTGAATATGTTCAATATTTCAGATCCCTAGCTACGAAGGTAGTTAAAATTGATTTGAAAATATAACTGACATAATACAAATGAAGTTAAAAGGATTAACAAATAAACAAATTTTTCATTACTTTGACCATTAGTTATTAACATTCATGTATTGCTGTGTATTGACATGTTAAATATGCATTATTATGAAGTTTCTATGTGATTTAGGTACAAAAACTTTGAATCAAAATTTAAATCAATTATTTTACATATAACTACATCTACAATCCAGTATGACGTTTATACGATGTAGAGTTTTATATATTTCAGTGTAAAATCATAAAAACTTAATAAAAATAAATATCATCTGATATACAAGTGAAGTTATTAAAAGCGATTAACAAATAAACAAATTCTGTATTACTTTGACCAATTGTTTAAATAAACAGTTTTCGTAAATGTTAAATAATGCTTGTTATAAGGTTTCTATGTGATTTACGTATAAAAAAATTGAATCAAAATATTTTACACATAACTTACGTTTGCAATCCAGTATACGTTTATACGACTACTTTTATATATTTCCAGTGTAAAATCACAGAAAAAACTTGATAAAATAAATTTAAAACACATTTACGAAAGAACAACTAGAATAAATTAAAAAATTTAATAAATTATTACAATTTTTTTAAAATATATTTATCAATTTACTGTTAGGATGAAAAAATGTACATAAATTTAATTATACAGGAAAAGATTAAAATTTTAAAATTTATATTAATTTTAGAGAAGCTAAGATACTTCTAAACAGCAATATTTTCCTTTTTTTTTCTTCTCTGAAATATTTTATTGCTACATATATTATGTAATATCAAAATATCATTTGCAAAGTTCCTATAAGGTTCAAAGCAGATTTTTTTTAAGGTACCTATGTTATTGAAGTAGAAATTAAGTGCTGCCATCTAGCGGAGACCAGTAGTTTAATCTAATTACAATAAACATTTTTGTTAAACAGTAGGGGAGACCGGGCACCTTGGGACACTTTTCATTTAAACATTTTTATGAATTTTTTTAAAGCTAATTGAAAAAAATAGTATGCATGCATATATTGTCATCATATCTGCTTCTTATAAACATTAAACCTACTTAATATCTCATTTAGTTAAAGAGTAATAAAAGAAATAAAATACCTTTCCAATGTCCCAACCTGCCCCACTGTATGGGGTAGGTTGGGACACTAAACAACAAATACAAAATACTGTTCAAATTATTTTTATTAACTGTTATAAAAGAGAAATAGCTGAAAATTGTTCAAGTTAATACATTTTTTAACAAATCTTATATTTGCAGCTGATTCAAGCATATTAGCATTTACAGCAGAATACTTTGTTTTTCTTGTTCTCACCATTTTTTCTGAAAAAAAAGATTAATAAATTAATATTTTGACATGTTAAATCAATTAAAAATTAGGCACCAAAATATTAATTATTTTGCTTGAATTGATATTTGTTTACACTTTTTAAAATGTCCCAAGGTGCCCCATCTATGTGTGTCCCAACCTGCCCCATTTTACATAGTATCTTTTGGTAACTATTATACAGTTAGGCTTAACAATACAATTTATTTATTAGCATAGAAATAATAATAAATGAATTTTCTTTCATAACAATACACTTTTTTTAAATATTTTAATTTAAAAAAAAATTACTTTTTAAAATGCACATTGATGTAATTTTGGGTTATTCAAAACAAAGAAAATGAAATTGTTCCTTACCTATAAGCACTATTTTCATCAAAATTCTTTGAGAAGTGAAGAGGAAGGCCATCTATCAATACACATGAGCACTAATTCCTGGTTGCAAATTAAAGCCTGAAAATAAAGGTGTCCTAAGGTGGGCTATGTCCCAGGTGCCCCACTCTCCCTACTTCTTTCTAGATGAGAATTTTTTGACTTTATCTTTCAGTGAGTACCAATAAGAAATAAAACAGTCAAAATTTGGAATTATCTTAAATATAGCAGATTTTTCTATTAAAAAATTTTAAACATTGTTTTCAAAAATCAAATACGATTGCTTCAAATTGCGTTTGAACCTCATTTTCAATCGGCAACAACGCTTTCGTAACTTTGTT
>CM063497.1:52127379-52134879 GCA_032207245.1 Pardosa pseudoannulata
TATCTTCCTGTTATTGGTTAATAAAGTCATAAGGAAATTTAAGGTATCTTTAAATGACTATGGTTGAATATAATATGGGTTTTAATTTTAATTTTTTTAAATTTCCTTAATAATGTGCACAGACAATTTCAATCAAATTGAACTAAATTTTAAACAAAATATGTGTGACTTGAATGAACCCAACTTCGAACCTCTTCACTCTTATTCTATTGCTGACTCTATTTTCAACGAAATATCTTCCTGCTTGTTAATGGTTAGAGGTCATAAAAATTTAAGGTATCTTTAAAATGACTATGGTTGAATATAATATGGGTTTTGAATTTTAATTTCTTTTTAAATTTCCTCAATAATGTGCACTGACAATTTCAATCAAATTGATCTAAATTTTAAAAAAAAGGCTGTGTGGACTGAATGAACCCAACTTCGAACCTCTTTCACTCTTATTCTATTGCTGATTCTATTTTCAACGAATATTTTCCTGCTTGTTATTGGTTAATGAGGTCATAAAAAAATTTAAGGTATCTTTAAAATAACGATGGTTGATAAAATGGGTTTTAATTTTAATTTCCTTTTTAAATTTCCTTAATAATGTGCACTGACAATTTCAATCAAATTGATCTAAATTTTAAACTAAAGTCTGTGTGGACTGAATGAACCCAACTTCGAACCTCTTTCACCCTTATTCTATTGCTGACTCTATTTTTAACGAATATCTTTCCTGCTTGTTATTGGTTAATGAAGTCATAAAGAAATTTAAGGTATCTTTAAAATGACTATGGTGGACATTAATATGGGTTTTAATTTTAATTTCCTTCTTAAATTTCCTTAATAATGTGCACTGACAATCTCAATCAAATTGATCTAAATTTTAAACAAAAGGCTATGTGGACTGAATGAACCCAACTTCGAACCTCTTTTCACTTTTATTCTATTGCTGACTCTATTTTCAACGAATATCTTTCTGTTGTTATTGGTTAATGAAGTCATAAGGAAATTTAAGGTATCTTTAAAATGACTATGGTGGACATTAAAAAGGATTTTAATTTTAATTTCCTTCTTAAATTTCCTTAATAATGTGCACTGACAATTTCAATCAAATTGATCTAAATTTTAAACAAAAGGCTGTGTGGACTGCATGAACCCAACTTCGAACCTCTTTCACTGTTAATCTGCTGCTGACTCTATTTTGAACGATGATCTTCAAGCTTGTTACTGGTTGCTAAGATCATTTAAGAAGATTTAGGGTAACTTTAAAATGACTATGGATCACCTTGAAAAGGATTTTAAATTTCCTTTTAAATTTGATTTTTAAATTTCCTTAAAAATGTACATCGATAATTTCAGTAAAAGTTGATCTAAATTTTAAATGCAAAAGCTGTTTGTTTACTGAATGAACTCAACTTAAAATTTCTTATCCTGTTAATCTAATCCTGACTATATTTTGAACGATGATCTTCATGCTTGTTTTTGTTGCTGAGGTCATTAAAAAATTTAGAGTAACCTTAAAATGACTATGATTAATCTTCAATAGATTTTAAATTACAGTACTCATTCAGCTGTGATTTCTACTTATAAAGAGATATCATTTTATTAAATTTTCAGCTTTCAATAGAAAATGCGTGTGTGTGATACATTTCGTGTAAGATTGGATACATATCTGGTTATACTGCGTCATTTACAGGACCTGTATATATTTTATTATCTCTTGCTGGATGCCAAGCTATGAGAGAAATTTATGAATTTTAAGAATTCTTTAAATTTATGTACCACATATTTGATTAGCAATTTCTCTCGGATGCAATCTCTCCGATTTTATAAACTTGCTTCTGTTTAATGTTTAAATATAAATTTTTTCAAAAATATGAATATTTTTGCAAAGTATGAATATTCGTGTATTCCAAGTGAAGTTGTCTTTGTTTTACTAAGTATGTTCTAATTTTTTTCAATTTTATCTCAGAATTTTTGTATCCATTGCAATATATATATATTATATCTTATATATATATATATATATATTTTATATTATATATATATATTTATAAATATATATATATTATCAGCCACTAACACAATACTTCATACACGACATTTTAGTGAGATATAAAATAAGTGAAAATCTATATATGTGTCCAGTATTAACAATTTTAAGTAATTTAGAAAGCCACTAACACCAATACAGATAATCTTTTGAAATTACTCTATTTTATTTATCTACTGGAGAATGAATTCATCTGCTATTCATTATTCTTCCAGAAGCAAAAGTAAATAGTTATTTAGATACCTCCGCTGTAAAAAGACTTTGGTAAAATTTATCAAATGAGAGAATATACGTTTTCTTATCACTTAAAGTATCTTAAATACTTTTGTTAAAATGGAATTATTAATCGATTTCAAATTACTCTAATATTTTTTTCTTTTTTAGAATGTTACTTTCGATTTTTCTCAATAAAATGAAGTAATTTTAAAAATTGTGTTTGAAATTTTTTCGTGTTAATTTCAAGTTCTTATTATGTGTTTTTTCTCAAATATTTTATTAGTTTTAAGAATTGCAAGGTCATGAATTTCATTGAAAGATACTATAATAGCATCTAATGTAACATAGTTACTTTAAAATGCCACACTGTTTTAACCTAATTTTGACGAAAATTTCCTTAATAATGTGCACCAATAGATTTAAATCAAATTGATCTAAATTTTAAACAATATCTCTGTAATTTGAATGAACCCAACTTCGAACCTTTTTCAATCTTATTAAATAATGACTCTATTTTAGCATAGATCTTCAAGCTTGTTATTGGTTTCTGCGATCATAAGGAAATTTAAGGGTATCTTTAAAAATGATTATGGTGAATCTTAAAATGGGTTTTAATTTTAATTTCCTTTTTAAATTTCCTTACAAATGTGCACTAAAATTTCAATCAATATTGATCTAAATTTTAAACATATGTCTGGACTGAATGAAACCCAACTTCGAACCTCTTTCAAACTCTTATTCTATTGCTGACTCTATTTTTGACGAAATACTTCCCGATTGTTATTGGTTAATGAGGTCATAAGGAAATTTAGGTATCTTTAAAATGACTATGAGGGCTTTAAAATGGGTTTTTAATTTTAAATTTCCTTACAATAATGTGCACTGACAATTTCAATCAAATTGATCTAAATTTTAAACAAAAGGCTGTGTGGACTGAATGAATCCAACTTCGAACCTCTTTCACTCTTATTCTATTGCTGACTCTATTTTTTTCAACGAATATCTCCTGCTTGTTATTGGTTAATGAGGTCATAAGGAAATTTAAGGTATCTTTAAAATGACTATGGTTGACTTTAATATGGGTTTTAATTTTAATTTCTATTTTAAATTTTCTTAATAATGTGTACATGACAATTTCAATCAAATTGATCTAAATTTTAAACAAAAGGCTGTGTGGTACTGAATGAACCCAAGTTTCGAACCTCTTTCACACTTATTCTATTGCTCGACTCTATTTTTGACGAATATCTTCCTTCTTGTTATTGGGTTAATAAAGTCATAAGGAAATTTAAAGGTATCTTTAAAATGACTATGGTTGAATATAAAAATGGGTTTTAATTTTAATTTCCTTTTTAAATTTCCTTAATAATGTGCACAGACAATTTCAATCAAATTGAACTAAATTTTAAACAAAAGGTTGTGTGTGACTGAATGAACCCAACTTCGAACCTCCTTCACTCTTATTCTATTGCTGACTCTATTTTCAACGAATATCTTCCTGCTTGTTAATGGTTAATGAGGTCATAATTAAATTTAAGGTATCTTTAAATGACTATGGTTGAATATAATATGGGTTTTGAATTTTAATTTCCTTTTTAAATTTCCTCAATAATGTGCACTTACAAATTCAATCAAATTGATCTAAATTTTAAAAAAAAGGCTGTGTGGACTGAATGAACCCAACTTCGAACATCTTTTCACTCTTATTCTATTGCTGATTCTCTATTTTAACGAATATTTTCCTGCTTGTTAATGGTTAATGAGGTCATAAAAAAATTTTAAGGTAACTTTAAAATAACGATGGTTGATTTTAAAATGGGTTTTAATTTTAATTTCCTTTTAAATTTCCTTAATAATGTGCACTGACAATCTCAATCAAATTGATCTAAATTTTAAACTAAAGTCTGTGTGGACTGAATGAACCCAACTTCGAACCTCTTTCACTCCTTATTCTATTGCTGACTATATTTTTAACGAATATCTTCCTGTGTGTTATTGGTTAATGAAAGTCATAAAGAAATTTAAGGTATCTTTAAAATGACTATTTTGGACATTAATATGGGTTTTAATTTTAATTTCCTTCTTAAATTTTCCTTAATAATGTGCACTGACAATCTCAATCAAAATTGATCTAAATTTTAAACAAAAGGCTATGTGGACTGAATGAACCCAACTTCGAACCTCTTTCACTTTTATTTATATTGCTGACTCTATTTTTCAACGAATATCTTTCTGCTTGTTATTGGTTAATGAAGGTCAAGGAAATTTAAGGTATCTTTAAAATGACTATGTGTGGACATTTAAAAAGGATTTTAATTTTAATTTCCTTCTTAAATTTCCTTAATAATGTGCACTCACAATTTTCAATCAAATTGAATCTAAATTTTATAAACAAAAGGCTGTGTGGACTGCATGACCCAACTTCGAACCTCTTTCACTGTTAATCTGCTGCTGACTCTATTTTGAACGATGATCTTCAAGCTTGTTACTGGTTGCTAAGATCATTAAGAAGATTTAGGGTAACTTTAAAATGACTATGGATCACCTTGAAAAGGATTTTAAATTTCCTTTTAAATTTGATTTTTAAACTTCCTTAAAATGTACATCGATAATTTCAGTAAAGTTTGATCTAAATTTTTAAATGCAAAAGCTGTTTGTTTAGAATGAACTCAACTTAAAATTTTCTTATCCTGTTAATCTAATCCTGACTATATTTTGAAACGATGATCTTCATGCTTGCTTTTTGTTGCTGAGGTCATTAAAAAATTTAGAGTAACCTTAAAATGACTATGATTAATCTTCAAATAGATTTTAAATTACAGTACTCATTCAGCTGTGATTTCTACTGAAAGCTATAAAGAGATATCATTTTATAAATTTTCAGCTTTCAATAGAAAATGCGTGTTTTGTGATACATTTCGTGTAAGATTGGATACATATCTGGTTATTACTGCGTCATTTACAGGACCTGTATATTCCATTTTATATATCTCTTGCTGGATGCCAAGCTATGAGAGAAATTATGAATTTTAAGAATTCTTTTAAATTTATGTACCACATATTTGGATTAGCAATTTCTCTCGGATGCAATCTCTCCGATTTTTATAAACTTGCTTCTGTTTAATGTTTTTAAATATAAATTTTTTCAAAATATGAATATTTTTTGCAAAGTATGAATATTCGTGTATTCCAAGTGAAGTTGTCTTTGTTTTACTAAGTATGTTCTAATTTTTTTTCAATTTTATCTGAAATCAGTAAAATGTATTCCATTTGCAATATATATATATATCTATATATATATAAATATATATATATATATATATATATATATATATTATATATATATAATATATATATATATAATATATATCAGCCACTACACGAGATTTTAGAGAGATATAAAAATAAGTGCCCAATATTTATAATATGTGTCCAGTGTTAACAACTTTTAAGTGATTTAGACTGCCACTAACACAAAACTCCCATATACAAATTAAGATTTTAGAGAGATATAAAAATAAGTGCCCAATATTTACAAGATGTATTTAGTCTTAACAATTTTTAAATGTTTTAGACAGCCACTAACACAATACTCCCATACACAAGATTTTAGAGAGATATAATAATAAGTGCCCAAAATTTACAAGATGTATTCAGTATTAACAATTTTTAAGTGATTTAGACAGCTACTAAATACGATTATATTAAATACGATTTTACATTAAATACGATTTTAGAGAAATATAAAAATAAGTGCCCCAAAATTTGCAAGATGTATCCACATTAACAACTTTTAAATGATTTAGACAGCCACTAACACAATACACTCATACACTAAATAAGACTTTAGAAAAATATAAAAATAAGTGAACAAAATTTGCAAAAGGAATCCTATATTAGTAATTTTTTAGTGATTTTGACAGCCACAAACACAATTCTCTATACACCAAATAATATTTTGGAGAGGTATAAAAATAAGTGCCCAAAATTTACAAGATGTATTTAGGCATAACAACTTTAAGTGATTTACAAGTGACTAACACAAAACTCCCATATACAAATTAAGATTTTAGAGAGATATAAAAATAAGTGCCCAAAACTTACAAGATGTATTGAGTCTTAACAGTTTTTAAGTGTTTTAGACAGCCACTGACACAATACTCCAATACACAAGATTTTAGAAACATATAAAAATAAGTATTTAAAATTTATCTCTGCACTAAATAAGATTTTAGAGAAATATAAAAAAAAGTTCCAAAATTTCCAAGATGTATCCAATGTTATTAATTTTTAAGTGATTTAGAGCCCCTAACACAATCTACCATACACAAAATAAGATTTAGAGAGGTATAAAAATAAGTGCCCAAAGTTGACAAGAATTGTATTCAGTGTTAACAACTTTTAAGTGATTTAGACTTGCACTAACACAAAACTCCCATATACAAATTAAGATTTTAGAGACATATAAAAATAAATGTCCAATATTTACAAGACGTATTCTGTCTTAACAGAATTTAAATGTTTTAGACAGCCTCTAACACAATACTCCCATATACAAGAATTTAGAGAGATATAAATATAAGTGTCCAAAATTTACAAGATGTATTCAGTGTTAACAATCTTTAAGTGATTTAGACAACCATTTAAACAATACTCTCATACTCTAAATAAGATTTTAGAGAAATATAAAAATAAGTGCCCAAAATTTACAACATGTATTCAGTGTTAACAATTTTTAAGTGATTTAGATAGCTACTAACACAATACTCTCATACACTAAATAAGATTTTAGAGATATATAAAAATAAGTGCTCCAAAATTTGAAAGATGTATTCAGTGTTAACATTCTTTAAGTGATTTAGATAGCCACTAAAACAATACTCTCATACACTAAATAAGATTTTAGAGAAATATAAAAGTAAGTGCCTCAAAATTTGCAAGATGTATCCAGTACTAACAATTTTTAAGGGATTTAGAGAGCCACTAACACAATCTACATACAAAAATAATATTTTGGAGAGGTATAAAAATAAGTGCCCAAAATTTACAAGATGTATTCAGTGTTAACAATTTTAAGTGATTTAGAAGTGACTAACACAATACTCCCTTACACAGTATCAAATTTTATAGACATATAAAAAATAAGTGCCCAAAATTTATAATATGTATCCAGTATTAACAATTATTTTAAAGAGATTGAGACAGCTATTAAAACAATCTACCATACACAAAATAAGATTTAGAGA
>CM063497.1:52149879-52174879 GCA_032207245.1 Pardosa pseudoannulata
TTATACTAAAATATACTTTATGTCATAATTAGGATTTATAGATCCTGAAATAAAAAAAGGAATTAATGTAAAATTTAAAGGTATAAAGTTATATTAAAAATTAAAGTTTTAAGAATTTAAAAATAATGAAATGTATTCATACTAAAAATATACTTTATGCTTTTAATTATGATTTACACGTCATAAAAAAAGCAAAATGTATTAATCTCTCTCTTAAAAATCAAATTTAAGCTTAAATACTTATTTTTAGTTCTGTCTAGTACTAAATATTTTTAAGTAGGATAAGTAATGAAATGCAATCATCTAAAATATATTTTATGCTCTAATATGATTTATACGTCCTAAAAGAAAAAGAAAATTGTATTAATGTAATATTTCAAGGAATACATTTATATTAAAAATTAACTATTTTTTAGAAGGATAAATAATAAAATGCATTCCTACTAAATTATACATTCTGTTCTAATTATAATTTATACGTCCTGGAAGCAAAAGAAAAATGCATTAATGTAATATTTCAAGCAATAAAATTATATTAAAAATTTAAAATTTCTCAAAATTTGAAAAATAATGAAATGCATTTATACTAAAATATACTTTATGCTCTAATTATGATTTATATATCCTAAAAGAAAAAAGCAAAATGTATTAATCTCTGTCTTAAAAAATAAAATTTAAGATTAAATGCTTTTTTTTTAGTCTGTGTAGTACTAAATATTTTTTAAGTAGGATAAATAATGAAATGCAATCATGTCAAATGTACTTTATGCTATAATTATGATTTATACGTCCTAAAAGAAAAAGAAAAATACATTAATGTTAATATTTTAGTTAATAAATTTATATTAAAAAATTTAACTATTTTCAGAAGGAAAAAATAATAAAATGCATTCATACTAAAAATTTACTTTATGCTATAATTATGATTTATACGTCGAAAAAGAAAATCAAAAAGCATGAATATTTCTCATAAAAATCAAATTTAAGCTTAAATGCTTATTTTTAGTCTGTCTTGTACTAAATATTTTTAAGAAGGATAAATAATGAAATGCAATCATCTAAAAATATACTTTATGCTCTAATTATGATTTATATATCCTAAAAGAAAAAAGCAAAATGTATTAATCTCTGTCTCTTAAAATAAAATTTAAGATTAAATGCTTTTTTTTTAGTCTGTGTAGTACTAAATATTTTTTAAGTAGGATAAATAATGAAATGCAATCATGTCAAAATGTACTTTATGCTCTAATTATGGATTTATACGTTGCTAAAAAGAAAAAGAAAAATACATTAATGCAAATATTTTAGTTTAATAAATTTATATTAAAAATTAACTATTTTCAGAAGGAAAAATAATAAAATGCATTCATACTAAAATTTAGTTTATGCTATAATTATGATTTATACGTCGAAAAAGAAAAATCAAAAAGCATGAATATTTCTCATAAAAATCAAATTTAAGCTTAAAATTCTTATTTTTAGTCTGTCTAGCACTAAATATTTTTAAGAAGGATAAATAATGAAATGCAATCATCTAAAATATACTTAATGCTCTAATTTCTGATTTATACGTTCTAAAAGAAAAGAAAAAATGCATTAATGTAATATTTCAAGGAATAAATTTATATTAAAAATTAACTATTTTTTAGAAGGATATATAATAAATGCATTCCTACTAAAATATACTTTCTGTTCTAATTATGATTTATACTTCCTGGAAGGAAAAGAAAAAAACATTAATGTAATATTTCAGAAATAAAGTTATATTAATAAAATTTAAAATTTTCCGAAATTTAAAAAAAAATAATGAAATGCATTCGTACTAAAATATACTTTATGCTCTAATTAATGATTTATATATCCCAAAAGATAAAGCAAAATGCATTAATCTCTCTCTTAAAATACAAATTTAAGATTAAATGCTTTTTTTTTAGTCTGTCTAGTACTAAATAATTTTAAGTACGATAAATAATGAAATGCAATCATGTAAAATATACTTTATGCTCTAATTATGATTTATACTTGCTAAAAGAAAAAGAAAAATGCATTAATGAAATATTTTAATTAATAAATTTATATTAAAAATTTAACTATTTTCAGAAGGAAAAATAATAAAATGCATTCATACTAAAAATTTAGTTTATGCTATAATTAAGATTTATACGTCGAAAAAGAAAATCAAAAAGCATGAATATTTCTCATAAAAATCAAATCTAAGCTTAAATGCTTATTTTTAGTCTGTCTTGTACTAAAATATTTTTAAGAAGGATAAATAATGAAATGCAATCATCTAAAATATACTTTATGCTCTAATTAATGATTTATACGTTCTAAAAGAAAAAGAAAAATGTATTAATGTAATATTTCAAGGAATAAATTTATATTAAAAATTAACTATTTTTAGAAGGATATATAATAAATGCATTCCTACTGAAAATATACTTTCTGTTCTAATTATGATTTATACTTCCTGGAAGGAAAAGAAAAAACATTAATGTAATATTTCGAAGAAATAAAGTTATATTAAAAATTTAAAATTTCCGAAATTTAAAAAATAATGAAATGCATTCGTACTAAAATATACTTTATGCTCTAATTATGATTTATATATCCCAAAAGATAAAGCAAAATGCATTAATCTCTCTCTTAAAATACAAATTTAAGATTAAATGCTTTTTTTTTTAGTTTGTCTAGTACTAAATAATTTTAAGTACGATAAATAATGAAATGCAATCATGTAAAATATACTTTATGCTTTAATTATGATTTATACGTCCTAAAAGAAAAAGAAAAATTCATTAATGTAATATTTTAATGAAATAAATTTATATTAAAAATTAACTATTTTTTATAATTATAAATAATGAAAATACATTCATACTAAAAATTTAGTTTATGTTTAATTACGTCGATTTATACGAAATAGAATCAAAATGCAAAATGCTTTTAAAAATGCAATTTAAGCTTAATTGCTTATTTATGTCTGTCTTGTACTAAATATTTTTAAGAAGGATAAATAATGAAATTTATTCATACTAAAATGTACTTTTTTGGAAGCCCTTTAGAAATGCTGATTTGTTTGCATTTGCGGTCGGTAAAAATTCCAATTACATACATATTTATATATAGACAGTGAAGATAAATATCAAATATAAGATACGTATTTGATACCATATTGATCACTATCCCACCATAAGCAAGAAATAGATGGCTATGCAAGGAATAGTAATAATGTTCTACTATGCACAATTGTCACTGTAAGTTATATTAAATATTTTCATTACATTTTTTACTATCTATCTACATATGCATTTCTATTATTATACCTTTTTATACACATTGCATAAGAGATTTCGAAATATATGCAGACAGACAGACAGATGTGGACAAAGAGATAAGTATCCCTATCTCGGATTAGTTGAAACTAATTTAGCAGATAATATATTTAGGAAATTAGTAACATTAATCCAGCGTGGGTGTGAGAACAATTAGAATCAAAGTTGTAGACAGGAGTTCCCTTTGAGTAATGAGTGAATTTGTGTCTAAAACAATTCAATTCAAAGTAATTTAATTAGGTGAGACACATAGTCAACACTCGTTAATATACTGAAGTACATTCGAAAATAATAGGTAAATAAGATTTTTTATTTTCAGAATGCAATAAGGCTTCTTTTTTACACCATTAGTTGCCTTTATTAATAAAATTTTATACTCTTTTCAATAAAATTTTATACCCTTAAATGACATGCAAATGTAAATCTATACATAGGAACTAAAGTGAATTTTTCTATTTTTAAGGGAGATTTTTGCTTATTCGTATGTTTTAGTATAATTTATTATTCTGCCGTAGTCCTTTTCTATGCTTTCTAAAAATTGAGATAGTTAGAGAATAAGAACAGAAAATATTAACCAACCTATTTTCGACGGTAAAATCTGGATTTAGACAATTTTTTTTAATTCTACAATATTTTTATGTTTGCTGTCACTATGCTTCACTTAAAGATGTTTAGAAAACATCACTTAAAGATGGTTAGAAAAAAAGAAAACGTAAAGATTATATCACATTAAAGATGAATACGATAGAAAACGTAAAGATTACCTCACTTAAAGATGAATACTATAGAAGACGTAAACATTACATCACTTAATAATGAATAGGATAGAAAACATAAAGATTACATCACTTAAAAGACGAATACGATAGGAAACGTAAAGATTACCTCACTTATTAATGAATATGATGGAAAACGTGAAACATCATATCACTTAAAGATGAATACGATAGAAAACGTAAATATTACATCACTTAAAGATGAATACAATAGAAGACGTAAAGATTACATCACATAAAGATGTTTAGAAAGATTTTCACTAAAATAAAGTGGATCTTAAAAAATATATGCATGTATATAATTTACATCACTTAAAGATGAATACAATAGATCACGTAAAGATTACATCACATAAAGATGTTTAGAAATTTTTCACTAAAATAAAGTGGATCTTAAAAAATATATACATGAAATACCAAATTCTGAAATACAGGTTTCTGGCAACCCTTGCTTTAAAAAAAATTGTATCTAAATTTAATTCAAAGCGAAGGAAAAATATTTTAAATTATAATTAATTTATATTGTTTTAAATTATATTACTTCTAAATTATATTATTTTAATGTATTTAAAATATATTTAAATTATATTATTTTAATGTTCATAATATATTTTAAAATTATATTATTTTAATATATATAATATATTTTTAAATTATATTAATTTAATGTAAATAATATATTTTTAAATTATATTACTTTAATGTATATAATATATGCTTAAATTATAAATATATACATGTATATAATTTTGACAGCTGTATTTTAGTTTAGAGGGGATAATTGCCAAATTCTAAAATACAGTTTTCTGGCAACCCTTGCCACTCTTTCAAAATTGTGTCTAAATTTAATTCAAAACGAAAAAATAATATTTTAAATTATATTATAATTAATTTACGTTGTTTTTAAACTACATTATTCCAAAATTATATAATTTTAATGTATTTCATATATTCTTAAGTTATATTATGTTAATGTATACAATGTATTTTTAAATTATAGTACTTTAATGAACATTACATATTTTTAAATTATATTATATTACTTTATGTATATTATGTTACGCATATTTAATATATATATATATATATATATATATATATATATATATATATATATATATATATATATATATATTATGTTACTTTAATGTACGTAATATGTTATTAAATTACATTATTTTAATGTACATGATATATTATTAAATTATATTATTTTAATGTACATAATATATATTTAAATTAAATTATTTTAATGCATATAATATATTATTAAATTTTATTATTTTAATGTACATAATATATATTTAAGTTATATTATTTTAATGTACATAATATATTATTATATTATATTGTTTTAATATACATACTATATTTTTAAATTATATTATTTTAATGTACATAATATATTTTAAAATTATATTATTTTAATATACATAATGTATTTTTAAATTATATTATTTTAATACATATAATATATTTTTAAATTATATTATTAGGTCGATTGTTATAAGTGATAAGCTGAAAAGTTTAATAAAGTTATGTTATACGGGGATCAAGTGGGCTGTACTGAGCTTGGATAAAAAAAAAATCATTTAACTCTTTATTTTTAACCTGATTTTCTTCAAAATAACTTCTTAACAACATTTATCCTGTTCTTTTCTTTCTCATTTTAAGTTAAAATTTCTAAAAGTAAATTGCTCTATTACTTTATATTTACTTGATAGCTTTAGAATTATTTACAAATCAACAGTATTTTGATACTGTTTTCCTAAATATAGGGAAGTAACCATTATATTTGCTTAATTTCTATCCATTGGAAAAATTCCTCATTGTTTAGTTGAAAAACATTACAAAAGTGTGTTTAAATATATCAAAAACTCAAATTGCTTTTGTAAATTGCTTTCGTATTGTATTTACCAATATTTAACATTTTTTTTCTTTCAAAATATGTTTTAAAATCGTATATAAACGATTTGTTATCAGAACAGCATGAAGGCGCCAACTTGGCTGTAAAGCTCTAAACATAGTAAAGTAATATTTCTCCTGATATCGCCTTGCCCAAACAATCTGTATCTATATTTTGATTTATATTACATAGGGGATAAGCTCTCCTTGTGGAACTATTTTGTTCTATATTAAATGTCATTATAATGGCGAACTTTGCATCAAAAGTAGCAATGAACATGTAAAATATTCTGCATTTTCTTGGCAAAAGGTAGCCTCCTTCCAAGGAATGTTCGGTACGTCTTTTGCAACATTGTACCTTTGCTTAGTTTGGGAATATTGTACATTTTAGCTTATGGATCATGACAAGCAAGGCCGATAATTGAAAAATACTGAAACACAGTTTTTTAGCAACCTTTGCCCTTCTTTCAAGATTGTGTTGGAATTTAATTTAAAACGAAGGAAAATATTTCAAATTATATTATAATCAAATTAATTTTTTTTTAACTCTCCGAAATGTGGGGAAATTCTTATACCCCCCATTCGTCGTAAGAGGGAAAGCGAAGATACGCGCATGACGGGAGGGAGACTAAGGGTCGGGGAGTGGCTGAAAAGCTTTTGTCTGAGGTAGTTATTCTTTGATGGGTGGAACGTCGGAATCCCACGTTGAGGGATAACGTTGTATGATTTTCTCGAGGTATGTTCGGCAATACTTAAGAATAGGGTACCCCTTTGCAAATGTGGTGAAATTATTGGCGATGTTTACCAAAACAAACGGTAAACTAAACAGTTATTGGTTCATTATATATAATTGCTTAAGCATTACGTGAATTTAATATACAAGAAAAGTATTGCTTTAGGAGAGTTGGATACTAATTTAATACCAATCAAAATATAGAAACAGATGGTGTGGACACTGCCAGATCAAAAGAGATGTTACGATGTAGAACTTTATCACCAAGTTGGCGGGGGTAACCTGTTCTTGTGTTAAGCCAGCATGTTAGAGTCTAGCCAAACGGAGTTTGTCGTATGTTTATATCAGTAAGATCTTTGTATGAAAGTTTAAATATTGAAGTAAAATGTACATAGTAGTTAACGTAGAATAAAAACCAGAAAGAATTAAGAAGCTTTTATTGGATCGCTCACTATGTTACAAAATACAACGTTCGGATGGAAAACCGTTGTGATTTAGTAAATAACGTCAACCAATGGTGGGGCACAATTCTCCGTTTAAACAGAGATCAATTGCGGGGATTAATTAAAATATAGGAAAACATAGTCCAACCTACTTGCTTTCTAGCAATCTTCACTTATCTATGTTTGAGTAATGAAGCTTTAGTATCAAGTGCTGTACTTAATAAAAAAAATGGTATAAAGCTTTCAAATTTCTGTACTTCTGACTCTAATTTGCAGTATTTTTATCAGAAAGTTTAAGCAATATTTTAAGAAAACAAAATCTGTTTAATTGAGGGGAATCATCTCTTTTGATCGTGAATATTAACTTTTAATATACAACTGTAAAAAAAAAAATCAGTGAAATGGTTCTAATTTAAATATGAATACAATCTAAAAATTAGGTACTACTAAAGAATAGGACTACCCTTGGCTAATTTGGTGTTATTATTGGCGATGTCCACTAAAACAGAAAAGTATTTTATTAGAACATTGTATCCCTTGCTGTTTGGGCGACTTTAGCTTCCACCATTGTAATAGAATTATATACATTTTCTTAACCCTCTAAGCGGTTCGCACGTACAATTCCGCCAAACCGATGATATTTTCAAAGCGGTTGTCACGTGCAATTTTCGACCTCCAAAAACATTTCGAAAATGGATGTAATGTACATTTCCGCCAGTGTTTGAGGAAGGAGGGTCAGGTCGATTGTTTAGAGACTGCATTCCTCTTTGACTGACATTTATTGACGGATTCACCCCTACTCCCTGAAGCACAAGGACGCTGATAGCTTTTCAAGGCTTTGTAAATCTCTATTTCGAAGTTTTTCGTTTGCGGTAACAGATGTATCTCTAATTGCACCACTTAAATATCTTGGATACTTTTTTAAAAAAATATAGATAATTTTCTCATAGAATATTTTTATTTGTACTTTTAGAATCCATTATTTCTTATGGTATGATCTTCGAGACTTGAGGAGCTTTATGTGTATTAAAATTTAACAATCTATAATATCTATTTATATATCTATTTATAACCGGAAGTAAAGGGACAGTAACCAGGGTGGGTTTCCCGTATTCCATTCTAGTCGACAAAGGGTGAATCATAGAACGCTTTGGCTATTGACACAATAAACCTTTAGCGTATTTTTTGGGACTTTTTTTAATCGGTGTGTTCCACTAGGAGGGTTAAACAACAAAATCACCGAGAAAGCGAGCATTTACATTTTTGGGTAATTAAATTGTTTACAAAGCCAACAGCTCCAAATTATTAAAATATTTCATTGTGAAAACCTTTAATGGTTCATTATATCTAATATTTTTAAGCATTACACTCATTTAATATATAAAAAAAGGTTCCACTAGGAGAATTCCAGTTCAAAATGTCTTCCGAACGAAGTTCAGTGGGCACGCCAAGCGTGGGCTATGCACCAAATTCTAGAACCCAGTTTTCTGAAATACCTTACTTTAACAAAATTTCAAACATTATTTTTGTTCAAAATATGCTTTGAAATTGGGTATAAATTTAATACACAAATTGCAAACATCACTTGGCGACAATTTGGCTATCACTTGTACGTAAATAGAGCCAAAATTATGGCGGCTGCCCCCGGAACTGGAATTCTACCTAGCTGGATACAAAAATAATATAAATAAAATATACACTGTTTGGGCAGTTCGAGATCCGGAGAAAATGTTAGGCTCCCATGATCAGAGCTTTATCGCCAAGTTGGCGGGGGTACTTTGTTCTTCAGTCAAGCCCAATATTTTAAGAAAACAAAATGTGTTTAATTGAGGCGAATCATCTCTTGATTACTAATATAAACTGTAAAAACTAATATTAATGTTACAAACAATATAATATTGAATAGGAAACCAGAATCAACAATACTCTCAAAATGGCTGATACCGAATAAAATACACAAGAATGTCATTCTTGGAACTCAACAATTAATGGTATCTATTGGTCAACAGTGTTTTAAGAAAATTCCCTCCTGTGTTTCGTAGTATTGTTTTAAAAATATTATAAACAATTCAATTTTAAACAATACCCTTTCAGAAAAATGTAAACATTTAGCTCTCAAATCATAAAAAATAAACTTTTAGTGTTCAATAGTAAACAGGATTTTATTACGATGTTCAAAAATTAATTTCAAGATGAGTTAAGCCTTTTACTTCAAATTCAGAGATGTCAGATCATGTAGATTCAGCTCTCGAAGAACTCAAAAGCAAATTCGGGTATCAATGCGGTGATATGCTTGGTAAAGGGACTTACGGCTCGGTTTATAAGGTTACGACTCCGGATTACGATGTGTATGCTGCAAAGATTGTTGAACAGAGGTATGTTCAAGTTTGCAGTAAATTCGAGAATTTTATTATTTTAAATGTAGGTATTAAAGTAATAATTACAGTTATTGTTTAGATTTTAGATTTCAATTTACAAAAATATTAGGGTAAATAAAAATCGTTTTGAATATTTTATTTTATGATTTTATATATATATTTTTTAATTTGCATCCTTATTACTATTTGTAAAAGCCCTTATGACAAATTGTAACTTATGGCTTGACTAAAGAATTGGGTTCCCCCGCCAACTTGGTAATAATGGTTTAAGTGTGGTCGCCTAAAATTTTCTCCGGATCTCACCGTGTCCAAACAATCTATATCTATACTATAATTTATATCATATTTGCATGTAACTCTCCTTGTGTAACTCTTTTCTTATATATTAAAAGTGCGCATAGCAATACTTAAGAATTAGATATAGCAATCCATTAATGCTTCACTATAGCTGTTTTTTAATAATTTGGAGCTGTTGCGTTTGTAAACTGTTAAGGGATTAATTGCCCATAAATATAAATGTATAGTTTTCAAGTCTTTTTCTTTAATTAAGTAAGAGTATATAATTCTATTACGATGGTACACTGTGCATTAATTAAAGTAGCCAGAAAAAAGCAAGAAATACAATGTTTGGAGGGATTACCTTTGTGTTTTAGTAAATATCGCCAATATTTTCGCCAAATTTGCCAAGGGGAACCCAATTCTTAAGTAATCCCATAACTTATTATATAAAAGTATGTGTAAGTTAGTGGTACATAGTACCCTTTCTGTTTTTGTAAAAATTATTTTTTTTTATATAAGCATAAGAGAATTCAATATAAGCATATTAATGAGACTAGAGTATAAGTCTGATCATATTTTTTTTATTAATTTTTTATGAATTTTGGTGTACAATCGAGTATTTCTTAGTTTGGCCAAATATTTGGCGATAAAAATGTGAAATACTAATTTTTTTGCTATTTTTTAAAAATCTATTGCTTTAATGCGTAAATAAATTTATAAGATTAAGATTATTTTTAAAATGTTTGAATTTATATCTAAAATTAATGAGCTGAGAAAAATTCTAAAAACTCATTCGTTAATTTCTCCGATCTGATGGAGATTGCTGCCTATAAATCTGGCTTTTAATTTCGATTGTAAATTACAAAGTTCTTATTTTATTAAAATATCAAAATTGTTATTTAAAATAGTTACGTTATCAAAAAGGAGTGATTAAGTTAAATCATTTTTGTTTTATTATAAAAATTGTTAAAAACAGATTGTTTTATTTTATTTTAGCTTTTGTGTAATGGGCAGTGGACATCTTGCTAGTCACATCATGGCATAAAAAATCGCCAAAAAATCAAGGGGTACCCGATTATAAACTTTTACCAAATATTTTAGAGACTTTTATATAAGACTTACGTAAATTTTCAATTATCTGTAAATTTATTGTTTATAAAAAATATATACTGACACTTACTTTGTAAAACAGTTAGATTTTGGAAATATGTGCATATATTTACTTATAAAAATGAAATAACAATGCTGATTCATAGAACAATATTTTACCATAGATCATAGAAAAAACAATATAAAAATATTAACTCTTGTATTTTAAATATGGGATTTATTTTTAAATTTACATCCTTTTTATCACATGATTATAACGTAATGATCAAGCGTCATCGCCAACTGCGCCTACGCTGGGCCCGGAAACATCGCGACTGGTCTATGGATCAGTGGGATAGAGTTGCCTGGTCAGATGAATCACGGTTTGTCATTTATTCATCACACCGATGGCCATGTCGGGATACACCGTCTTCCAGGCGAACAGTTGCTTCCTCAAAGTACAGTAGGTCATACACAGGCTGTTAGTGGAGGTATTATGATTTGGGAGACGTTCTCTTGGACCTCTCTGGTACATGTGGTTGTGGAAGAGCAGACCATGAAAGCTACACCATATCTCAACATCAAAGACCACCCATTCGCAATATCTCGGATTTGCGTAACCGTTGCTTAAACATATGGTATAGTATGTTTCCGGTCATCTACCAAGGACTTGTGGCATCCATGTATAGGCGAGTTGAAGCTGTGTTGCTCACCAAAGGTGGGTCAACTCGTTATTGACAGGTCGTCATAATGTTTTGGCTCGTTAGTGTATATCATTACTATGTAACCACAAGAAAATGCTTGCTGAAAGTGATAACAATTATTACTTAAGTTGAAAGGAATAACAATTATGAAACCATGGTTAGATCTCACAGAATGAAAACATCTAATCCCAAAGTCTTAGGCTGTGCAGAAAGATGTTTCGTACGTCTGCCAGGTATATACCAGGTTTTCTGCCTAGTCGTGTACAATGTCCAACGGGTTATCACTATGGTTTGGTTTTGTTTGATATGGAAAGCTACTGTCCAGTTTTACAGTTCCACGAAGCCTACTAAGACCTGGACCTGTTCATACAGACAGTGTGGGAGATTTAATTTAATCTAATTACGCTTTTGATGACTGTAAGCGTGGTGTCATTATATATTTTTTAAATTTATTTTCTTTTCCATCAAAGTGATTCAATTTATAATTTTTTTAAAAACATTTTACAATTTCTGGATTTGCAGCGTTAAAACATGAGAACATCTGTCTGGTGGTCTAGTATATTTATAGTTTCATTTACAAGTCATTTTGACAATCTAAAACTAAATATTCAATATTGTTTTGTACATTGAAAAATAAACAAGTATTACATGCACAGTGTGATAGATGGAACTAAAGATCATTTACTTGTAAACCTGCTTTTTGAAGTCATATTCCTCCTTAATTTATAAAATTAATTTCAGTGCTTGAAAAAATACCTGAAGTGACTTTAGCTCTTCTTTTACCTATTTCCCCTTCGACTAACACCAGATATGCAAAATAATGTCATTAAACCTTTTACAGATGATTAATGTCTTTTAATTAGTTAATTATAAAATCGTGGTCGTATGCTAAAGGTGAATGTCTATTACTAAATTAATGTAATAAAGTGAATATAATAGTATTTTTTACTCTGAAACTAACTACAAAAAAATTTTACTAGAAGACCGGAAAAGAAAAATAAACGTACGCAATTTTTGCATTGTTTTATTTCATTCTTTTTCGATGATTTGTAAAATAAATTAATAGAGAACATAATATAAATTAATTCTGTATGGAATGAATTAAAATGCAAATAAATTTTGGTACAATATTTTGAATAAATGTATAAATGTATTATTCTATCATGAGGTATAATTTTATATTTTAAATGATATATCTGTGTCCTCGAAATATCACAATATTAAAACTACTACATTCTTTTATGATTATACAAGATCTATTCCGAATTTTTTTTGTACTATAGTCGTAGAAATAGATCTGGTTTATTTATTATATTATCACGAACATTTCTTCATATAAAAAATTATTTCAGCAAAATGCTGCATCAGTCAGTTGCAACAAGCCTACGGTCAGCAGAATAAGATAATAAAATACTTAATGTATACTTTTATTGTAGATTACATGGTAGGATCAGTTCTTTTGTAATTCCTAAGTCCTTTTTCTTATATAAGCGGATAAATGTTCTTGCTAAAGATATGGAACAGAAGATTTTATGATATTGTCATTGCAATAACTTTCTTATAAAGACAGTTTCAGATTTCGCCAAAAATCTATATGGTTCTTTCTATAAATTTAATTAATATAGATAAAGCATAACGGCATATAAACTATGTGTAACAATCAGTATTATTGGTGAATGTAACTTTTATTTTAAAGCAGAGTTCTACGTTAGTGAAGTGATATTTTCCGAAAATTTTTGGATATCAACATATAGTTTAGTAATTTTAAAGAGAGAAAAATTATTATCTTGATAGTTTATGGAGTAGAAAATGTTATGGTATGGTCATTGTAATAATACCTCTCCAAAGATAGGGTCAAATATCTCAGAAAATCCATTTGGATCATTCTCTAAATTGTTCATAATTAATATAGATAAGGCAAACCGGCATTCGAACTGTCTAGAACAGTTAGTATTGTTTTTGATGGTAACATTAATTTTAAATCAAGTTCTACGTTAGTGAAGTGATAGTTTCCGAATTTTTTTTTGTAATCAACATACAGTTTGTTTTAAAGACAGAAAGATGAAATCTTGATAAATATATTGAGCAGAAAATGTTAGGGTACTATAATTTCAATATTATTTCTACAAATATAGAATCAAATATTGAAAAAAACAAAAAACTGTTTCAAGGCGTAACACCCTTCAAATTGTCTGTAATAATTAGTATTATTTTAATAATAACATTCATTTAAATCAAGTTCTATGTTAGTGAAGTGAAATTTCTTGAAAACTAAATTAACCCAATTATCCAAATTTCTATCATGGGGTATAATTTTATATTTTAAATTATATCTACTGTCCTATTACTACACACTTTTACGAGAATAGAAGATGGTAAGAGGAGTCTATTGAGGATTATTTTTGTACTATAGTCATACAAATAGATCTTTTTTATTTATTATATTATCAAATCATTTATACGTATAAAAAATGATTTCATAAAAATGCTGCCTCAGTCAGTTCCAACAAGCCTTAGATCAGCAGAAAAATATAATAACATATTTAATGTATACTTTTATTGTAGATTACATGGTAGGATCAGTTCTTTTGTAATCCTAAGTACTTTTTCTTATATAAGCGGATAAATGCTCTTGCTAAAGATATCGAATAGAAGATTTTATGATATTGTCATTGCAATAAATTTCTTATAAAGACAGTTTCTAATTTCGCCAAAAATCTGTATGGTTCGTTGTATAAGTTTTATATAATTAATATAGATAAAGGTATCTAAACTGTCTGTAACAATTAGTATTATTGATGATTGTAACATTTATTTTAAAGTAGAGTTCTACGTGTGTGAGACGATATTTTCCGAACGTTTTGGGAATCAGAATATATTTTAGATTTAATAAAGAATGATAAATGATGATCTTCCTAAATATATGGAGCAGAAAAACGCTATGGTATTATCATTGAAATAATACTTCTCCAAATATAGAGTCAAATATCACAGAAATTCCTTCTGGATCATTCTCTAAATTGTTCATAATTAATATAGATAAGGCATTTCGGCAATTGAACTGTCTTGAGCAGTTAGTATTATTTTTAATGCTAACATTAATTTTAAAGAAAGTTCTACATTGGTGAAGTGATATTTTACGAATGTTTTGTAATCAATATGCAGTTTGTTTTAAAGACAGAGAGATGATAAACTTGATAAATATATGAAGCATAAAATTTTATGCTATGATCATTGCAATATTATTGCTCCAAATATAGAGTCAAATATCACAAAAAACTGTTACATGACATACTAGCTTTTAAATTGTCTGTAATAATTAGTATTATTTTAATGATAACATTATTTTAAATCAAGTTCTATGTTAGTGAAGTGAAATTTACCGAAACTTTTGAAAATTAACACATATAGTTTAGTTTTAAAGAGATGAGAGAAAAGATGTTCTTGATAAATATATGGAGCAAAATATGGCTATTGCAATAATAATTCTCCAAATATAGATTCAAATATCGCTGAATATTTCTGTGGTTCATTATCTAAATTATATATAATTAATATAGATAAAGCATATATATATATATATATATATATATATATATATATATATACATATATTATATATATATATATATATATATATATATATATATATATATATACAGAGAGAGAGAGAGAGAGAGAGACAGAGAGAGAGAATGATGGGGATAAATATATGGAACAACAACAATTCTTCAAATATAAAATCAAATATCGCAGAAAATCTGTGGGGTTCATTCTCTAAATTGTATATAATTAATATAGATAAGTCATACCGGCATTCGAATTGTCTAGAACAGTTAGTATTATTTTTGATGTTAATTTAAATCAAGTTCTACGTTGTGCATGAAAGAGAGATAAATGGCGTTTTTACTAATTCATGGAGCAGAAAATGTTATGGTGTGGTCATTGCAATATATCTTCCCCAAATATAGTTAAATATCAGAGAAAAGCTGACTGGTTTATTGTGTAAATTGTATATAGGAATCATTGATAAGGCATACCGTTATTGAAATTGTCTGCAAAAATTAGTATTATTGATGATTGTAATATTAATTTTAAAGCAGAGTTCTACATTGGTGAGGTGATATTTTTTTTAAACAATTGAAATCAGATTATACTTTAGATATAATAAAGAAAGATAAATGTTGATCTTGCTAAATATATGGAGCAGTAAACGTGGTGCGGTCATTGCTATATTTCTCTTCCAAATATAGTGTCTAATATCACGGAACATCTATGCACTTCACTCTCTAAATTATGTATATAATCAATATTAGATAAGGCATTCCGGTATGCAAATCGTATTGAACAATTAGAATTAATTTTGATGGTAACATTAATTTTAATGCTAAGTTGGTAAAGTGAATTTTTACGAAACTTTTGGAAATCAATATATACTTTAGTTTTAAAGATAGCTATATGATGATCTTGCTGAATTTAAGAAGCAGAAAACTTTATAGAATGGTTACTGTAAAAATTTATCTTTCAAATATAGAGTGTAATATCACAGAAAATCTGTGTGGTTCATTCTGTAAATTGTGTTGAATTTATGGAGTTAGAAGATACCAGCATTCAAATTGTCTACAACCATTAATATTAAAATGAATGGTAACTTTATTTTAAAGTAAATCTTTACGCTAGTGCAGTAATTTGGCGTATAAAATTTATAAATGAATAGTTAGTTGAATTTTTAATGCATATTCTCAAAATTCAACAGATTCTCTATTTTTATTAACGTTATAGCAGATAATAAACAGCTATATATTTGACTGAAAACATGATTGTTTCTCTGAATGAATCATGAAATAGAAGAAAAAATAAAAATTAAAGATGACGTTTTAATATGACTCACCTTGTTGTTAAAATGAATATTACCCTAACTGATATTGTAATTTTTAATATTTTCTTCTATAATCAGATTTCGAAACATATGTTCGAAATTGTAAGTGTTTGAAAGATTCCTTATTTATTTCTGTCATTTATCTTGAAACTTTGTCAAAAATTTACTTTAAAGAGTAGTAGATAATTAAAGGTAATATATTTCAAACAGTAAAAAATATCCTTAAGAGAATTATCCTTAAGAATTATCCTTAAGAGAAATCTTTAAATATATTAGAATTGTCCTTAATCCTCTAATTATCCTTAAGATAAATTTTTAAATATCCTAGAATTATTCTTAATTCTTGAATTATCCTTAAGAGAAATCTTTAAATATCCTAGAATTATTCTTAACACTTGAATTATCCTTAAAAGAAATCTTTAAATATCATAGAATTATCCTTAATCTTAGAATTATCTTTAAGAGAAATCTTTAAATATACTAGAATTATCTTTAAGAGAATTCTTTAAATACCATTGAATTATTCTTAATCCTTGAATTATCCTTAAGAGAAATCTTTAAATATATTAGAATTGTCCTTAATCCTATAATTATCCTTAAGAGAAATGTTTAAATATCCTAGAATTATTCTTAATTCTTGAATTACCCTTAAGAGAATTAGTACATACATTTTGCAAGGGTAAAAGGAATAACTTATTATTATTTCTTTATAATTTTATATTCAGCGAATACTAAGGATAAAAAACTAAGTTTTTTTCTAAGAAATAAAATCCATGCAATGAAAAAACTCAATCTATTATACATCATAGGTATTTACATGAAAAATTTTCAGTGTTGCCCTTTTTGATACAATTAATAAAACTTAATTATATTTTTAAGATTTTCCTTTAAATATGTCAACACTTTCACATAAACAAAGTCCTAACAACCTATTAAATTTTTGATCAGATTCGACAATAAGAAAATAAAATCATTTTGAAAGACCACTGAAAGTTTTTATCTTTCTTAAGAACATATTACCCTTAGAGATTTATTCTCTTACTTTTTGTGTCACAGTAAGAATTTTTTAACAGCTATGCATTTTGTAAATCGATTTAAAGTATATTAAAGTAAATTTTTATGAAAGTTATTTAGACTGACTACGTAAAAGCTTAGTAGTAGAAGGAAATATCTGGCGATATTTGTTTATTATAAATTTAAATATATGTTTTCTAAATTATCCATTCTTACATTCTTGTTATGAATATTAATTTGTTCAAAAGATACACGTGCTTACACACGCACACACACATGCACACGCACGCACACACACACACACACACAAACACACACACACACACACTCTTATATATAAATATTATATATGCATGATAACATTGTCATTTTAATAATAAACTCATGTAACCGTAAGGCATCATACTTAAACTATTCTAAGGAAAATTGAAAAACCTGTTAGTATTTTTATATTAGGCAATTTTTAATCTAGAAATTGTTTTTAGTTTCCACAATTATATCTTAAATTTTATGGGTAATAAAGTAAGAGATAACTCGACTTTTTATTTCCTTTATGAAAATGGTTTACCACTGCTGTGAAAAACAATACTACAGAAAAATAGTTAATACTAATAATAATTAGTATGAATAATTAAAAAAGAACTGATAAAAAGTTGAAAATATACTATTTAAATACATTATAAAACCAAATATAAAAGTTTTGCTATTTGCAGACAATAATTTTAAATGTTTACTTTTTTTATCACTTTCCTAGTACAGAATAGAGAAAGTATACTTATTTCGAAAAATTTCCGTTTGTAACGGAATATTTATATTAACAAGATATCTTTATAACATAATTTTTTATAATACCAGTCACAATGTTCTCCAAGTTCCCAAACGATTCCTCAGGGGTTGGCATGCTAAGAATGATGATTTTCTGAATGTTCCTTACTTCTAAATTACGAGGACACACTATGAGGTTGGTTGGTTGTTTGGAGCACAACGGTCTACTTTTTTGCAACACGATAGCTAATGAGACCGGGACCTACCCCCCTATGAGCAAAATCGTTCTTTCACCCTAGCAGTGCACATCATAAAAAGCGGAAGACGCACCATTGCCTTTATTCCAGTAGAATATGACTCACGTCAAGTTTGGATTTGTAATGGAATATTTTTATTACAAAGATATCTTTATAACATAGTTTTTGACAATACAAGTCACAATGTCGTCCAAGTTCTCAAATGATACTTCTGGGGGTAGAAGGCCAAGCTTGAGGGTCTTTTGCTAGGTCCTTACTTCCAAATTACGAGGACCTACTTTGAACAAAGTCCTTCTTTTACCCTAGCGGTACATATCATAAAAAGCGGAAATACGCACCATTGCCTTTATTCCAGTAGAATATGACTCACGTCAAGTTTGGATTTGTAATGGAATATTTTTATTACAAAGATATCTTTATAACATAGTTTTTGACAATACAACTCACAATGTCCTCCAAGTTCTCAAACGATACTTCTGGGGTAGAAGGCCAAGCTTGAGGATCTTCTGCTAGGTCCTTATTTCCAAATTACGAGGACCTACTATGAACAAAGTCCTTCTTTTACCCTTAGCGGTGCACATCATAAAAAGCGGAAGACGCACCATTGCCTTTATTCCAGTAGAATCTGATTCACATCAAGTTTGGATTTGAAATGGAATATTTGCAATAGAAAGATATCTTTATAACACAGTTTTTGACAATACAAGTCACAATGTCCTCCAAGTTCTGAAACGATATCTCTGGGGGTGGCAGGATAAGCATGAGGTATTCTGTTTGATCCTTAGATTCTAAATTACGAGGACCTACTATGATCAAAGTCCTTCTTTAACCCTAGTTTTTCACTTCATTAAAAAAGGAGCACCCTTGCGTTAATTTCAGTAGAATATGACTTACGTCCTTGGCGTTTCCAAAAGTCATAAGTAACAACATTTCCAAGGATCATAACAACAGCAACAAAAACATGACAGAAATGATATTTTAGAAATTGTAGATTAATCGTTTAATGTTGAATATAAGCCAAAAAGTAACCGATTTTTAAATTTAATGCAGGGCTGTAAACGAGATGGAGGTGGTCATCTGGCCCAAGCTAAAGCACAAAAACGTACTGAAACTCTTCAAGATTATCAGTGAGCTGGAGAATGTTTTCATCTTCTTGACAGATTTAATGGCCACCAATCTATTCCTACGACTACAAAGCCGTGACTTCAAGGACGATCCCAAAGCCATCGAACGATGTCGGACTTATGCAAGACAAGTAAGGATAACTGATGATGAAAATTTTACTGCTTTCTTACAGATGAAATGGCAGAGCTCCAAAAGAATACTGTTACATCTATGTTACGAACCGCGGTATCTCAGTCTGCAAAGGCAACTATCTCCTAACTGAGAGATTGCGGGTTCAGAACCCGTCTCGGCCTAAGAACAGCCGTGAACGCCAAAGGTGACTGGGGTACGTAAAATAGGTTCGTGGTCACAACGTCTTCCAAGATCTCAATTAATACATCTGGGGGTGCAAGGCCAAGTTTATGGGTCTTCTGATTGGTCCCTTTTCCAAACTACGAGGACCCACTTGAGCAAAGTCATTCTTTCACCTTAACGATACTCATTAAAAACGTAAGGCTCCCCCTCGCCTTAATATGAGCAGCCTGTGGATAAATTGTTCTTCGTTTGACCAAGTGGCATATGACCACAACAACAACGATGTTACATCGTAACTAAAAGATAAACGAAAACATTAATTAGTTTTTAAAATATCATTAGAAACTTGCTGGAATTACTAGCATTGCAGCATGGACACATAGAAACGAGCGTATAAGACATAACTCCCTTCGGTCACATGTTCATCACATTGCTTGTGCAGACATTTTTTGTTACAGTTCATTTTTGGCATGGATATATAGTACTTCGATTGTGTCTATAAAAATACATCAGCATTGGCATGAGTTTTTGTAGCTCCGATGGCGGAAGGTCATATATCCCCCACGATATGAATATTAGAGGTTATGGACATAAAGTTTACTAATGTGAATTGAGTAATAGAAACATAATGAAAAAAATTAAATAGAAATAAAATATAAAAAGATTTAAGGATAACAAAACTGAGGTTATTATTATTTTAGAATGTAAGGGCAAACAATTTGAACTTTAGATGTATTAAAAAGATTAAATTACTTGTATTTAACA
The DNA here is from genome assembly GCA_032207245.1 of Pardosa pseudoannulata. Taxonomy (NCBI): domain Eukaryota; kingdom Metazoa; phylum Arthropoda; class Arachnida; order Araneae; family Lycosidae; genus Pardosa; species Pardosa pseudoannulata. Next base: position 52,170,621 of record CM063497.1, read on the forward strand.
AAATAGAAAGAAAAAAGTTAATTTATATTTCACTTAAATGATTATTAAACAAGTGCCTTAGATTTGTAACATGGGAAGATAAAAAACAACCCTGAAGGTAGAAAAGCAGATGAGTTACGTGGAACAGTCTAGCTAGCCTTTTAGATCTAGTTTGGGAGGCTGGAGACCAGGATTTTTTTTCTTTTAAATATCATTTAATTTAGTTTAATTTATTGCGTTGGTATTATATTTTTATTATAAAGAAAGATAACAGATAATTTTTTATCATCTGTCCAATGAGCAGTCTCCAAATAAATAATATTTATGTAAAATAACGAAGGGTTTAGTGAATTTTATGAAGTATTTTCAGGATTCGAACTATAACATTATGTTTCATTGTTACTGAAAAGTAGATCAATTGTCTCAATATAAACTGTATTCCTTATAAGTCGGATAAGTTTATCAATTCACCAGATCGGATTTATTTCTATACTATTTTAAGAGATAAATCAATCTTTTACCCCAGATCTCTCAAATAATCCCTATAAAATATTGTTTAAAAAAGAGTAAAGAATAGTTTTTTAAATTTTTTCAGATGTATACAGTTAGCGTTATCTTTTATGACACTAAGGCAGTCATTCAGTCAGAGGCTTCACGTTTCTTTTTTCTTTTACTTTACACTTAACCCATATTGGACCGCTGTCCTATAAACAGGACAGCAAATGAAATTCCACTTAATAATAAAGTTATAAATATTTTTGAGTGGATTTTATTTTAACACGTTTAAAATAGACACACTTTAGCATAGTAACAAAAAAAATGAGAAATCAAATTATATTGTATTGTAAAATTTATTTTCAGCAACCTCTTAAAAATTGTCATTTTTTAATCTTTAATTTTATATTTATTATTATTATTTTTAAACATTGTGGAGGTTACTTTTAGTTTAAAAACAGAGCTAATAATGTAGCTGAAAGTTTTTGTTGAAAAATATATTTTACACGTGTATTTTGTAAGTATAAAAAAGGTGCCCTAAAATTAAAACGACGGTCCAATCCTGATTATTTTTCTATGAATTCGATATTGCATTTATCGCTCACATTCTTTTCTTATCTTTCAATGAAAACCAGATCAAATAATTGTTCACACACTTGGACACAACAAGGGTAAATAAATGTCTATTCTACACAGAAAACTGGAGATTTTTTGCAAGATAAACTTACTCTCTTACTGCCAGTTCAATAACTGCAAGAGAAAACCTACAACAGTATGCTTAAAATGTAATGTTGGACTTTGTTTTGACTGTTTCCCCAAATTTTATCTATGAATCAGCCTAATGCAATGTAAGTGATATTTGTTAAGTTTTAGTAGTGTAATGGACCGTTGTCCTATTTATAAAACAGCCACTTACATAAAAAATTAATAATAATTTTTCAAAATTTTGGTTTTATATACTTAGTTACACCATATTAATGATATGAATTAAGTTTTAATAACTTACAGAAATATTTAGTTGGTGTGGTACAATATGGGTTAATATGCATCTACAAACTCGTTTAACTTTAGATTTATATTGTTACTAAAATGGGTATAGATTTTATCATCTGACCAAAAAATGGACTCTTAATTGCATATGTAAACAAAAAAAAAAGGATTGAGTTTAGATGTTTTTAACATAAAAATATAAAAAATAGCCAATCTTTATAGGGTAAATATTATTAGTAACAAGAAATGTCCACTACTTTTGCTGGAATCTTTTAATTTTATTTCATTCCGGAAGATGGCGGTAGTTTAAAAAATGATTATTTTTAGTTAGGAGACGTTCTAGATTAGTCGTATCTCTAATGTTCATTTAGTTTTTTTGTTTAAAATGAAATTGTTATCTCAGTTTAAAATGAAATTGTACTTTAAATGTAATAAACATATCAAGTTTTTTATTGGCCATAAATTTTGTCATAAAAATTCAATTCATAATTGTAGTAAAGTTTTTAAATCTCTATCTTACATTAAATTTAAAAAAATGTTGTTTTGAGAAGTCAAATATATATTTATATCGATAAGCAAATAGATTTTACTTTTGAAAAATACTTAATAAAAAAAATTTTTTTTCTTTGTGTTCAATTCTTCATGTTTCTCTGCATTTAAAATAAAAGTATTAAAATTGTTTATTAATGTTTTCTACACTATAAAGAAAGGATCGGTAGACTATTTCAGGTTTACGAATTTGTTTAGTAAGCCGTAAATTTAGCATGGGACTGTATATCTCGAAATATACGAGATGTAGGTTCGTTTCGACAGTTTTGGAAATCTACTGTTTGTCTCCAATTTCTCGCCATAGTAAATGTTGAAGTGTGCGTCACGTGACAAATGGGTCGGTTTTAATATTAGCAGTTTCTTGCTATATTATGGCAGATCAGTGCAAATCCGTGTCGTAGTCATTAAGTCTCGGTTCACTACTTTTACGGTGTTTCTGTTTCACTATTGCTTTTTTGATCAATAGGTATAACGGCATTGTGTCATTAAATGATTTATAATGTAGTTTGTTGTATTTTCCAATATGCTAATAAAATGATGTTTTCGTTCTGTATTTACTTACGGTTAATTCAAAAAACATTGATGTAATATAATCAGGGGTTAATATTTAAATAAAAAGAATCTGGCCTAAATACTAAGATAACTGTATATTTAATCAAATTATAAATAAGTTTTTTGTTAGAAAAAAAAAATATATTTATACATTATAAGTTTTACATATATTTTCTTTTATATTATTAAACAAATATAATAATTTATTTAAATATTAAAATAAAAATATTTTATTAATAGCTATTTTATATATATAAATATATATATAATAATATTATATATTTAAATATTATTTTTTATATATATATATATATTTATAATATATATATATATATTATATGTTACAATTTCTATTTATATATATATTATAAATATATATTTATATTTATTATAAATTTAAATACAACACAATATTATATAAATAAGATACATTTTTATATTATATATATATTATATATTATTTTTATATATATATATATATATATTAATATTTATATATTATTATATATATATATATAAATTATATATTATATTTATTATAAATATATATATATTATATATATATATATCATTTTTCCTAATTTTATATACACAATTTTCTTATGAGTTTAATAATAAACATTATACAAAATATTATCTATATTGTTATAATATTTTATAAATATAATTCCATAAAATAAAAATACATATATAAAATAATATATATATATATATAGAAATATATTAATATAAATAATATAAATGTTATATATTTGCTTATTCTTTTAAAGAATAATTTTATATATACCATTTCTTATGAGCTTAAAAACAGTACAAAATAACATGTATTGTTAGTAAATTGCTAAATTAATTTCATAAAACTATAATAAAAAAATAATGGGTGTTGTATAATATGATATTATTAAAATATTTGATAACAATTGTCATAATTCTTAAAGAAAAATTTATATATTATAAATATTATTACCTGTTAAAAAATTATTAAATAACATTATTTTAGTAAATTTGCTATATAATTTTATAAAAATAAATTAATAGAAAAACTAATGGGTGTACAAAACTGATAAATTATTTAAATTGAAAAATTGTTCATTTTAAATAAAACCGAAAAATATTTTTTACATATTGTTTTTATTCAATGTTTGAAATGCTGGTAATAGCTATGATGTTTTGTTGATTTGAAATGTTTGATAATTGTCATCATTCTTTAAAGAACCCGAAAAGTGTATATATACCACACTCCTTCTTACCTGTTTAAAAAACAGTACAAAATAACATGTATTCTTAATAAATTACTGAATAAAGTTTTCATAGCGCGTAAACTAAGGAAAAACTAATGGGTGTACGAAAATGATGGAAAATTGTTCAATTGAAATGTTTGATAATTGTCATCATTCTTTAACCCTTCCCTATTTTGCCCGTACGCCGTTCGGGCACAGCTTTCAGATATTTACTGATTTGCCCGTACGACGTACGAGCAATCTGATTTCTATTTCCCTTGCACTGTTTCAGCATTTTTTTTTTAAATTTTAGTAACAAATTATTCGTATAGATGACCAGTAAATGATAGTTTGTAGTTTATTGTATGTTCTACTCTGATTGGTTAAAAAGCGCGGTTTTTTTCGCAGCAGAAGACGAATTGTTATCTTTCAGTATATAGATTTCTGGTTTTATTTTACTAACCGCCTGATAAT
>CM063497.1:52182379-52187379 GCA_032207245.1 Pardosa pseudoannulata
CAATTAATCTTGAACATTTAATAAAACACATTTTATAATTACAATATAAGTTAAAAAATAAAAATACAAAATATGTACTATAAGCTTAAGAAAGTTGTCAAAATATAGTGTTCAGTGAAAAAAATATAAACATTTAATTTATTGAAAATTTGAGTCCAATTTATGAGATTTTTCGGAACACACACAAAAAGATTTTGTATAATTATACCCTACTGTAGGTTAATATTAATAAATTAAATATATATGTCCATTATTAAAATAAATTTACTATCTAGCGAAATGCTTTGAGCACATATTTTACTAATAAATATATTTGTGTATCAATAAAAGTTATTTGCAACAGCAAAATTGATAAATAATAAAATAAAAACTTTCTAAATTAACAAATGTTATTCTAAATTTCATTAGAATAACCATTCTACCATGTCTGTGAATCTTTGGGCTATATTCTTCTATTGTTATTTTGTAACATAACGATCAGGAATGATAGTAAAGTTTTATATGTCTGGATAGGTTTGACCTATACGACCAAAAAGTATGCGAAATCAATAACACCTAAATTTAGTTAATAGTTTGTATGTGGTATAGAGTGAAATGGTTTTATCAAAATTCTTAAGAGTGTCGGGACAATTCTTGACAAAATCCTGGTTTGATAGATTAAAAAATCCAGTCTTTTGTGTAATTCTAAAGAAAAAAAGGTGAAAGAGAAAATTGTTTCTCAAGTAGCTGTAAAAGACTGAACTAGGTAACATGTAAGAAGCAGATATTTCTACTGAAAAACATACGTCCGGAAAATAACCGAGAAAAGATCCGTCAATCATTGAAAAAATGGCACTAAATACACTTGGTTTGATAGATGCAAAAATCCATCTGTTTTTTGAGTAATTCTAAAGAAAATAAAAAGAAGAAAGTGCAAATTGTTTCTAGTAGCAGTAAAAGACTGAATTAGGTAACATATAAGAAGCAGATATATCTACTGAAAAGAGAGACTTCCCACAAAATAACCGAGAAGAGATTAGTCTATTCCTTGACAAAATGAAGCTAAATAAAGTTGGTCTGATAGATGCGAAAATCCAGCATCTTTTTGTGTAATTCTAGAGAAAATAAAGGTTAAAGAGAGCAAATTGTTTCTAGTAGCAGTAAAAGACTGAATTAGGTAACATATAAGAATCAGATATTTCTACTGAAAGAGAGACTTCCCACAAATAACCGAGAAGAGAATCGTCTATCCTTGACAAAATGACGCTAAATAAAGTTGGTCTGATAGATGCGAAAATCCAGCATCTTTTGTGTAATTCTAGAGAAAAAAAAAGGTGAAAGAGAAAATTGTTTCTAATAGCAGTAAAAAACTGGATTAGGTAACATATAAGAAGCAGATATTTCTACTGAAAGACAGACTTCCCACTAAATAACCGAGAAGAGATTCGTCTATCCTTGACAAAATGACGATAAATAAAGGTAGTCTGATAGATGCAAAAAATCCAGCATTTTTGTGTAATTCTAGAGAAAAAAAAAGGTTAAAGAGAAATTGTTTCTAGTAGCAGTAAAAGAATAGAATTAGGTAACATGTAAGAAGCAGATATTTCTACTGAAAGAGAGACTTCCCACAAATAACCGAGAAGAGATTCGTCTATCCTTGACAAAATGACGCTAAATAAAGGTGGTCTGATAGATGCAAAAATCCAGCATCTTTTGTGTAATTCTAGAAAAATAAAGGTGAAAGAGAAAAATTGTTTCTAGTAGCAGTAAAAGACTGGATTAGGTAACATAAGAAGGCAGATATTTCTACTGAAAGACAGACTTCCGGAAAATAACCGAGAAAAGATCCGTCAATCATTGAAAAAATGGCATAAATACACGTGGTTTGATAGATGCAAAAATCCAGCATTTTTTTGTGTAATTCTAGAGAAAATAAAAAGAGGAAAGAGCAAATTGTTTCTAGTAGCAGTAAAAGACTGAATTAGGTAACATATAAGAAGCAGATATTTCTACTGAAAGAGAGAAACAAATAACCGAGAAGAGATTCGTCTATCCTTGACAAAATGATGCTAAATAAAGGTGGTCTGATAGATGCGAAAATCCAGCTGTTTTTGTGTAATTCTAGAGAAAATAAAGGTTGAAAGAGCAAATTGTTTCTAGTAGCAGTAAAAGACTGAATTAGGTAACATATAAGAAGGCAGATATTTCTACTGAAAGAGAGACTTCCCACAAAATAACCGAGAAGAGATTCGTCTATCCTTGATAAAATGAAGCTAAATAAAGGTGGTCTGATACATGCAAAAATCCAGCATCTTTTGTGTAATTCTAGAAAAATAAAAAGGTTAAAGAGCAAATTGTTTCTAGTAGCAGTAAAATACTGAATTAGGTAACATATAAGAAGCAGGTATTTCTACTGAAAGAGAGACTTCCCACAAATAACAGAGAAGAGATTCGTCTATCCTTGACAAAATGACGCTAAAGAAAGGTGGTCTGATAGATGCGAAAATCCAGCATCTTTTGTGTAATTCTAGAGAAAAATAAATGTGAAAAAGAAAAATTGTTTCTAGTAGCAGTAAAAGACTGGATTAGGTAACATACAAGAGGCAGATATTTCTACTGAAAAACAGACTTCCGAAAATAACCGAGAAAAGATCTGTCAATCATTTGACAAATGGCACTAAATACACGTGGTTTGATAGATGCAAAAATCCAACTGTTTTTGTGTAATTCTAGAGAAAATAAAAAGAGGAAAGTGCAAATTGTTTCTAGTAGCCGTAAAAGACTGAATTAGGTAACATAATAGTAGCTTTTTTGTGTAATTCTAGAGAACAAAAAGGTGAAAGAAAAAATCTAATTCCATACCTGGTAACAAATATTGAGAAAAATTGGAAAACTATTTAGGGTCAGTATGAGACTAACTATGAATGTACCAGTTATTAAACGTAAATTATCTGTAGTCAACACAACTATAACATAAAGGAATAAATAAAAGAAAAAAGGTAATTCCACATCTGGTAACAAATGTTGAGAAAAATTGAAAAACTATGGGTCCATTCAGTATGAGACTTAACTATGAATGTAGTAGTTATTAGGCGTAAATTACCTGTAGTAAAACACATTTTAATTCAAACAAAATGACCTAAATAGGAAATATTTGTGGACCAAAATGGGTTTGAAACATTTAATGTGTCTGGTATGTTGGAATTTCCTTTGTTAGTACCAATAAATTAGTATTGTAAAGTATACTTAAATAAATTTGATTTCTTACAAATATATAGTATTCTGTTTCATACAAATATTATTCCACTACCTATTAAGAGCAATTGTTAACATATCTGTAATATGTTTAGTAGAATTTAGACAAATTAAAACTAGTTTTTTACATCAGTCGATACGGAACCACAGATAGGGAAGGTTAGTTAAAAAAAATCAATTTAGATTTATACAAATATTTAGAAAAATAAAACTATAAACTAGTATTTCAATTTGATTTTTTCATATTTACGATACTATTATAAATGTATATACTAAGAAATATATTTTTTGTGTACAAAAATCTTATAATTGCTACTTATATATTTGTTTATTTTTTTCAATAGAAAATACGAAAATTTGGGTTAAAAAATGAAATAATTTTCGATCTATTGATATTTAACTGAATAACTAAATTTGCATGAAAAACTCCAGCTCCGGTACATTTCCGCTGTGAAGTGTACCCGTGCATAATGTGTTAGCAATTATACTCTTGCAGACAAAATGGTTAAATATTCAATATTAAAAATTGAGATTTAATATCCCCTGTCAAATGAACAACATATTTATTACACTAATATAGCATTTATTATGTATTTTAATCTTTTTACAGGCCTATTGGTTGCCAATTTGTTTCTCGGAAAAGGATTCTACGTTTGCACAGTGAAACACAGTCGAGCGGGACATATTGAAGCCGTTCAGCAGTACACGGGATTGTTCAAATGCGAGATCTACGTCATGAAATTCCTTGGCGAGACTTACTCTACCGCACCGCTGTCGTACAGCTTGATGAAAAACTTCATCAATCTGGTCCAAAATTTTCTCAGCATGAACCCGAAAACACCGGCTGAATGTGGATAATGCCTTGGCTCACCCTTTCCTCGCCAAAACTCGTCTTAAAGATGCGACGGGAAAAGAAACAAAAGCAGTTGAAAAACCACTTGATGCGTTGACATTCACTGTAGATGAAGTGAAGGATACAGATCTATCTAAACAGGAGGAACCAAGTGAGAAATTTGAAGTAAATATTCTCTTAGATCCTGAATTATAAATTTTTCGATTTCTACTAAGCGTTGTAGAATATTCATTTTAATAAATGTAACTTTTCGGGAGGGCAAGAATAACTTTCCCTCTTTTGTAATATTTAAATGCAAAAGTTATTACCAACACAATAAATACATTGAGAACTGTTCACTTGAAATGGTATGAATATTATTAAGACTAGCATATATATATATATATATATATATATATAATATATATATATATATATATATATATATATATATATATATATGACCGGATTAGTAAAATTTTTAATTTTCCAGAATTGTAAAGTACCGTATGATGCAGATAAACAAGTGGTTTGTTTTTTAGCTGAGTATTATCTGGTACATGCTCAATAACTTATTTATCTTCCTATTTGTCTAAAATCACCCGATACTGTGAATGTAGTTTAGAACCACATTGAACTCATTTAGTCAAATTGTGTGGTTATGTATAAAAAAATATACAAACTTCTTAATTTTCAAAGATATATAAATTAAACGCTAGATATGTATTAGTCCGTGAAATAGAATCCTAGACTCTTATGATGAAAATTTTTTGTTAATACCAGTGATAAAATTTTCATTCCAACAAAAAATAATCGATGATTCAATTTAAAATTATCACATATGTACCTAATCAATTATTTGAGCCAAATATAAAAGAAAATTATTTACGTCATATCTAAGTGCAGTGATAAAACGTATGAAAATAATGCAGAC
>CM063497.1:52202379-52212379 GCA_032207245.1 Pardosa pseudoannulata
AAAAGCGTAAAAGTAATGTATTGATTTAATTCTTGACGTAATGGCAGCACCTAACGGTAACGGCAAAGCCTCATAATGTTGGAAGTTACATGAGGAACAATGCTTATGAAAACAGAAAGTTTATCGACGTTTATGATTATTACACGGTCATAAATAAATCTCCGAGAAATATTCTAGGTGAAATAATTAAGTGTTAAAGTACTCATATAAACGGAAACTTGGTCGTTTACAAGGTATGCGAAAGCACTTTCTCTTTGACTATAATTGGAAGTTATTTAGTCGCTTTCAATGTTAAATTTAACTATCGATGTGAATCAGACATGAAATGCGGTTTCTGCTATACTGCAATTTCTATGCAGAAACGTATATGAATATTATTTTACACCAAAGTATGTAATAAACTATTTCCTTAAATTAAGTGTTCGTATAAAGTGCGTAAAATTTTAATGAACTTCTAAATGTTTCGCTATACCTACTACTACGTTTAATGATACTTGTATTGGAATGTGTAAAATTTAAAAATGTATCTTTAGTAACATGAAATTGGTTAAATCTTAATTTCTAATGACATTGATGGACTGAGTATTCGATGCACAGTTTGCTTCTCCTTAATAATGAATATCATTATTATCTGACATTGTGGGGGTGATACATAGATATAAACATTTGTACGCTTACCAACCAATTATGAAAATAGTGTTTGGAACACTGTACTTCTTGTTTGCAGTTTATTTAAATTTTTTTACATATGAATAAATAAATAAAGTGACGTTATATATAATTAAAATTTACAGTATTCATTACGTACATTACAAAATATTATTAATTTTTTATTGATGTCTCAAATCCTGAAACAAAGTTTTACAAACATAATTTAGTGTTAATCCTGAAAATGAAGGTTTGTCTTGCTTGTATCGTATAAACTAAGACAAAGCTCTAAGACAATTACTTAGGTAAGGTTCATAAAAAATTAATATTCAGTTTTCCGATGATTTAGCAACTATCATTAAATTTACTAAACAAACTGACCATTCAAACCCGATTAAATTAAATTTTTATTACACATACAGAAGTTCAAAATAAAATTATTATACCAAATTTTAAGTACAAGTTTGATGGAAATCAATACACCTTTCAACAGTATTAGCTGTCATAAAAACTAATACATCTCCTATAATGATAATTTAAAACTTTTCGTACCTTCAAAAAAATAATAAAAAAAAACTGTCTCTGTCTACAAAACGAATTTTGGTTATATTGCCACATAAAGAAGCTTAGTCAACCATCTCAGTGGCCGAATGGTCAAAGCACACGATCCCGACCGGAGATTGTGGCTTGACATGGCAGTTTATCCAAAGTACGAATTTTTAATTTAAAAATGTTGCTTATTGTTTCCTTATGTTCTTGATTATTCTAGATCTTTCTTTAATATGTAAATTAGTTATTTCTCGAATATTCTGTTCGGGTATAACAGCTGATACCCACTAGTTGTAGGCAACTTCTCGATCCTGTAAAGTTGCGAGTTGCTATTTAGGTTCAATAAATTGTTCTGTTAAGTTAAACGGTGTGTTCATTCAAATCTTCGTGACAATATTGTAGTGTGGGGTGTGTGCTAGTGAACCAGCTAATAAGAGCGTTAATATTATTCACACAATTACACGTAAGAAGTGAAACTAAATTACGTAAAGTAATTGTATATGAATAATTCAGCTAAGCAGGAACTAGTTTTGGTGTTCACGAAATAACCACAGTTTATCACAGTTGAAGGAATTGAATTTCGCCAAAATTTGAAATTTAAAATATAGTTCATTGGGAGAACTCTTTTTTGGGCTCTGTCTGCAACATGACTTACATTTGGTTATATTGTTATGAGGTGGAATGCTAGTGAACCAGCTAATAAGAGTGTTAATATTAAACACAATAACACGTAAGAAGCAAAGCTAGGTTACGTAAAGGAGTTGTATAAGAATTGTTGACCTAGATTTGGTGTTTATGAAATCGCCTAAAGTTATCACAGTTGAAGGAATTGAATTTCGCCAAAAGTTGTAATTTTTGAAATAGAATATCCAAAAATTTATTTTTGTATACAATTATATTTAGATTCATGAGTTAAAATTAAAATATCACGTTTTTACAAAAGTATTTTTTTTTCTTATTTCATATCGAATATCGCATAGTAAAAGTTTTAGAGAACTTTTTGGTAATTGAAAACCCGCTGTTCTGCAAGATGATGTTTCAACTTAATCATATATTATCAGAACTTGAATAAGCCACATATCTCACTATGGTAATGTCTATATGCAAATTAGTTTTAAAAATTAATTCTGGACTAAGTTCTTAAGTAGTTACTAATCGCATACTAAAATAATCAATTAATTGTTCTAATACTAGGTAACCTTACTTTAGACATATAAAATTACCTATTATTCTTGTTGAAAATTTCTTGCTAAATCACTCTTCTGGAAGATAATAGTTAAATGACTACATTACTGTTTATCAGAACTTAATTAAGCCTAACAATTTACTATTCCTATATGCTAATTAGCTTTCTGTAGCAAGTTTTGATCCAACTAACTAATAAGTTAATAATTGTGTATTAAAACAGCTAGTTAATTTATCATCTAGTATGTAACCTTATTTTATACATATAAACTTGACTCGTACATAGCATTTCATTCCATACTTCAGAAATGAGCAAAATAAATATGCATTTGAGTGACATTTTTACTGCATATGACGCAAAATTGATGTCAAATGAAGCATACCGACACATATTGAAAGGGTAAGATAATTTCTCAGAATATGCCATTGAAAATCTACTCTTCTAGAAGATGATAGTTGAATTAATAGATCTCTGAATGCCAGAGCTCTAATTAGCCCGACATCTCCCTCTGGCAAGTATGTATGCAAATTAGTTTTAGTAGTAAGTTTTGGTCGAATTACTGAATTGGTTACGAACTGTATAATAAAATAACGAGTAATTTACTCTACTAGTACGTAACTTTACTTTAGACATATAAATCTGTCTGCACTGAGCATCTCCTGACATATTTGGAAAGTGAGCAGATTGAATCTCAAATATGTCTTATATCCGGAGAAGTTTCATCAGGAAAATTTGAAAACTCTCTCTCTCTCTTGAATTATATCGAAATTGAAGATAATATCGCATATATTACATCTGTTTACACACACACATATACACACACATATATATATATATATATATATATATATACATATATAATATATATTATATGTATATACTAATATATACACACACACACATATATATATATATATATATATATATATATATATATATATATATATATATATTATATTATATATATATATATATAATATATACATATATACATACATATACTCGTATATATATATATATATATATATATATATATATATATATATATATATATATACGATATATCGTATACATCGTATATATATATATATATATATATATATATATATATATATATATATATATATATATATATAATATATATATATATATATATATATATACATACATATACTCGTATATATATATATGAATTCAAGAGACGAAACATTATCATCACCCCTACATTTTGCAATGAGTTCGCCAGAATGACGTGGAAGGCACGTGATCAGGTGGAAGTGGTATATAATTGCTGCTAGAGAGTGTGAAGAATCACTCTTTTACTTACTTCTGTGTGTCATGGGAAATGCTGCTAATCTAAGCGATTTTGATAGAGAGTTGCCTGGTCAAATGAATCACGGTTTGCCATTCATCACGCCGATGGCCGTGTCAGGATACGAAGTATTCCAGGCGAACAGTTTGCTCCCTCAATGTACAGTAAATCATTCACAGGCTGGTGTCGATAACGCTTTGAGATGTAACACATTTAGGATGTCTCTTGGCATCTCTGGGATCACCAATTCGCAATATCTCGGTTTTGATAGAGGCGACCATGAATCTGTCTCCGGCCATATATATATATATATATATATATATATATATATATATATATATATATATATATATATGTATATGTATATATATATATATATATATATATATATATATATATATATATATATATATATATATATATATATATATATATATATATATATATATATATATATATATATATATATATATATATATATATATATATATATATATATATATATATATATATATATATTATATATATATATATATATATATATATATGTATATATATATATGTATATATATATATATATATATATATATATATATATATATATATATATATATATATATATATATATATATATATATATATATATATATGTATATAATATCAATATCTAAGCCCTAAAGCCTATTCCAAAAGTATACCTTTTCCCCATTCATTACTTTAGATCTTAATTTCTTCTCTTAATATTAACCATATTTCCCAGCCATCCAATTTAAACGAGGATGTTTTGATTCCTTCAGCGTAGCCCCGAAATTCTTTCTATGATTCCCAAAACAGAAAATGATATAGCTGGTATTTTAATTAGGAAGCTATAACTTTCCCATGAAAATTTGTAACTCTCAGCAGTAATGCTCCTCTGAGACGCCACACTTTGCAGATGGCTCCAGTCAAAGGTTACTTTCTATAAGCAAAGAATACGTGCCTCAGCATTTTTCCCACACACGGGTTTTAGCCGTCTCTTGCAGAAGGTAGGCATTGCAATTACTTAGAGATAGAGCGTACTGACACCGTCAGGTTCAGACGTCTCTGGATTCTGTGCAATTTTATAGGATGAAATAAAGTTAAGTTCGGCTACGACAAATGATGTGCTTCTTTCTCACGGACGGTTAGCGGGACACTTGGCAACCCAGCATGCCCGGGCTGAGGAAAATAATAGGGGCAATTTTTAAAATGAGTTTCTAAGTGTAAAGTTCGGGGCTAGTTGGTCCCTGGATGATTACATGTATATATATATATGTATATAGATATATGTATATATATATGTATATATATATGTATATATATATATATGTGTGTATGTGTGTGTGTGTGTGTGTGTGTGTGCGTGTGTGGGTAAATTTATATATATTTGTCATGTCTGGAATGTCCGTCTTTAATTAAGCAGTCGGGACACTAATTTTCTTCCAGATTAATTCCAGATTCCTGGACATGAAATCATATGAGTTATGCACAGAAGTATTTTATTGATAAAAAGTCTGATAAAAGATCTCAATACAGGACTAGTCTAATTGGCGCGTCTAGTTTAACTCACGACTGAGGCGAGAACATACTAACTGTCGAGCTGATTGCTGGGGAGAGAATATGAACTTATCTAACTGACTGATGGATACCGAATATGAACTATTCTAACTGAGGGCTGGGTACAGAATATGAGCTCTTTATCGGAAATACAAAACCTTATACTATGGGGTTTTTTGAGGGAGTGTTTTTGTGGCTGACCATTTTGAATTATCAACGGCTTGTTTAGGGCGTTCTTGGGCCTCTTCATTGGTCCTTGCACTTTTTTGTTTTGTTTTTAGTCTAGCCGAACAGATAGTGTGGGATGCTATCTTGTGCGGCACAGGTTGCTGACTCGGGGGATTAACTCCCGCAAATTATGTGACTCTATAGTGTCACAGTTGATTTATCCGTTTGATTTTACGACTTCTGAAACGTCAAAAGTGGATCAAAATGCGCTTCATAGCCCACAGGTGGTTCACATCTATGTGTTTGCTGGAGGTCTTGTTTGTTTCCCACACTTAGGGGCTTTGTAGTGTTTTTTCGATTATTAATTTTTGTTTTCGACAGGGTTGAGCAATTTAAATCACGATTTAAATCAATTGATTTTTAAAATAAAATCACTGATTTAAATCAATTTTTAAAGATTGAATTTTTAAAAGAAAAAGCTGTTAGTAATAAGCACAATAAGAAAATATTGACAACCGAGAGTTGCTCCCAGATGGTTTCAGAAGGCTGCTGCACCCTGCCCGTCCTTGTATTATTAAAATAGCAACTAAATATTTTAGGAATAACCACTTTGATAATTCCAAATATTAACAAGAAGGCGGATTAAAACTAGTTTTGTCATGTGATATGCGCTGGAACACAATGGCCGATTCTTCAACCAAGTACATAACAAACTGGTCTGTTCTGTTGAAAATTTGTGATTAGCAAGGGACAAAATTGATAGTATTGTTTATAATAAAGTAGCTAATATTGGACTGAAAAGAAATACAGAAAATCTTTTAAAACGATTGGAACCTATTGTTGTACCTTTAGACTCTATTCAAAAATTACTTGTACTATTGCTGAATCTGTACATATTTTTAAAACTTTGGAGATTAAACTTAACCCTCCGAGTGGAAACACATCTAGGAAAAAAAGTCTCAAAAAATACGCTAAAATGTTCTATGATTTTTTCCTTCACTCTTTATCGACTAGAATAGAATACGGGAAACCCACCCTCGTTATTGTCCCTTTACTTCCGGTTATAAGTAGATATATAAATAGATGTTATAGTTTGTTAATTTTTAATACACATAAAGCTCATCAATTCTCGAAGATCATCCCGTAAGAAATAATGGATTCTGAATGTACAAATAAAAATATTCCTTGAGAGACTTAGTTATAATTTTTACGAAAGACATCGAAGATATTTAAAGGATGCAATTAGAGATACATCTGTTAACGCAAACGAAATACTTCGAAATAGAGATTTACAAAGCCATGAAAAGCTATCAGCATCTTTGTGCTTCAGGGAGTAGGGGTGCATCTCTCAATAAATATCAGTCAAAGAGGGTGCAATTCCTAAACAATTGACCTGATCCTCCTAGAACAAAACTCCATGTTGGAAAACACTGTCAAAAATGTACATTACATCCATTTTCAGAGTGTTTATGAAGGTCGAAAATTGTACGTTTTGAAGACGTCATCAGTATGGTGGAATTGTACGTGTGAACCGCTTGGAGGGATAAAGATGTGGCTAATGATAAATCCAATTTAACAGCTTTTTATAAGCAATACCAGCAAACACTGGGAGCTTTCCATGTCTTAGCTTATCAAGTAGACCCTAGTTTTTGTGTAAAAAATCTGATCGATTTGGAGATAAAAGAATATTTTACATTTGCAAATGAAAAGTACTCCCTTGATATTATTCCTGTTCTCATGAAATTCCTAGGAAAATCTGATCCTTTCTATGAATTCCTTTTTAATGAAGAAATGATTAGTAAGATTTCCCCACTCGATTGGTGGAAAAGTCATTTTTTCTCAAGTAAAAAGGGAAAAATTGATCACCTGGACCAGGCACTTTATCAATTGTTGACTGCAAGGGCATCAACTGCTTCTATCGAGAGGATTTTTTCAACATATGGATTAGTGCAATCTAAACTTCGAAACAGACTTGGAAACTTGTTTTTGTTTATAAATTATTTAACATTTAACCGCTGTCGCAAAAATAAAAAGTTGGTTGTAAAATGTTCATAAAAAATAAAAATTATTGTGATTACTTAGCCCTTAGTCTACCCTCATCTTTCTAATAATTCTATGGTTGAAGGAGTAAAATGTATAAATTAACATGAAGCATCCTTTATTTAAATTATGATATAGATAATTAAAACAAGCAAAAAACCCTATATTGCAAGTAATTATTTTCTACTGATTTATGAATTATTCTTATATTATATATATTTATTTATTTTAGTTATATGTATTTTTTATTATATATAAAAAAAGAATTAATTGATTTAGACATCTAACTTGAACAATTTAATTTGCTTGTATCAAATATTATACTTAAATATATTTAAATTTAAAAAATCGGATTTAAATTAAAAAACATCCGACTTTTTTATTTTATTTTTTTAAATCTTGATTTTTATCAACCCTGATTTTCGGAGGTGGGTTGGAGGGCTTATTCTTAGATATATTGTGTGTGTATGTGAGTAAATGTAAAAACTATTGTGTAAACGAAATGTATAAAAGTGAGATTTAATATGTTAACAGAATATATATTTTGGATTCGTTTATTGCTAATAACTCTCACAGTCATTCAGTATTAAAATTATACAGATCTATATGAAGATAATCGAGAACCTTTCAAGTATTATAATGTATGAAATATGATCTAACATTAAGAGCAGTTTTCGTACGAATTTTATTCACTCTGACCAGACTATCTTAACATCCTGCCTTTCTCATTCTAATGTACTACACATACTTGAAGCTAATAACTATAATTTAATGCAAGATTTAATCTTATAATTTTCAAATTGAATGACATTCCAATATTTTGCCAGAATGCACATTTCCCAATTAAACTACCCCTATTGTCTTACGAAGTTAGAACTTTCGAGTTAGACAAATCCTGTATTCATGACAATAATACCCTTTTACATAACCAGGTTCGAAAAAGAAGTATGAAATTCAGTTTAAATGCTAAATACCTTCTATTGTTCCTAGACGCACCCCTTGCATTGTAATGCAAAGTAGTCAATCAAAATATTCATAATTTAATTACATGTCCCAACAGTCAATTTAATATGGTCACTGAGTGAGATTTAAAGCCAGTTCCTTGTGAGAAAATCGATTTCCTTAGGTAGTTTTAAAGATTTGAAGATAACTTTAAAGGCCGGTATTATACTTTAATTTATTCTCTATAAGATTAATTAAAGTGTTATATGCATGTATCTTTATTTTGAGCTTAGCATTTTTTTTCTGATTATTTCTGATTATACGTTTAAAGAATAACATATAGACCGTCATACGATGGGATTAGTAAATTTTTAATTTTTCAGAATTGTAAAGTACCTCATGAGACAGGTAAAAAAATAGTTTGTTTTTTGCTGATACTTATCTTGTATGATGCTTCATACAAAATTTTAAAAAATTCTAAGATAATAGGGCAAAATCGGCTCATACTGAGCCCACATCAGATATTTTTATGCATGTAAGAACCAGAGAATCAGTGAGTTGACCTTATTTAAAACCAGCTGACCTGAAATTTACGAAAAAATGCTTTGTATTTGCTAATTACAAGAAGTTTAATTTAGACTAGAGGCTCTTAATTTTAACTAGGCAAGTCCAACCTACGTTAATAAAAATGTAGTGAATAACAGTGCGAGGGAAAAATTATACTCTGCAAGATGACTTTTATGAAAAATTTAGATTATCCCAATTATCTCTCGCAGTATTATACCGTTAAATTTTACATATTTCTACACATATCATTACCACAATGTTTTAAAAGTTTCTTTCCCAATAAGAGATGTAATAAAATGCTTAATGAAATACCGATGATACAAATATTGTAGGAACAGAAGTTACTCTGTGGAAACAAGTTTTAAAGATATTTAGCTTGTTTCAATTACCTCTCACATTATTATACCTTTATATTTTATATTTTTCTGCAAATACTATTACCATTATAAAAGTTTCTTTTCCAATAATAGACGTAATAAAATGCTTAATGAAATACCGATGCTACAAAAATTGCAGGAACAGAAATTACCACGTGAAAAGAAGTTTAAAAGATATTTAGCTTATCCCAATTACCATTCCCATTATTATACCTTTATATTAGGTTGGGGAAAAAGAAATCCATTATTTTTCGGTAGATAGCTGTAGTGGTCGGTATCTCGTAGGTAGTATCTATCCAATAATTTCAAATTTATGCTCGTTGTCAAGGTGACATTTCACACTAAAAAAATGTTTTTACTGTTTTTTGTTTTGTTCATTCAGTTGTGCGTTACAGGGTGTTAAAA
This sequence comes from Pardosa pseudoannulata, assembly GCA_032207245.1. Classification (NCBI taxonomy): domain Eukaryota; kingdom Metazoa; phylum Arthropoda; class Arachnida; order Araneae; family Lycosidae; genus Pardosa; species Pardosa pseudoannulata. The sequence continues at coordinate 52,212,149 of CM063497.1, forward strand.
ATGGAAGTTACTAAAGAGAAAATTCGGTATATTTTACAGTTTTTCTTTCATAAAGGCAAAAATTCAAGCCAGGTGGTTGAAAATGTGAATGGTATTTATGGTGCCGGTACTGTAGTAGCTAATTAAGTGCAATTGTGGTTTCGTCGATTTCGTTCAGGCATTTTTGATGTTAAAGATGTACCCCGCAAAGGCAAGGCCGTCGTTGAAAATGTCGATAAAATCACAGAAATA
>CM063497.1:52217379-52222379 GCA_032207245.1 Pardosa pseudoannulata
TTATAAATTTTCAGATGTTTATTAATTTAAATGAAAAAAAAGTCAGATCCCTTAAAAGATTTATTCTATTACATTACCTTTTTATCTTTTGATTTACTGATTATCTAAAATATATTATTGTGGCCTGTTATACACATAAAATGTTGAATGCATTTTTAATATTTATTGATTATTCTTTGTCTTTTTTTTTGCATTTTTACAACGTTTACATAATTAAATTTCCCTACTTTGAAGTTTACTACAGCAGGAATTGTACTGAAGTATATGAAATAGGGTGTAAGACATAATAAAGAGATAGGATCTTCAGCAAATAAAAAGAAATCAAAAACTCAAACTTCCACCACCAGAGGGCCTTTTATGATGACTTACACATTCAGCTAACATTTACTCTAGTTCAACATATTTATTCTGTGACAAGACATGTTCAATATGATTTTCAAGTAACATTTCAAACCGCAACATTGCACGTTCTACACTTGACCGCAGTATGTCTGGGAAAAAACTGAAAATATTATCAGGAAATGCTGTCTTTCAAATTAAGTATAGTATTTCTTTTATCAGCACTGACTAGAGAAAATATGATATATACCCTTGATTTTTAATTTAAAATGAATATAAACAAATATCGAAATATTAATGCTTTATGAACTTTGCAGAAAGAGGCTAAGTTATATACAAGGCAATATATACCAAAGTAAAAATAAATTAATTTAAGTAAAATGTGTAAAGAATAGCCATAAAGAATTTTAAATAATTAAACTGTCATACATTTGTTGCTTAATATAATTTTTCAACAAACATAAATATTCTAATTCATCATTAAAATAATTTGATAAAATTGTTTGATAAAATAATTTGAAATAATTTTATAAAATAATTTAGAATAATTTGATAAAATAACATGGAATAATTTGATAAAATAGTTTGATAAAATAATTTAGAATAATTTGATAAAATAATTTTCAAAAATTTGATAAAGTAATTTGGGGTAATTTGATAAAATAATTTGGAATAATTTGATAAAATAGTTTGATAAAATAATTTGGAATAATTTGATAAAAAATTTGAAATAATTTGATAAAATAATTTGTAACAATTTGATAAAATAATTTGGAATAATTTAATAAGAGAATTTTGAAATAATTTGAAAAAAATATGCTACATTTATATAGACTTTTATAAGAATATCTGAGAGAGATTGAAATGCAGAAAATATAAAACATGATTTTACATGAGGATAAAAAATTCAATAAGTTTCTTCAGGCTCTATAAGCATTTTCTTTCAACTTTCTGTTATAAATTCATACGAAGCATAAAATAAAAACTTCAGAGTCAACTTTACACGACTTTTTTATACCCTCCATAAGGTCGAAAATATGATAAAAAGGGAAAAATCAATCTGTTATAAAACCAAATGTTCTAAAGCACGTCTTTCAATTTGAAAATTTCATAGAATATTTCATGCTGATATACAACATTTCTACTTTATTCATCTAGCTATCTGGGATGTAAGTTATAGCATTCATACATTTCATATCTTTGAAAACTGCAAAGTATAAAAAAAATATATTTTTTATGAGACATCGAGGTTGAAAATGCTCCATCTTTCATGATTTCTTGGTTTCGACAGCATAATCATCCCAAACACAAATTTATGTTTCAACATGGCTAATGTGGAGCAAAATAATTATATAAGTTGACAATATTCATCAACTTATAATAAACCATAATGGCTATTACCTCTATAGACAGTGTTATTATTTCTAAAAAATAAATTTAAATGTTCTATAAATTTATGCATTTTATGACTATATGGATAACGTTACGTATACACTGTCTACCAATAAGTATTTGGACACCTATGATAGAAAAGATAAACTAATTTTATTCCAAATCAATAGTTGGTAGAGACTCCACTAAAGGTGAAGAGCGTGTGTAGCTGGTTGTTAATTAGTAATGATTATCAGAAAATAAATGGACTGTATATTTTATAACTATACTCTTATGTTTCATAATATATCTAATTTCAGAAGATTTCTATTGAAAATTTCAAATCTTGAAATGTATTATTTACAAAATTCGTGTAAGATTTAGAAAATAAATTTTATCCATGTAGCTACCATGCATTTTAGGTAACCATATATAGGTACTAAAAGAATCAAGATGTTAACACATATTAGAACGCTGTCCTATAAATAGGACAGCAAATAAAATTCCATTTAATAATAAAGTTATAAATATTTTCTGAGTGGATTTTGTTTTAACACCCGTAAAATAGACACACTTTAGCATAGTAACAAAAACAAAACTGAGAAATCAAATTATATTGTGATGTAAAATTTGTTTTCAGCAAACCCTTAATATTTGTCATTTTTTAATCTTTAATTTTATAATTATTATTATTTTTTTTCAAACATTGTGGAGTTTTGAACTTTAGTTTAAAACAGAGCTAATAATGTAGCTGAAAATTTTTGTCCAAAAATATATTTTACACGTGTACTTTGTAAGTATAAGAAAGGTGTCCTAAAATTAGGACGACGGTCCAATCCCGACTATTTTTCCACGAATTCAATATTACATTCATAGCACACACTCTTTTCTTATCTTTCAATAAAAACCAGTTCAAAGACCTGTTCACGCACCTGGACAACAAGAGGTAAATAGATATCTATTCTATTCAAGAAAACTGGAGATTGCAAAATATTCTATTGTCCTCTACCAAAGATGCCAGTTCAAGAACTGAAGAGAAAACCAACAACAGTGTGCATAATGTGTAATGGAATTTGTTTTGACTGTTTCTCCAAATTTCACATATGAATCAGCCTAATGTAATGTATGTGATATTTCTTAAATTTTAGAAGTGTAATTACTTAAAAAATTAAAAATATTTTTTTCAAAATTTTGGTTTTATATGCTTAGCTACACCATATTAATGATATGGATGAAGTTTTAATAACTTACAGAAATATTTAGTTGGTGTGGTACAATATGGGTTAAAATAATTTGTTTGTAAACCAATGGAAAAGGATTTCATACTTTATAAACTCATTTCAATCTGCTGATGATATAAACTTTGAGAATTATTGCAAATTATTTTGTAAAACAATTTCTAATTCTTAAATTAAAACTTTAAATCTACTATAATATATCAGCTATGTTTTTTAACATTTATGTATACATTGCCAAAAGTCAGATAAATCTAAGGAAAAGTTTTAAATTCTTTCCAGCTACTTGTAATACTGGATAACAGAAATGTCTTTTTTTATACGTGAATTATCACCACAATGCACATATCTTTGATATTTCTTCAGAATTATGTCAGTTTTAGTTTGCTATTTATATCGCCAAAGTTAGAGAACATATCGCCAAGTTTTTGTTTGGAAATTTCACAAATCTCCTATGTGGTCGTCATATTTTGACTCCACGGTGAAAAAAAATTTTTAAAGCCTCTTTGTGGCCCATCTTGTAGTATATTAAAGAAATATGTTTCATTCACTCCAGACCTATGAAACATAATAGGCACGTGTTATGAAATCTTGCTACACCTTAACTTGGTTTTAGAATTTTATCACTGGTACTCATACTGCATATACGGTTATATGAAAATATGTACTTCAATTTCAGTTTCAGTCAATGTTTTTGTTTTCGGTTAAAAACTTTCTATAGTAGGGTATGCATCATGATTTATTTTAAGTAAATACACATATATGATGAATGGATTGGATGATTTTTGTATAATATTGGTGCTTTAAGGTTAATTGTTGCATAAATGGTCAACACCAGTGTGAAAACTGATTTAAAGTATTACACGATACGAAGATTTAGACAAATGTTTCTTGCATCAAATAAAATTCTACGTGGGGTTCCATAATTTCAATGCTTTAGTATGTTTTCCATAGCGATCTCTACAAAATCTTAGTTGGTATTCAAATATTTTTTTCGTTCTGGATATTTTATGCGAAGACAAATGCTTCATGCTGCAACTTTGACCAATTTTGCAGGGTAGAATGTTTTGTCGAAGTTGTAGATACAAATTCCTCTTTCATTATTAACTTGAAATCCCGTACTAGCGCTAGTGAAAAATAGGAACATTGTCTGAAAGAACAGAAAGGGTGGAAGAGTGTAATTTGTGGCTTTCTTATCTACGAAAATATTATGCATTATCAAATTATTTGTGTGATTAGCATTTTTTTGCAATTTCTTTATGCAAGAAAACAACTGTTTCGAGACTGATTTGCAACTGTTCTGTTGCAAGAAACAAGAAGAGACAACAGTTGCATTTGATTGTTAACAGTCGAACAAAACAGTTTTCAATACGTTCGTTTCATGTAATAAGGTCTTAACACTTAGCATGCGGGTATATTCACCACCAACTTACGCATGCAGAGAGCGTTTTTTCGTGAATAGCGCGAAAGTTTAGTTATTCAGAAAACTCGCAGTAAATCGAAAAATACTTTCTTATTATGAAAGAAACTTTTTTTATTTTACACCTTAATATATACTGTGTGATTATTTAACAAAAAGAAAGTAATATTTTTACGAAATCATAAAAATACACTATTTTTAAAATGAAAATCCGATAATCTGTCAGCGCAGATTACTTCATCACTATCTTTGTCACAACGGCTCATTTTATCAATTTTGTATTCAACAATAAAAAAACTAAGCTTCAAATTGACAAAAAAAAGACTTGTACTTTCTGGAGTAGGAATTCGATTGAAGACGAAATAAAGCAAAAAAATAAAGTAACTCGACAATTATAATTTGTGGAAAGAAAAAATGCAAAGCGTTGCATAGCAACGCAAACAACATTCATATAATGTACCACATATATATAATTATACGTATTTAGTAGATTTGTGGTGGTTAGAGGGTATCCTGTACAAATCTATTAAATATGTATATTTACGTGACCCGCGCTTCAGTGACAGACTGCAAGAGACGGGAAAATACGTTACCGGCACGCGAAGTGTTAAGTGCACACAATTAATTTATAATGT
>CM063497.1:52227379-52242379 GCA_032207245.1 Pardosa pseudoannulata
TTGTAGATTTTGTAAAATACATGCTTCAGATATATAACATTTATGTAAAATATATAAGACAAAATTTATTCATCTAGCACGTTCTAGTTTGGGTTATTGCTTAGACACAAATATAAAATTCTGAAAACGTGAAAAACTCAAGAATGAAACTTGGATTTTCATGGATCATCAAAGTTGAATTGGGATCAGAGCAGATGTTATAGTCTGGAAATGTTTTGGAGAGTAAGTTGGCTACACAAGTTTATAATACAAGAGAAACATAAACACATTGAAAGGAAGATAATAGTTTTAAGATATAAATAATACAATGTAAAGATATCACTGTAACAATAGAAAGACAAATTGTGTAACAATAGAAAGACAAATTGTGAGATTTAGAATCACCATTAATGTTAGAGCATATTCATTTATATTTATGTAGTTATACTCCATGACTAAAATCGTATAAGTGTTTTGATACGTTATTACTGAATTTAATTACGATTCAATTAGCAACATATTAAAAATATATTTAAGATTAATATTATTATTGTACCAATGTACTTTCCAGCTATGGTCAGCATGTGCATACACAGCTGTGGAAGAAATTTCGAAGAAGAATTTAGGTGCAGCTGTTGTCTTCGAACTTTAGTGGGGACCCCTGCGGAGGAGTTATAGATAACGGAGTGTCACAAGTGTAACATTCAAGCCGAGACAGGGATTTTGCCTTGATATATATAGGCACGGAATAAGAAATAATGTCATCTCTCCCAGAAGGGCTATTTAAAGGAGCCCGCTTTGCACCCCGAAGGGGGTGCAGATGTGGTAAAATTTCACCAAAAAGTGATTGGCAAAGAAAAAAGGAGCGTTAAAACCGAGGTGATAAGTTGTGAAAGAGAGTGAAAAAAAGGAGTTGAAGTTGGGATTCAAGAGTTGCTGGACATAAAAATTCCATGCCTGAACGCGCGCACCGACGTCCTGTACGCCCGAACGCCAGCTCCAAAGTACAACCGGATGACAGCCCCAGCCTGTTCCCCTCTAATTACTGGAGGTAAATTGATAATTATTCATAATCATTCAATTCTGTCTCAGAATCTTTTTATTAAGGAATAATGTATAAAAATGTATAATGATTTGTTGTATGATGATGAATGTCGAGTAATGAATGTTATATATATTAATCTAGTAATAATACGTGTAAATAATTAGTGTACATATTAAATGTTTTAGTTTTAATATAAGGTATTATATTTTTACTGTGTTTCCCCTTTGAGAACGAACGCTGATGTTTGTGTTGTAAGTACATTAAAAATATTATTTTAATACATTTTTAGTTCATACGATTCTTACATATGTGATTAACACATATTCAGATGGTAAATAGTCTGCGTGGAGTCATTAAGCCAAATATAAAAGCGACACGTAGAAGAGACCAGTTTAACACATACAAGGCAATCATCTACTTTGTTTTGATTTGTGATTTGGGGTTCTAGATACTGACAAAGAAGAAAGAGAGTTGCTTTTAGGTCTTTTGAAAAGCAGTGTCCTAAGAACTATTTTTGGAGGAGTTTCAGAAAGTGATGTCTGGTTATGAAGGTTTGACAATTATACAGGTTGATGTTGCTGTTGCTGTTTCTCATCCACTTGGACAAACCAAGCTACTTTAAGCCTAAAGGCTTTTGTATTAAGACCAAGGGGTGAAAGGATTCATTAAACCTTTCACTTTAATGAGCACCATTAAGGTGAAAGAACAACTTGGCTCAAATAGGTCCTCATAATTTTGAAGCAGTAACCAAGAAGAAGACCTATAGACTTGGCCTGCCACCCCCAGAGATACTGATTGAGAACCGCAAGAGTGAAACAAAGACTTTGGTCTAGAAGGTCCTCGTAATTTAGAAGCAAGGACCAAGAAGACGACCCATAGGCTTGGCCTACCACCCATAACTTGGTTTCAGAACTTGGAGACCATTGTGGCCACGAACATGTTTTACGACCGCTAGTCAACTTTAACGAACACGGATACAGGATGTTCAAGTTGTTAGATATCGTTCATTACATTAACTAGAATTTCAATTGCTTTCTGGTTCCCAGCTCAATACCCCCAAAATTTGTATGTTTTAGTTCCCCCAGTCTTTTTTTCACCTGTCAATCTATGTAAGCACATTCAAAATCGAATAAAAGATCAATGGAATGTTTCATGTTATCTAGCCACATGTATTTTTTCTCAGCGTTATAAAACCCCCAGGGAATACACCTCCTAACATCGGAAGTTTACAGCGAGTTATCTGTTCACCTCTAAGCATTACACGCGGCTTTAGTAGTCACCCCTCTAGAGATGCATCAAATTTCCTCAAATGTCTTCGGCTAATCTATGACCCAGAAGTCTCTGCTATCCAAGGCTATTGTGGAAACGAAATGGTTAAATTATTCCACTTCATTTGAGCTGATCCTGTTGTTTGTGAGAACAATGGTGAAATATTGAAATAGATATTAACTAACAATGAAAGAACATTGAAGAAAAGGGATTTACATAAACTATATTAAAAAAGAAATTGGTCATTGTTTTACTCTATGCTTGTCTAACAGCAGCCATTTCTTTTATCTGTCTCAAACTGAATAGCAACAAAGGGAAAAATCTTAAACGTTTTGGTGAAAAAGGTGTTTTAATCTATGACCACCCTGGGTACCTACAGTCTCCAATTTCCAATTGAGATTGTGGAAATGGAGGTAGAATCTTTCTAGTGAGCAGATTAATTCTTTGTCTCTTATGTAAAGATTAGAGGAAGTTCACTTATAGGCTCTACTTGCACCATTTATTTTTGTCAGAAGCACTAATGGCCAATCTTCATTTCGGTGAATCAAAAAGCATTGGTTAGTTCTTAGAGTGAGGAATTGGGCATGTTTGAAGCACTAATGGCTAATCTTCATTTCTTTGAGTCAAAAATCATTGTTTAGTCCTAAAAATGAGGAATTGGAGAAGATTGGTTGAAATGTCTGGTTCAGATAACCTTGACCGAACCTGTAGTAACATGTGATGAGTAATAACGTAAGTAAAAATGTCGAAATTTCGACGAAAATTTTAGACCTTGCAGGTGATTTTATGGTTCAGAGTGATTCAAAATATTTTTTTTTTTTTCACCAATTTCGGCATTGTCTTGCAAGTGAGACAAATTGGTTGTCGAAATTTTACTGAAAAGGGAGTGTATAAATACTCTTATTTCATTATCCGCATTCGAAGATAATTTGCAAAGTATATACAGTGGACTCCGCTTAATGTGATCGCGGTTAATGTTATCAATCGCTTATTGTTATCGAAATCACTTGGTCCCGATTTTCTCTATTCATTTGTATGTTAAAATTACCGTTTTATCAGATCGTTACATCGATTAATGGGATCAGTTTTCGAACCTCATTTTAACAGGCAAAGGAATATTCACAATGTATTCAGAAGGAACCCATTATTTTCCTTCCTTTCGCTGTTGTTTGAATTTCCGAGAATTCTCCTCTTCAATCTAGGGAAATCGGGAACGTCAAAGGAATAGGAACTTACAATTTTCAGGAATTTTCAGGAATTTTCAGAAATACGCAGACCCTGCTGGTGGTCAATGGTTGTCAGATAAGCAGAAGGCATCATTATCGGAACTGAGAAGGAGCGTATTCACGTTTTATGCCTTGTTCGCTTGCATGCAGTTTGTCGGTATGGAAGCCAGAAACTGAAATGATTTAACATGAAAACATCGAAATTTTAAATCATTATGACATGTTGATTATGATTGAGAACAGTTTATCAATGAGATTCTTAGAAAAAATTGTAGATGGGCAACAGTTGATCAATTATTTAAATTATGTATACCATTCTTATATTTTAAAGGGTAATATAGAGTACATAAATAAAGTGTGTTTTTAAAATTTTGTTTAAAAATTTTGTACGTGGGATTTAAAGGGAGGGGGAATTTATCTAATTTTGCATATCGTTTATTGTTATCAAAACCACGGTGTTACAAATGGATCACATTAAGTGGTGTACACTGTATTTTCTAAATTAAATATAAAACATGAATTTCAAATTGTATGAAAAACTATTATCCGTATTTTATTTATGTAACCTAAAAAAATAGAGTATTTTATAACAAAAAGAGAGAAAATATTTCTTCTCTTTCATGTACTTAATATACATAGCCTAAATAAATTTAAATAGGAAGTTTTTAAACATTGTTTTAAAGCTAAAGAAGATATGTTATTCTCAATGAATAAAGTGTCAAAATGAATTTCAAACATTTAGTTTTCTTTCATTAAGACTGCATTTTTAACACAAAATGCAGTTTTATCATTCGTGTTTCTTTTGGTGTTTAGAAATCCAGGAGATTGCGAGAGAGTTTTAATTATTTATTGCTTTCAAAATGATTTCTTTACAAATGCAAAAGGATGAAATGAAATTTTAATTAAGTGACAAAAATATTTTATTTTTTCTGCTATCAAAAAAATATACTCAGATATATATTAGAAGTAAGATCTGGAATTAAACTTCAATTTTACAAAATTTCAAAATATTTTATTCTAAAGCAATTTTTTTTAAACTATTTTGTTCGAAGCGTTTGCTTAATAATCCCTCCTTACATAATAAATTGGATAATATACCATTTATAACATTTAGGTATTATATTAAATATATTCTAAAATTTTAGTTATGTTTATTACTCTCTCTCTCTCTCTCTCTCTCTATATATATATATATATATATATATATATATATATATATATATATATATATATATATATATATATATATATATATCGTGATCCAGTGTTAAGGCGAATGGAAAATAGTCTTTCTTGATAATTATAAGTTTATTATATCATAGTTCTCTTTGAAAGCAAAACTAGAGCCATTTTCATTGTTCGTGGAAGAGCTAAGCGTTCAAAAGGTGTTGACAGCTCCATGTCCACGAGCCAACTGTCTGTTATCAGTTTGCAAGCTCATCAAACTTTTCCAAAAGGCTTCTGCCTGTATATATATGTATATATATATATGTATATATATATGTATATATATATGTATATATATATATATATATATATATATATATATATATATATATATATATATATATATATATATATATATATATATATATATATATATATATATATATATATATATATGTGTGTGTGTGTGTGTGTGTGTCAGCAAAATAGTATGCTCACCTTATTTAAGGGTTATATTCTTTCCATCCGAATGCACGTGCATAAACCGTTGATTAAGAGTGTAATCGGATTGCGAACACTGCGAGCTGAATAAGCCCGTTCGCAATCTGACTTATCACAAGTTTCCAGCATTTATGCAAATGTGTAAAAAGCAAATGTGGATATAAGCACGAAAGCACGTGCTTGCTCTCTCTCTCTCTCTTTTTTAATTGCTGCTGTTTGTAAGTGCGTAGTAGGTATGAGAAGAAATAAAGTGTATTTTTTATTTTTAAGACGTTTTGAACTTTAATAGGCCCAAGTCACATACCATGCATTCACCACTGCTATTATATTAGCCTTCAGAGAGCTAATTAAAAGAAATATCGTCTGACAAAATAAGGTTATGGGCCCAGGCTCAATGAATTGCAGTATGTGACTGAACGCTGGAGTATAGAGGTCGACGAAGCTTATTTAACTGAAAGTCTAACTTTTTACTAGAAGTTTTCCCGAGAAGAAAATTTAAGTATACCGGATTCTAAGCATGAATGACGCCGGGGAGGCCAACTTTAGGATACGACCTTTAGAAGATTCGAATTTCCCGCAGTGGAGTAAAGAAATTAAAGTGATACTTCTTGAACGGAACTTGTGGGAGATTGTTACGGAAAAGGAGGTTGAACCGGACGTAAAAGATTTAAAGTTGGTAAATGACTTTAATAAGAAAAAATAAGGCGTTCGCTACGATTTTTATGAACGTTAGCAACGGTCTACGCCCGATAATAGAAAATGTAGAAGACCCAGTGCTAGCATGGAAGAAATTAAAAGACTACTTTCAGCCCGATTCGAGAGCAAGGACAATGGCACTCAAAAATGAATTTTATAATCTTCGTCCAGAACCACATGAAAAAATAGCCATCTATGGAAGCAAACTTGAAAGAATTGCAGAACAACTTCAAGAATGCGGACACCCCATAGACGAACAAGATAAATGTTTTCAAATTTTGCGTTTTCTACCTGATGAAATGGAGAATGTGGTACAAAACATCTACCGCTGGGAGGAAAAGAACTTTAAATTTGGAAACGTATTGGATGAGTTGATTCGAGAGGAGGGAAGACTCCAACAAAGGCAAGCTGACCGGCCAACTACTACATACGCGGCAACCACAGGAAAGCAAGGATACAAGAGCAATCTCGTGTGTTTCCATTGCAAGAGAAAAGGACATTTCCAAAGAGACTGTCCGTTGCGAAGGAAGGAAAAGGGGAGACAACCCAGGACAGAAAGGCCAGAGAAAGAGCGAGGTAATTCTGCTTCAAGGTCACGAAGTGGGGAGAGTTTTTTAATGGAGGTATTGACAACTGAGATGAAACAACAACCTTGGATTTTTGATACAGCGGCAACTTCTCATTTTTGCAATTCAAGGGAGATGTTCCTGGACGATTTCGTCACCCTTAACAACCAGGTTTTGACTGGAGCAGTGGATGGTCAGACCACAGCCATCAAAGGAAAAGGTACTGTAAAATTAATTTTTGGTCATGTTGAATTATCACTCAGAAATGTAATGTATACACCTAAGTTACGTAGGAATTTAATCTCAGGACCTTGTATTGACCAAAAGGGTGCTAAATTTGTAGGTAGTACTGGAAAAATAGACATTTTTAGGAAAAATGGGAAGTTGTTATGTTCTGCCAAATTGCATAATGGACTTTATTATTTATTTCCTGAGAAATGTGATGACTATAATGATCCTCAAAGTAATAATGTACATAATGTGAATGAAATGTGTAATTTAAATGTAAAACCTAATCTTAAATCATGTATCAAAACTAAAAAGGGGAAACGAGTAAAAAGCATAAAGTTTGCCAATGAAAGTTTAGCCGAATGGCACGCAAGACTTGTCCACATAAACGTGGATGCAATAGTAAGAACAAGTAAAATTAAATGTGTACACGGTTTACCCGAGCTTAAAGGCTCAGTTCGTGATTGTAGGGCCTGTAAGGAAACCAAATTTAAGCGTGTTAATTTTAAACCCATTAACAGAACTCTTACCCGAAAACCGCTTGAATTGGTACACACTGATTTGTGTGGTCCGTTGCCGACTACATCTATCCATGGACATAGATATTTTATGACTATAATTGATGATTTCTCACGAAAAGTATTCTGTTTTCCTTTAAAATCTAAATCAGAAGTATTAGAGACTTTTGTTAAATTTCAAAAACGTGCAGAAAGATTCTTAGATAGTAAAATAAAAAATGTTCGTTCGGATAATGGTCTAGAATACGTAAATAACGAATTCAAGCAGTATTGCGATAATCTCGGGATTAAACATGAACTAACGAATGTATATACCCCAGAACAGAATGGAATCGCGGAAAGATTTAATTATACCGCTATGGATGGCGTTAAAGTGTTGTTACGTGATAGTGGGTTAAACGAAGGATTTTGGTCTGAAGCATTACTACATTTTGTCTATAGCTGGAACCGAGTATGTCATAAGCAAAATAAGACCCCTTTCGAACTATATGGGGGGAAACAACCATCTCTAAATCATATGAAACCTTTCGGTACCCAAGCCTACATAGGTATCCCCAAAAACTTAAGGAAGAAATTTGACCCGAGAGCAAAACCAGGAATTTTAGTGGGTTATGCACTTCGAACGAAAGGATATCGCATTTGGAACCCAGAAACGCGAAAAATAATAGAAACAATAAATGTTAGGTTTGAAAACAAATTTCCCGAAAAAGAAAAACCTCAGCCTGAAATATTTAAGGAAAGTGACCTGGACCTCCAAACCTTCAAAATTACTCGAAGTAGTACTACCGAAACAGATTCTGAAGATGAATATCAAGACTGTCCAGATACATCACCCGAACTCGATTCAGACCCAGAGGGGGTAGTATTGGAACCCGATGGATACTACGACGAAACACCGAAACCTGAAGGGGAAGAAAGAGTAGTAAAGTGGATAAGGAAGGTACCCCGCGAAAAGGGTGCAAATGATATTTACTATACAGTGGAAAACATGAAAACCAGATTGAGATCGCTGGGGGAAAACAGATGTAAAACAGTATTGCAAGAAAAATAATATAAAGTTTCAGAGTGAACTATTTGATTTTTCACGACAGAATAAATTTAGTGGCGTCGTAAGTGGGGACCAAACACCAGAAGCCAGTATTTTATGTCGAGACTTCAACCCCTTTACAGATCATGATTCTGAATGACTAGAGAGGAAAATTCCATCTTGTTATCTACATGCCGTGAAAACACCACAAAGAAAGGAATGGATAAAAGCAATGCAGAAGGAACTAGAAATGATGAAGCAAAGAAAAGTATGGGATTTAATACCTAAACCCGATAATGCTAAAATTCTAGGTTCCAGATGGGTTTTTAACATAAAAAGGAACGCGCAAGGGAAAATAGAAAGATACAAGGCGAGACTGGTAGCACAAGGTAATCGTCAAAAAAGGGGAGAAACCTATGACGAGGTATTCAGTCCTGTCATTAATTTTAGTATCATTAGATTTTTCTTTACACTGTTAGTTGGTCATAACAAATGGTTTAATCTGCAATGCGATGTCCAGTGTGCATATTTGTACTCTCCATTAAAAGAGTGCATCCTAATGAGACAGCCTCCCGGTTTCGAAACAGATGAAAAATATGTATGTAAGCTGAATAAGGTAATATATGGTCTACATCAATCTGGAAGGGAGTGGGTTTTTGAAATTAATTGTAAATTAAAAGAATTAGGTTTTGAAAAGTTTTCGTGGTGTAATTGCGCGTACAAATTTGGTAGAAACGTTGTACTTTTACTGTACGTAGATGACATTGTGATTTTTGGTAGAAGCGAAGCAGATGCAAATAAAGCTGTTAAATTACTAAAAAGGTATTTTGATTTGAAGGTTCTAGGGAAAACGATACGATTGTTAGGAGTAAATTTTGTAGAAAATGATGGAGGAATCTTTATAGATCAATATGATTACATTGAAAGGATGTGCAAAATATATGAAGAATTCCATTACCCAATAACATCACTTCCCATAACAAAAGGAACTGTGTATAGTAAGAAACAATGCCCAAAAACGCAAGTTGAAAAGGCAGAGATGGAAAAAATTCCATATAGAAATCTTATAGGTTGTCTTGCATTTTTAGCAAGCAGAACTAGGCCGGACATAGCCTATGCTACAAATATATTTTCACAATTCCAGCAAGAACCAGACATGGTTCATTGGCAAGGATTGCTAAAATTGCTAGGTTATGTAAAGCATACACAATCCCTTAAATTAAATATTTCAAATCCTAAAGAATTAAAATTGATAGCCTATTCAGACGCTGACTACGCGAACAATAAAGATGATCGTACTTCCATGGGAGGGCAGATAATTTTTTTAGGTAAAGTCCCTATCGAATGGAGGAGTTTTAAACAAAAAGCGATTGCACTCTCCACAATGGAGGCAGAATTTGTGGCTTTAACCGAGGCAGCTAAGGAATTAGTCTGGATTAGTAGAATTCTAAGTGAATGTAAAGAATCAAAGCTGATCACCCAAGATATAGCAGATAATGTATTAATGGTTGATAATCAAGCTAGTATTGACTTTGTAAAATCTCCTATCGAAAACCACAGAACAAAGCATATAGACGTGAAATTATTTTTCGTAAGAGATCTTGTATATAAAAAGATGTTTAGTTTAAAGTATGTACAAAGTAAATTTAATTTAGCTGATGTTTTCACGAAGCCCCTAACTAAACTTGAGTTACAAAAATTCAAAGATCAGACATTCACTAATATGTAATATGGACATTTTCTTTAAGAATTGAAACTCAAAAGTATTATTTTTTTTAAATAAGGTCATGTGAGATGGTTCAAGTTGAACTAAAATGTTTTTGTTTTTCTAAATATAACTTCAGTATAAAAGTAATGTTGTAAGTAAAGTCTTTTTTTTGAGTTGTTAAATGTACATTACATGTAAACCTGAAAAAATGATGTGTTTTTTTTATGCTACTGTAAATTGATGTAAATGTTTTCACCTTTGTTATAAATATTAAGGCAGTAGTACAAAGTTTGTACAAAGTTTGTAAGCTATTAGCAGAGAGTTTATTCTATAGTGCAAAACATGCTGTACATTTGTTATTTTAGTTAAGTTGATATGAAATGTTTACTCCTGTTATTCAAAGTATTTCATTCCTTTGGTATAAAATGTTGATTAGAGAGTGCTGGTAGCAAAGTACTTGTGTTTCCAAAGGAAAGGTTGATTTTTTTTTGTAACTTTTGTGTACGCGCATGAGGATGAAAAGAAAGGGGGGCAAATGTCAGCAAAATAGTATGCTCACCTTATTTAAGGGTTATATTCTTTCCATCTGAATGCACGTGCATAAACCGTTGATTAAGAGTGTAATCGGATTGCGAACACTGCGAGCTGAATAAGCCCGTTCGCAATCTGACTTATCACAAGTTTCCAGCATTTATGCAAATGTGTAAAAAGCAAATGTGGATATAAGCACGAAAGCACGTGCTTGCTCTCTCTCTCTCTTTTTTAATTGCTGCTGTTTGTAAGTGCGTAGTAGGTATGAGAAGAAATAAAGTGTATTTTTTATTTTTAAGACGTTTTGAACTTTAATAGGCCCAAGTCACATACCATGCATTCACCACTGCTATTATATTAGCCTTCAGAGAGCTAATTAAAAGAAATATCGTCTGACAGTATAAATATTTACATATATATATATATATATATATATATATATATATATATATATATATATATATATATATATATATATATATACATATAAGAACACATGTAATAGAAAGTACATACTAATATAGTATACAACTGAAAATCTTGCAAATCAATATATTCTATATCAAGATTCGTCCCAAAATAATTCAAAAAAGAATAAATTTAAATTTAATAACATTTTACAATGAATTTAACAGTTTAATAGAAAAATATCATTTTACCTTGAAACACAGAATTGTTACTTAATATTAAATTATTAAAAATATGAAATAAACTGTTATTGCCTTAACGATTTATGAAGACGAAAATAATATTTATTTCTCATTTAATGAACATTTTTTTTTTGTTTTAGTGCATCTTTCAGAGTTAATTACATTTAGACTTGTAAACGCCATTTTGTGTTAGAATAATTCTTCCATTCGTTTATACCGTACTTGGGAACTAACTTTTAAATATTTTTAGTTTAAATTAGATCTTTTTATTCCGCTATCGAGTTGTGTTTTAGGGATATAAATTGTCACAATTTAAAATAGTTAAAATGCTTTTAAATAACATTTAGAGAATTGAGTTCTACAGAATTTATTAGTTTTAATTAAAAAATAAGCCTGTATAATTTCTCTTAAAAATATTTATGTTGAAATATTTAATTTTTTGAACATACATCGAAGAGTGCATAATTACTGAAATATATTGTTCCGTGTATAAAAACATTTTTATTGTCTTTCTTCTGTCCATGGCTACGCCATTTAGATATCTTTTGTTCACATTTTGGGACGACAAGCTTAGAGGATATTGTTAGTAAAACTGCAAGCTACGAAGTGCGTTGTTAATGTGCCAAGCGGTATGGTCGTCTCTATCTCTTGTTGTTGGTCACAACCTAATAATTATCCTATGGTTGGTCCGAATCATTTGGGTACGACTTCGCATGGGTTTCTTACAATGCAGTGGAACTTGAAGTTAAATAATTAGAGCTATGGATGTTTCAAACTTAACAAGGTTGATTTATCAGGAAAAAACTTTTAAAAGAAAAAAACTATGGGCACAGGCAAACTTTCATCCAGAGAGATCACTATAGTTCAACCTGTTCTCTCAGATTCCAGCCGGGGGTATTTTCTGCTTCTTATTTTCCCAAACAGGAAACCTCGGTTTTAGGGAGATCGGTACCCCCCTCTTTGACCCTTGTCCTTGGGATAGCCGAAGAGCCCTTGGCGCCAGACCAACTTGGTCATACAAAGCAAGATTCATTTTTCTCTATCGGTGCTTAGATAGACGACACGCTTGACACCTACAATTTTCCAGTTGTTCACCGCTTGCAATTATATCTTACAATGAACAAAAGCTGCTTTAACAAACGCTCGTCTACACCACCGACAGAGACGGACACTTACATGCCTATTTGGCGTTCCTTAAACAAATTCTTGTTGTCTACTACCAGGGAAAAGACGAAAGAGTGTAAACTTGCATTAGCTACGTCGCGTATACACCAGGAAGAGATGTTAGTCATATCCGATTATTCTCCAGGTTAATTTCCCCTGGTGTTCCTACTGCGTCCAAAAAATAATAAAAATCCCCCGAGGGCTTCTTTTGACTCTTCTCGAAGTCTATTTGGCAAATGATTCCCTCACAGCTTTGTGTTTCGGCTGTAACAACTGCAGCAGTTGTAATTCATAAGAATAGAGATCCAATATCCTTTGGAGGATCCATGGAATCAATAAGTGGAGCTCATCCTTAAATAACTATATGTATATACACATACATGTATATTATCCATAGATGTATACATACAAGTATAGAGACATACATATAAAATCGCAGCATATCTTTAATGCATGCTCACGAATCACTAATATCTCCTTATAAAAGCGATTAACGCGCAAGAGTTGAATGAGAATGTCTCCACAAAAGTTTGCTGTACGTACCTTGGTTACATGTGGCCCTTTTATTAGATTGTAGACGCTAGCCACTCGGAGCCATGTTTGATCGGTGACTGTTAAACTGTGTAATAGTCACAAATAAAGACATTATCAAGCCATCATTGGATAGTTAACATTTCATAGGCATGTCGCACACACACATATATGTATATGTATATATATATATATATATATATATATATATATATATATATATATATATATATATATATATATATATATATATATATATATATATATATATATATATATATATATATATATATATATATATATATATATATATATATATATATATATATATATATGTATGTATTATAATGTATTATGAATTTTAGTCTGAAATAAAATATTAAAATTGTTGAAATATAGAAGATATAAGTTTAAAAAAGTATATTTTATGCCATTATATTTTAAAATAATTTTACATTCATTGCATGAAAACAATACAAATACAGCAATGTACTTACTTTAAAAATTATTACGAAATAAAAGTATTTAACAAATAACTATTCCCTGATTTCACTGCAACTAAATTCTTAACTTTTCGATGTTAAACGATTCAAGAAATTTTAATGTGATTTAATTTAAATTCAGATCCTTGTAACATGTATTTCTTCTTTTAAGAAATAATACATAACTTTCTCCTTCCGATGGACCTTACAAGTTAAATTCCATTTGAATCTTGGAAAAACGGAATTCAAGTCTAGAACATGATTTGCTTTCTTTATCAAACCATTGGAATACACTCAGTATTTAAGTTCTTTCATTTTTTAAGTCGTCTCTAATTTCGAGTTAGATCTTTTCATTACGGTCTCTTCCTTTTCTTTGTAGAAATTAACAATGTTGTTCTAACTTTAAGGATTTGGAAATTACTCCTGAAATCACATTTAAAAGAATAACTTAAGGTATTAAATTTTCGTTTTCCAATTCAACATTAGATGTATACTTCAAATTTAAAAGTTACAAGACGTCGCATTCTTATAAATTTCAATGATTATATATATATATATATATATATATATATATATATATATATATATATATATATATATATATATATATATATATATATATATATATATATATATATATATATATATATATATATATATATATATATATATATATATATATATATACACCTCGCCCTAGGGGGCCGGGGCCTACGGTGGCAATCTCCGTTTCTTATACCAAGGGCCCAGGGGTGCGAAGCATATTTTCCGGTTAGGTGGTCAGCCTTAAGCAGAACCCCAAGTGTTTAGTTTCCAAGCAAACTTGGTCCTCAGTTTCTCTACCCACTGAAGACGTGAAAGGATGAGTCAACCTTGCCCAGTCCGGGTATGGAACCTCTTACTTGTGGCGTGAGGACGCGAAGCGCTACCCCAACGCCACTGGGCGATATATATATATATATATATATATATATATATATATATATATATATATATATATATATATATATATATATATATATATATATATATATATATACATGTATATATATATGTATGTAAATATGTATGTATGTATATATATATATATATATATGTATGTATATATATATGTATGTATGTATGTATGTATATATATGTATATATAATATATTTTCGGTATATATATATATATATATATATATATATATATATATATATATATATATATATATATATATATATATATACATATATATATTCTATATTTATATAAATGAATATATATATTTAATTATTCGAAAACATAAAATAATTTATATAGCATTTTAGTATACAATTGCATCATAGATCTGCTTAAAACGTACGATTTATATCTTAATTATGATACTTTAGAAGTGAATAGAATATTTTACTTCCTTTTAAAGAGATGTACATATATATATTCTCCCATTTTGATGCATCTTATAGTAAATTACATTGCAATTCCAAAACATGTGAAGCATTTAAATAGGATGATGTGAATAAAACATTTGTCAAAGTTACAAAATTCGCATTTAATTGAATAACTTAAAGTGGCTTTGTCTGAAATCTTAAGAATTTATAATTAAAAGGTCTTAAAAACATTTAAAGAAGTTTTATATCCTCTTTTGTTATTCTAGAGCTTAGTATTATATATTTTCCCAGTTTAGAATAATATACAATTCTTCTCCTCTTATGTGTATTTTACAGTA
>CM063497.1:52249879-52252379 GCA_032207245.1 Pardosa pseudoannulata
GTAGTGGGGTTTTTTTGTGGAGTACAAGAAAAATGCTAATGACATCGCTCCAAGAGATGACTTCCTGAAAGTGACAGGTCTTCCGTCTTATTTGTCGAAATGACATTTAGGTAAATTAAAATAACAATGCATTTGCAATAGTTTTGTTGAATGCCATGTAATTGATTTTTACTTAAAGATCATGTAATGCATTTAAAGTAAAAGTGACACACACTAGTATGTTACTTTATATATGTGCTAAAACGTAGAAGTTAATTAAAGTTGTAAGTATGTTTCAAACTGCATTCATTCTAAATCTGAGAATGTTAATTAAAATTAAAAATATCTGTTTCTCAAACTGCATTCATTCTCTAACTAAGATTTTAATTAAATAAATAAAATATCTGTTTTCAACTGCACTCATTCTAAATTTTATATGTTAATTAGAGATAAACATATGTGTTTGAAGTTGCAAAAATTCTGTAATACTTGAATGTTAATTTAAATTAAAAATGTATGTTTTTAACTGCATTCATTCTAAAATATAGATTTTAATTAAAATTGAAATTATATGTTTCAAACTTCATTTATTCTAAACTTAAATATGGATTGAAATTAAAATATCGGTTTGAAGCTGAACGTATGTAAATTAAAATTAAAAATAGATGTTTTATACAGCATTTTTTCTCTAAAACATATATTTTAATTAAAATTAAAAATATATGTTTTCAAGCTCTATTCATCATAAAACTTAGGTGTTAATTAAAATTAAACGTATCTGTTGCAAAGTACATTCATTTTAAATTAAAATTAAAAACATTCGTTTCAAACTCCATTTTAATTAAAATTAAAAATATCTTATTTAAACTGCATTCATTCTATAACTACTATGCTAATAAAAATATAATATATGTGTTTGAATCTGAACTCATTCTAAATTTTAGATGTTAATTAAAACTCTAAAAAACGAAAGATATCTGTTTGAAGCTGCAATTTATGTAAATTGAAATTAAAAATAGATGTTTTATACAGCATTTATTCTAAAACATATATTTTAATTAAAATTAAAAATATGTGTTTTTGAGCTCTATTCATCATAAAACTGACGTGTTAATTAAAATTAAACATATCTGTTGCAAAGTACATTCATTCTAAATAAAAATTTAAAAATTCTATTTTCAAACTGCTTTATTCTAAAAACTTAGATGTTACACAAAATTAAAAATATCTGATTAAAACTGCTTTCATTCTCTACCTACGTTGGTAATTAAAAGAAATAAAATATGTGTTTGAATCTTCACTCATTCTAAATTTTAGATGTTAATTAAAATTAAACATATCTGTTTCAAGCAGCATATCCCATTCTAAAACAGTAGACCGGAGCAATCCAAAAAAATAAAATATGTGTTTGGAACTGCACTTATCTGTAAATTTTAGATGTTAATTAAAAAATATATCTGTTTCAAGTTGCATTAATTCTGTAACATGTTAAACCTAAATTTAAATTAAAAATATATGTTTTTAAAACTGCATTAATTCTAAAACATAGATGTTAATTAAAATTAAAAATATATTTGTTTCAAATTGCATTTATTCTAAAAACTTAAATATTGATTTAAATTGAAGATATTGTGTTTGAAGCTGAATTTATGTAAATTAAAATTAAAAATATATGTTTTATACAGCATTTATTCTAAAACATATATTTTAATTAAAATTAAAAATGTATGTTTTCAAGCTGTATTTCATCCTAAAATTTAGGAGTTAATTAAATTAACCATATCTGTTTCAAAGTACATTCATGGTAAATTAAAATTTAAACCATTCGTTTCAAACTGCATTCACTGTAAAACGATAGATTTTAATTAATTTTAAAAAATATCTCTTTCAAACTATTTTATTCTAAAACCATAGATGTTGCACAAAATTAAAAATATCTGATTAAAACTGCGTTCATTCTCTAACTACGTTGCTAATTAAAAGAAATAAAATATGTGTTTGAATCTGCACTCATTCTAAATTTTAGATGTTAATTAAAACTAAACATAACTGTTTCAATCTGCATATCCCTCGTGTGAAAAGCAGTAGACCGGAGCACTCCAAACCAAATGAAACTAAATCAATCTGCATTTATTGTTTATTAAAATTAAAAATATCTGCTTTCAACAGCATTCATTCTACTACTAAGATGCGAATTAAAAGAAATAAAATATCTGCTTAGGACTGCACTCATTCTAAATTTTAGATGTTTAATTAAATCTAAACATATATGTTTCAGTCTGCATTAATTCAGCAACATGAATATTAAATAAAATTTAAAATATATGTTTTAAACTGCATTCACTCTAAAACATAGATTTTAATTAAAATAAAATATATTTGTTTCAAACTGCTTTTTTCTAAAACTTACATGTTACATTAAAATTAAAAATATCTGATTCAAACAGCATTCATTCTCTAACTACGTTGCTAATTACAAGAAATAAAATATGTGTTTGAATCTGCACTCATTCTAAATTTT
>CM063497.1:52259879-52264879 GCA_032207245.1 Pardosa pseudoannulata
CATGATAAAAATATCAAATATGGAAGTGTTATAACTTAAATCTAAGCTGTGTAAATGCTTTTTACCTACTAAAAATATTCTCAAGATTTTCTTCGCAAAATTTTCAAGAATGGGAAGATTTTTTTTTATAATTCAACTTTTTAAGATTATCTTCAAAATTATTTGTTATATTTTGAATTTTTAAAGATGAATGAAATTAATTTTAAGACATTCTTAAGAAAGTGTTAAGACAATTCGCAGAGAAACTTTATCATTAAAACATGTTTAGAGTATGTTGAGTTAGAAATAATTTTATTTTGAGATATTCTACAAAAAATAGTACACAATTTAAAACACGTTAAAAATATTAAATATGGAAGTATTATAACTTACACTTAAGCTGTATTTTATCAAAAAAAGTAGTGTGAGGTACAATGTGTATTGCTCGAATAACTGATGCTTCCCTACTAAAAAAATCTGATGAATTTTCTGAAAAATGTACCATTTTATTAAGAAAATCTTCCAAAATGTGAAGATTTTTTTGAGATTCAACTTTTTAAGAATTTTTCAAAATTTTCTGCAATATTTTGAGTTTATTTTTAAGGTGAATGACATTTGTTTTAAGACAATCTTAAGAAAATGTAAATACGATTTGCAGAGTAATTTTATCTTTAAAATTACATGAGAATACGTTAAGAGTTACAGATAATTTTATTTTTAGATATTCTTTAGGAAATAGTGCACGTTTTCAAAACAAGTTAAAAATATTAAATATGGAAGTATTATAACTTAGACCAAAGCCGTATTTAAGGAGAAAAGTCAGTGTGAGGTACAATGGGTATTCCTCGAATAACTGATTTTTCAATGCTAAATATAATCTGAAGATTTTCTTCAGATTATTTTTATTTATTTAAGAAAGTGCCATTTTATTAAGAAAATCTTCAAAAATAGGAAGATTTTTTGTTAAGATTATCTTCAAAATTTTTTGAGATATTTTGAATTTCTTAACGTGAATGAAATTTATCTTAAAACATTCTCAAGAAAATGTTAAGACAATTTGCAAAGTAACTTTATCTTTAAAATATCTTCAGAAATTTTTAAGATGTACAAATAATTTTGAGATATTCTTGAGAAAATGGTGCACGTTTTCAAAACACGTTAAAAATCATCAGTTTTTTAAAATAGCCTAAGTTATCTGTCTGTCTGTCCTAAATTTATGAAGCGGTTGGACCTGGAATGGACAGAGTCATCCATGTTGGATTCTTGCTGAGTTAGGGTTAGCAACGTTCGAAATCCACCCCTTCCCCCTTTTCTAGCCTTTAATGTCATTATTTCAAGCCCTATTTTAACCTGTTAGGAACAAGCGATTAAATTTATCAATTTATCACATAATAAATAGGTAAAAATAACAATTTTTTTCTAGCATTATGTCGTCATTCCTTTAACCCTCTAAGCGGTTCGCACGTACAATTCCGCCAAACCGATGATGTCTTCAAAGAGGTTGTCACGTACAATTTTCGACATCCAAAAACGTTCCGAAAATGGATGTAATGTACATTTCAGCCAGTGTTTTCCCCTATGGAGTTTTGAGGTAGGAGGGTCAGGTCGATTGTTTAGGAACTGCACACCTACTCCCTGAGGCACAAAGACGCCGATAGCTTTTCATGGCTCTGTAAATCTCTATTTCAAAGTATTTCTTTTCCGGTAACAGATGTATCTATAATTGCACCACTTAAATAGCTTGGATGACTTTCGTAAAAAAGATATAAATCATTCTCTTAAAGAATATTTTTATTTGTACTTTTAGAATCCATTATTTCTTATGGGATGATCTTCGAGACTTGACGAGCTTTATGTGTATTAAAAATTAACAATCTATAATGTCTATTTATATATCTATTTATAACCGGAAGTAAAGGGACAGTAACGAGGGTGGGTTTCCCGTATTCCAATCTAGTCGACAAAGGGTGAAGTAAAAAATCATAGAACACTTTGGTCACTGACACAATGAAACTTTAGCGTATTTTTTGGAGATTTTTTTCCTTAGTGTGTTCCACTCGGAGGGTTAACCATCTCATTTAATCATTTCTTATTTTAAATTATTTAAATATCGTCTGCATTATTTTCATAAGTTTTGTCACTGAACTTAAATAGTCCGTAAATAATTTTCTTTTATTTTTGGCTTAAATAATAGATTAGGTACATATGTGATGATTTTAAATTTAATCATCCATCATTTTTTTTTTGCAATGAAAATTTTATTTTATGTATTAACCAAAAATTCTATCTACCTCCAGGGTATAGTGGAAATGATAGTTTCATTCCTTTACTTCCATTAATTACTGTGGCAAAAAAATTCTGAAGAACTTAAGGATAATTTCGAGGAAGCTAAGAAAACTTTGAATTATCTTCCTAAATGATTTCACATTGATTCTAAACTTCATTCACAGCATCGGGAGGCTTAAGAGGAGTATGAGGATAAGCAAATTATTGGACTTGTACCAGATAATTCTCAACCAGAAACAAACCAATTTTTTTACCTGTCTCACAGGGTACTTTATAATTCTGAAAAATTAAAACTTTACTGAGCCGGTCATATGACGGACCATATACTAGAATTAAATATGGAAGTATTATCACTTACACCTAATCTGTGTTTGAACTAAAACGTCAATGTAAGGTTCTGAAATTTCATTAGTTATTCTGAATTTTAGATTCTGAAATTTTTTTAGTTGCAATTATTTAGTAGAAAAGTTAATGTTACGGATATTAGACTCATATAATAGTTAAAAGAAGTAAATTTACCAATAGTATGTATTCGGAGTTAACACATGATTGAACTACACTAAGAAAAGTAGGAAAAAGGAAAATTTCTCCTCAGTATGCACAAAATTATTATCAGTGCGCTTTGTGCAGTGTGTCCTTCAATTTATAAAGCTTTAATTTAATTTGTAAATATGCCTTGAGCTATAAGCTAATATAATAAATATTGTTTAACATATCCGTTATAAAAAAATATTTATTCTTTTTCTTTAGATTTATATCACACTTTATACTCCATAGAATATAAACATTTCCTTTGAAGATCTTTTAAAATATCGGATACATCATCAATTTATTAACAATTTCCGTACTTAATGAGTTTATTTAGTAACAAGATACTTCTTGCGACATTTTATCATTAATTTCCTCCACTTAATTAATAAAAGCTATTTATTTCTAAATTGAAATGTGAGACAAAGAAATATTTCCCGAGATACAAAATATCAAGCTTTTAATGAGATCCGACTTGGCAACAAAATTTCTCTTATAAATATAGTCTTTATTAACAAATAATAAGAATTCATAATAGTAGGAGACTGCTAGTTATTTATTATTTCCTATTGCATCACAATATTTTGTAATCTAGGGATAGTATGCTCAAGACATTCCGTCCTTTGTTTTGACAATTAATGTTATTTCATTTTGTTTAGTATGTTACCTTCATTAAGAGCTATTTACCTTATATTTAACAGTTTAATTTGCTTTTGCGATCATTGTATAGTGATAATTAAAAAATTGATATTATGATACTGCAGGAAAAGTGTGTAGGAGTAATAAATAAAGAGTAATATTTAATATTTTAAAATTATACCTTAAACATCTAATTCACAAACGTAAATGGATATTATAATACTACATTAAAGGGTGTAGCAGTGATAATTGTAATTAATATTTAATATTTTAAAATTATACCTTAAACATCTAATTCACAAACGTAAATGGATATTATGATACTGCAGGAAAAGTGTGTAGGAGTAATAATTGAAAAGTAATATTTGATATTTTAAAATTATACCTTAAACATCTAATTCACAAACGTAAATGAATATTATGATACTGCAGGAAAATTGGGTTTTAGTGATAATTGAAGAGAGATGTTTATATTTTTAAATTATACATTAAACATCTAATTTTCAACCACAAATGGTTACCTTGATATTGCAGGAAAAAGTGCGTAGAACTGATAGTTCAAAGGTAATGATTAAAAATTTTAAATTATACTCTAAACATCTAATTTACAACCGTAAATGGATACCTTGATTCTATAGGAAAAATAGTGTAGGAGTGATAATTGAAGAATTATGTTTAAACTTTTAAATATTATACCCTCAATATTTAATTTAAAAACGTATATTATTTTAAAACTTTAATATATTACCTGATTAAGAGCTATTTATCTTGTATTTATCTGTTTAATTTCTTATTGCGATGGTTTCATACTGATAATTTAAAAATAGATATTACAATACTACAGAAAACGTGTGTAGGAGTAATAATTGAAGAGTAGTACATAATATTTGAAAATTATACCTTAAACATTTAATTCACAAACGTAAATGGATATTATGATGCTGAAGGAATAGTGCGTGGTAGTGATAATTGGAGAGGGATGTTATATATATTTTTTAAACATATACCCTAAACATCTAATTTGCAACCACAAATGGATACCTTGATAATGTAGGAAAAAGTGAGTAGAACTGATAATTGAAGGATAATGTTTAAAAAATTTAAATTATACCTTAAACATCTAATTTATAACCTCAGATTGATACCATGATACTGCAGGAAAAGTGTGTAGGAATAATAATTGAAGAGTAATGTTTAATTTTATAATATTATACATTAAAAATCTAATTCCCAAACGTAAATGGAAGTTATGTTACTGCAGAAAAAGTGTGCAGTAGTGATAATCTAAGAGTGATGTTTATATTTTTTAAATTATACCTAAACATGTAATTTGCAACCCCAAATGGATACCTACCTTGATACTGCATGAAAAAATGTGTAGAAATGAAAATTGAAGTGTAATGGTTAAAATTTTAAATTACAACCGAAGTATCTAATTCAAAGCCGCAAATGGATACTATAATACTGTAGGAAAAGTGTGTAGGAGTGATAATTGAAGAGAAATGTTTAATTTTTTAATATTATAACTTAAACATCTAATTCACAAATTTAAATGAATATTATGATAC
>CM063497.1:52272379-52291241 GCA_032207245.1 Pardosa pseudoannulata
TTGCATTGTCAGATTGCATTTTTGTCAGTCGATAATAATCAACAGGAAAAGTAAAATTCTGTTTGGCCGGCTCGCGTTTAAAGAATTCTTTAAACGCAATTTAAAATTCTTTAAAAAACTGCACAGCGTGATAGAACAGCAAATTGTCTAGGTATTGAGGTAGATTTCATTTTAAATTAATAATTGATAACTTTTGCCTAATCTTTTTCAAATAATGCTAATAACATTTAACATACATAACCCTCTCACCATAGAGGGGAGATAGCATCCCAGATATTTTGCTGTGCATGTTTGGGTACATCTTTTTAAAGAATTCTTAATATCATAAGCTTTTTTTTATAGATTAGTAAGCAAGAGAAATATAATAAGGCAAATACAGAGCCACTTTAAAGAATTCTTTAAAACTTTTATATCAGGAGATTCTCTACAATGTTATCATTTCCATTTTAAAAAACTTAATTAAAAATATATTTAATTTTCAACATCCATATAGCTATATTACACTGATCCTGAGAAACATGCATTGCTATTCTTAAAATCAATTTAAAGTGTTTGTAAAATAACACTAGGAGTAAGAATTTGATATGAGTAAGAAAATTTTCAAACTCAGATATAAAAATATTTTTGCTTTTCACTCGAGGATCTGAGGAGAATTCGAAAGTAACTTTCTAAAGAAGAAAAAATATTAGATTAATTGGAAATCAGTTAAAAAATTTCAAATTTAATAAATCCAAAGATCTTTAAAAAAATGAAAAATAGATTAACTATATTCATTCATAAATTTTATTGCAAAGTTCTTCTATTGTCTTGATATCTAATCTGTTTATTTTATTCTCAAAGTAATAAATACAGAGATTTTTCTTCCTTACACAAATATGTATAATTTTAAATAATTTTTATAAGATAATTACTGTAATAGTATTTGACATACGATTAAGCATATATATGATATATATATTATATATATATATATATATATATTATATATATATATACATGTGTGTGTGAAATAACTTAATATAACGTCACATAATTTAATATATTTTAGTTATTCTTGTTTATTATTATATTTATATTTTTTTGTACTATAGAAGAAAATCTTTTATTTAGAACACCGGATAACCACAAATTCACGTAACACAAAACAGAAATATTTGATAGCGTACTCAAAAGAAAAGCTTTGAAATCTATGTGCTAAGCCTTTTTTTTTATTTGTACTGGAAGAGGCTTGGCTAAAGGAATGGTGTCATTCCGGTAACCATTCACTTCTATTTAATTACTTCCATTTTATTCTACACCTTTTATACGTATATTGCGAGGTAAAATGAATAAAAACGGAGCTGTGATTCTAAATTCAAAGATGCAGGAAATGAGTGTTAGCCATATGAAGAAAAATGTTTTACAATTTTATATATCTATATAAATTTTATAAATCTATATACATAAGCACACACACAAACTCTCTGTTACACACACACAACACATATATATATGTATATATATATATATATATATATATATATATATATATATATATATATATATATATATTTTATATATATATATTATATATATATTATATATATATATATATATATATATATATATATATATATATATATATATATATATATATATATATATATATATATATATATATGTATATATATATATATATTTATATATATGTATATATATACATATATATATACATATATATATTACATATATATTTATATATATATATATACATATTATTTATATTTATATTTTAGTTATATAGATTTGTGTGTCTATTAAAATGACTCTTTTATTCAGTTTTTGATTATAAAATAATAATGGACAGTCTTTTGTGATTAAAACCAAATTCTTCTGCTAAAAATTAATCAGTAAATACATTAAATGTCTTTATTATAAATTTGGTCACCTACGTCCATCATAAGCGAATAAATGTTCTTGAAATATTTCTTTTTATATTCTAGATCTAAGGAGCTGTATTAAAACTATTATGATCTATTTTTTTTTAGTAATAGTATATTTAAATATATTTTTCCACGTTTAAAGCCATTTTGTGGTCGAAATGCTTATTTTCTTTATTTACTTCGTTATTAATAAATAGCATTAAAAATAAAAGTGATAAATAGCTCACCATAGACAATTATAATTTTATCTTTTTAGTTAATATTCAACACAAAACACATGTTGTGGTAGTGCTTCACGCTCCAAGACATCAGTCCATCGATCCCTGGACTGGTCTCATAATTCATCAGAAAGGAGAGATAATTCAAAGAAAGGAGTAGAAAAGCTAAGGATCTTGCTTGAGAATACTAGTTCAGCGTAAAATTGACCAAACCGGAACATATTTTAAAACTCATTGTCTCGAAAAAACGGCGAGACCTTATCCCTTACCCCTAGGGGTTTTTGCGCCGAAGAGTTTAGAGTTCTTATTGTCACAATCAAAAGTAAAGTAAAATGTATTTAAATTCATTTAATACATATTTTTTATGAAGAGAAAATTTTACTAATTTAAAATACTGAAAGTTTACTAATATTTCGTATTTTTAGGAGAATATTTACTAATTACAATAAAAATATTTCAATTTGAATTTATAATCTCAAATTCTATTTCAGATCATTGTTCTTTTACAAAACTTTTAATATTGTAATAAATAATCGAGTTTGGTTGTAATCATTTTATTTGTATAAAATATCATTTAATAATGCTAAAATTTATAAATATATGATATTATTGACATTTTACAATTTTGCATTTAATTTAATATATACAAAATTAAATTAAAAAATATAATATATTTTGTACACTCATGTCCATAAATTAAGGATAATGAAGTTCAGGCAATGAAAGAGACAAAAGCAAAACAAATTTGACTTATTTGTAAAGTCTATTTATTAAACAAAAGGTAAAGAGCAAAAAGATGCTATATGTTTGACATAATTAATAAAAATTGCGATTTTTACTCCCTGGAGCAAATTTCAAAAAAGAACCTATTTACAGAAAACAGTATAACATGGTTAGTATGATGGTTAATACGGAGTATGTCTCCCGGACGATGCAATACAAGCGTTACAACGCCTACGCATGCTGAGTATCAGATTATCAATCTGATCTTGGGGAAAATTACACCACTCATCAAGCAATGCCCTCCGAAGTTCCGATAGACAGTTGGGAGGGGTTGACGGGCTGCAATTCGTCGGCCAAGCATGTCCCACACATGCTCTATTGGATTCAAGTCCGGTGAGTATGCTGGCCAATCCATACGGGTGATATCCTCCGATTGAAGGCATTCGTCTACAATGTTTGCACGGTGAGGTCGGGCGTTGTCATCCATATACAGAAATTCAGGACCCATGGCGCCCCGAAACAAACGTACATGTTGTTCCAGAATGACATCCCGATAGATGTGGTTTCCTGCAATTTGCATATTCTTCTTCAAGATGTGTGTGATAATTCTACAGGTGAAATTTTTATTTTAGAGATCAATTTCTGTGTGATTCTGAATTATCCTTAATTTATGGACATGAGTGTATTTTCATAGAAATAACAGAGACATTAATAAACCTTTGAAATATATAGTGCAAAACCGTCCAAATAAATATTTCATTTTTTATGTCAAACTCAATTAAACAGTAGTATACAATTACATTGAAAGCATCAATCTTAGTTTCAAGGTGATAAAAAAATTTCCAATAGAAAAATGCAAATATTTTCTGCACATATTCCACTTACAAGTCATTGGATTTGTTAAAACGCATTATTTTAATTTGCCAAATAATCATTAAGAATAAAAACACAGATAACCTGTCACTTTCAGGGAGCCATCAATTAGAAATCATTAGCATTTCTTGCATATGAGTTAAAGAAATAACCACGAATAATGATAGAGTCGTTAAAATGGAATAAAGGTGGGAATATAATAAAAAATATGGTCGGAAACTATTAGCTGTGTCGATCCTTCGTCATTATCAATGATGAATGTGTATAAAAAAATATTCTTTTTTTACATGAAACAAAATATATTAATTTAGAAAACATATGTTGCAATTGTAATTTGAAGTATTGACCTTGCAACAAATATACCTAAAATGATTGTGTTCTTATTATTTAATTATATATATATATATATATATATATATATTATATATATATATATATACTATATTTATATATATATATATATATATTATATATATATATATATATATATATATATAAATATATATATATATGTATATATATATATTATGTTGTAATATTTCAAAATATTTAACTTTAATATTTAACTTCAAAAGCCTCCTCTCTCCAATTTTAATTCATTTAAATATCTTTACCAGCCTCTGAATAGTTTAATCAAAGCAGAATTTTCCACTTAACATTTCTTTCTGTCCTAAAACTGTAAACCTTCTGTCTATATACAGCAGTTTCCCAGGTGTTGGCGAACATGTTTTCGCGTTTTGCTGATATAGCTGTCAATTCGCTTATTAAGCTGTTTTTGTTGTGGGAAATTTCTTGTTGTCAGCGCTCTTGGGTGTACTTGTGTGAGAGCAGAGTGAACTCTGTGACTTTTGATTATATATTGTCCAGAAGGATAGATGTGCGGTGTTACCGCTCTGAAATAAAGTTTTTAAAATTAGTCTTCTGAGTTCTCTTAAATATTAGCCGACTGCATTCTCATTACTTATAGCTGTTGAGCTTTCTCCTTGTGAAGGAGTGTTATAAAAAGTGGATTGTATATATGTATATATATATATATTATATATATATAATATATATATATATATATATAAATACAATTAGCGTGTACTCTGTGAAAATATTGGTAAAAGTGATTTTTATTGTATGTTGATCTTTAATGAAATCAAAAATTCAAAAACATTAAAATCTTTAAATTGTTTAAGTTTACCAAAAAATTAGTCATAAGTAATAATAATTGTTTTCTAACCAACTCTTAATTTCTTTAACAATTATAAATTATAATATTTATATCATTTAAATGTGCTACGATTTGAAAGCATCAAAGTGGTACATTATTATAATTATGGTTAGTATTACTAATATGTTAATTATGTAGTTATATAGAAATATTTAGTTTAAGTAATATGATTAAACTTCTATGGAAGGTCATAACTGAGGGACCAAGCATGCTTCGGAACTAATATTATGGGTTCAGCATAAGGTTCACCACCTGAGCGGAACCATATGCTTCGCACCGGAAGATCCTTGACCTTGGAAACGGAGATTCGCACCGTATCCGTGGGTCCAAAGATGCTGTTGCTCTGAGGAGTTTAAAGATTATGCAAGGGCTAGATGGTCGTTTTAAGTATTATTTTTTGTTTTACATAAGAAGTTAATTGAAATATTACCATTACAAGACATCTTAAATATTCGTACATTGTCAAGGTATACGGAAAAGCTCAACTCAAATATTATGTACATAGCTTAACCAGTTATAACCAGATCCTTCATCATGTTCAATAAAAAACCTGAATGCTTCTCATGTAAAATTTTAATCCCAAACTAGTTAGTAAAGTTGAATTATATTACAAAAAGCACTTACTTTATATACTCAGTACTTACTTTTTCAAAATCATGTATCTCTACAATTTGTAACATACATGTTTAAGTACATAATTACCATTAAAGGTCCCCTTATAACACATGCAAATCATGGACAACCACTGCAAATCATATAAAACCACTAATACATTGGATTGTTGCAACTGTTGCCATTCTGTTTATAGATATACTGTTGATTTTAGAGTCATATACCTAAGTGTCATACATATACTGATTAAAACACCTGTTGCAGTTTTTTAATTTTGCTACAAGAAATTTACTATCATGACAGTACCTCTAATACCCAAGAGCTCACTTACAGGGAGGTAATTCATTTTCCATCACTACATCTAAAGTTCCGATTTCATGTAAGGTTCACTTTTGTGTATCGATGAAAGTATTGTAATTGTTTAGTTTATGTTAACTTGTGAAACAAATATTGGCAACATATGTATGTTGTCGATGTCCGCCATAGTTGTAACTTAAGCAGCTGTTTTACCAACAGTAATAAATCTCTGTGTTTCTGATTAGAAATTCTTTCTTAATATCTAAATTTCAAGAGGCTGATTATAAATCAACCTTATATCCAGCATTATTTTTGTAAAGCTAAAATGTGTTTGTTGCATATGATTCAAGTAATCACGTTGCCATCGCTACCAAATTATTTGAACAAGTTTATTCATCTGTTGCCAGCGATAATTTATAATCTTTTAAATTAATAACCTGTGTTCAGGTATCCTACTACTTGGCAACGATTAAGAAATGATCTAAAGTCAATACTTCAAATTCATTTAAGTTTGACAATAATGGTACTAAATGTCGCGAGTTTAAAGTTCCTTCTACCTGAATAATAATTGTTTCTAATTCCTCCAATGTTATTTTGTAGTTCCCTACGGTTTTTTGTAGGATATTTTTAAATGCTTCTTCTCCCGCTTTCCACAAACCACAAAAAATTGGGAGAACGAGGTGAAATAATGCATTTCCAGTTAAGAGATTCGGACAAATAAAAGTCTGCTAATTTTGATTCTGGAGTTTGAAATATATTTCTTAAATACTTTAATTCCGAACTGGAACCTTTGATATTTGTATCGTTATAAGACGTATTTGTAGCTACCTTACCACTACGAGCTCAAAATCTATAAAACAAAAAGTGTATTAACCCCTTCATTGTTTTGCCCGTACAGCGTACGGGCAATCAGATTTCTATTTCGCTTGCACTGTTTCGACCGTATTTTTTCCAATTTTAGTAACAAATTATTCGTATAGATGTCCAGTAAATGATAGCTTGCAGTTTATTGTATTTTCTACTCTGATTGGTTCAAAAGCTCGGGTTTTTTCGCATCTTTTGTATCAGAAGACGAATTGTTATCTTTCAGTGTATAGCTTTCTGGTTATATTTTACTAACCGCCTGATAATTTTATTGATGTAAGAGTTGAATAAAATATTTTTACTTTTAAATAATGGATAATTCAGAGCTTATGGAGCTAATTTCTTGTGATTCGAGCTGTGACTCGGAATCAGAAACTGAATTATCTGTAAATAATGGATAATTCAGAGCGTATTGAGATAATTTCTTGTGATTCGAACTGTGACTCGGAATCAGAAAAGGAATTATCTGTAAATGATAGTAGCGAAAGTTACCGACATGACCTGGATAGTAGTGACTCTGATAGTAATACACATGGAATCAGTCAAGCAAGACAATTTTTTGAAATTATGATAATTCTTCGAATCCGCCTCTTAGATTTTCTCTCACTGGAATTCCAAAAATTAACTTGGATATCGATGAGACTAAAGGTAAACTTCAGTTCTATGATGTTTTCATAGAAAGAAAAAAAGTTGTAATAAATGCTTAAAAATATTAGAAATGTTAATTTTAATAACATATCTTTACTTAAAAATGTAAAATGAACAAAAAAATGCAATAAAAAATGTGACTTATTTTTCGAATTCTGGATGAAACTGTCAAAGGATTAAAGGTGATCTTCTTCAACATAAATGTATTTTTGTAGGCAAAGTTTACAAAGTTTGAAAGTCTGAAGTATTCATTTCTTGAAATCAGTGAAGAAAATGACTTTATGGTGAGAAGAGAAAATGATTTAAGAAAGAGATTTTAGAATATGATTTTATAGCTTAATAAATTTTATCTTCAAAATAAAACTGCGGCCATATATTTTTTAGATTAAACAATAGCCAAATATAACTCATAGAAAGATTAGGAGTATAGATTGAATTATTTATAAATTTAATCTACTTTATTTTCAAAACATTCTATTCTCAATCTTCACTTTTGTAAAGAACACTTCCGGGGTGAATCATAAATCATCTTACAGTAATTGGATGCAAAAATCTGGTAGACAGTGGTGTATTCATGAGCTGTAACTGTCTTCTGTCCCTCCAGTTTGATGGCCTTGACTAGCCCTGTATTTCTATAAGCTTGAGACATGCTGTATATTTTATTCCTCTTTGTTCTTTCACTAAAGAACGTTATTGTTGCAGAGTATCTTCTAGACATTCTTCAACAAGTTAATCCACCATGTGTTTTATGAAACATTATTTATGCTTTACATAAAACAAAATTGAGAATAGAATTTCTTGAAAACAAAGCACATTGAAGTGATAAAGCATTTAACCTGTTGCTGGTTTGGATTTGTATTCAAA
This sequence comes from Pardosa pseudoannulata, assembly GCA_032207245.1. Lineage (NCBI taxonomy): Eukaryota > Metazoa > Arthropoda > Arachnida > Araneae > Lycosidae > Pardosa > Pardosa pseudoannulata. Next base: position 52,280,617 of record CM063497.1, read on the forward strand.
AACACATACTTTTAATTTTTTGACGCATAGTAGTGTTATTCTAAAGAAAATAAATTACAAATTTTGCAAAAAAATTATTACTTGAAGTAACGAATAAAGTTCAAATTTTTCATTTTTAACTAATATATTCTTGAGACTAATATTTCTCATAGATTTCATATTAATCCACCTATTACAACCTTCTAATCATTATGCTGGAAATAAGAGCTATTTACAAAGTCTAATCGACGGCTTTGAATTATTAAATCATTCTTATGTTACATGTTTAGTTTCTTTTAATGGCTATGAAGTTTATTAAAGTGAAATTTTGTTCGAATTTCTGCAAGCAATCCAGGTCCAAAAATCAAGTTGCATAACTGATGTACGTTCCAAAATCTCCTCATAAGAATATTGATGAATTGATTTTGTGAAAGTTAGAGATAATTATTACAGGCGAACTTCCTTTAGCTACATTATCATTAAGAAAATTTCTAATGTTGCGAAGAAAGTGTGGTCCAAGATTTTCTTCAAACTTTATCTGACCTTTACTCCTACTTCCTGTACAGTTGTATACAGATTTGATTAAAATTGCTCTGTTCTGTAACATATTATTTCAATACCAACATGTTTTTTTCCATATGTTACTTTGTCTTATATATATATATATATATATATATATATATATATATATATATATATATATATATATACTATATATCTATATCTATCTATCTATCTATCTATATATATATATATATATATATATATATATATATATTCTGAGCTACGGAATATCTGTACTAAATCTTAAGATTAATAGAAAATCATATTTAAAACTCTATTTTGAGATACAGTAAAATAATTTAATACTCCCAGTAACTGTATAATAAAACTCTCAGAAAATAATTAATTATTATAATTGTGTTTTTATAAAAAGTTTTTTTTTAATTAATAAATGAAAAAAGTCTGAAAAAGTTCTGCTATTCCTACTAATTAGTCGAGAGGCAAGACAGTCGCAAGGGTGTTTTCAAATTTAATTTCATTACTTACCGGAAAAACGTTTAGGTTTCTTTAATTACATACTCTCCCTGACTAAAGATAAAGAAAATTAGTATGCACTAATTGTCGCCACGCCAGACCGATTCGATATATGTTTTTCTACTGACTTGTTATAGTTAAAAAAATGCGGGGTTGTATCAATAAATTTAGAATTGTAGTCTTAAGAATTATATCGAGCTATAGCTTTATAAAATTTTATATGATAATTATTAAATTGTAGGATGAGCTATAGAAATTATGACAAGAAGAGTTTTTATAGCTATATTATAAATTTAAAATTCATATGTATATTTAGTTGAGTGTAATATAATTCCTTTAGTGCTGAAGATTCTTCCATATTTTTTTATTTTGTTTACTCTCTAGTTTTAACTTTGTAGCTTTACAATATATTTAAACAACTGATGTAGAATGATATAATGTAGTGTTAATCCTACAAATGTGTCACCACTGACTCGTTATATTTAAGATAAAATGCGAGCGTCCATCAATAACTTTAGAAATGCAGAGTTATGAATTATATTTAGATATAGCTTAATAAAGTTCTATATCAGGAACATAGAAATGTATGATTAGGTATAGAAATTATGATAATAAGAGTTTGTAGGCCTATATTATTAATTTATAATTAATATATATATTTCATTAAGGTGATATAAATCCTTCAGTACTGGAGTTTCTTCAATATTTTTTATTTATTTATAAAAACCAGACATTACAGAACTAACCAATTATCCCTCTAGCTTTCTAATATTTTTGAGCGACAGAAGTAAATAAAATACTATGAAGTGCTTTTCTATATTGGCTTCACAATTAACCCAATATAGATATCAAAATTGCAAGGGATCTATCAATAAATTTAGAAATACAGAGTTAAAATATATAGATAGCTATAGCATCTTAAAATGTCATGTGATTAACATAGTAATATATGAGCCATAATATTTTTGATTATTAAAGTTTGCAAACCTATATTATAAATTTCTAATTCTCATGTTTATTTATTTAAAACAATATAGTTCTCTTTAACTGATTATTCTTCAGTAAATATTATGTACTAGCATATAGCCCGTCATATGACGGAATCAATAATTTTTTCATTTTCCAGAATTGTAAAGTACTTTATGAGACAGGTAAAAAAATATTTGCTTTTTGGGTGAGAATTATCAGGTACACGCTCAATAATTTTTTTTTGTGTCAATCAGACATCAGGATCTGGAAAATCAGACCTTATTGTTAGAGAATTGAAAAAATAAATATTTCAAGTCCAAATGTTAACAAAAGTGAAAGCAAGTTGAATAGAACTTGAAATGAAAAACAAAGAATACACCATTTCTTCAAAGTGTGAGAAAATAATAAAATCCAAACATTTTATTTTTGAATTATAGAGTAAAAAAAAATAAAGCTACGGCCAATCCTAGATTATACATCCCCCCTAAATAAACATTATCTTCCTCATACATCTCTATAGAAAAAGTTAAAAAAGCTGCACTACTGATTCTGCCAATCAGCATTTGAATTGAATCAGGAACATACGATTAAATAATCATGTATTTAAAAGTAACATCATTTGTAAAATAGCAAAAACATATAAAATGTTTTAAAAACAATGTAAATGTTTATTGAAACACATACATATGAAAAATGTGTACGTTTAAACTTTAAAAAACGACACACTAACAAAATCCATTCCCCTATATAATAATAGAAGTTATCTATCCGTCTGTCCTCGAATTTATGAAGTGTTTCGACCTGGAATAGAGGCATCCATATTGGATTCTTGATGAGTTAGAGTTAGCAAAATTGGTTACAATAAAAATTGAACACAGACACATAGTAATACTAAATACAAAGGTCTTTTTTTAAATATTGATTCATGTCATTACAGTCGTTTTAAATTTAAATAAATTTATGGGAAAAAACCTCACGATATACAACATTAGCTGTAAAAGAACTTGACTGCTTTTTAATTTTTTCCTTGATTATCTGTTTCTTCGATGCACAATTTGAGATTATTCGGATTCCGACACCTAGATAAAGCAACATATAGTTGTCCATGAGAGAAAACAGGCTGAGGGAGATATATTCCAACATGATCGAATGTCTGTCCTTGAGCTTTGTTGATTGTCATAGCATATGCTGGAATTATTGGTAATTGTCGGCGCTTTAAAATGAAGGGTAGATTAATATCACTCGGACGTAAATCAAATCGATTTATGAACACAATGTCACCTTTGTTACACTCTGAAAGTATCTTTGCAATTATAAAGTTTTCATGAAGTTCCATCACACATAATCTTGAACCATTACAAAGTCCTTGTTTTGCATTCAAATTTCTCAGTAACATAACAATAACCCCTTTCTTCAACACTAACTGATGAGGTGGCATCCCAGACGGTGTTTGTCCATGAAGAAATTCAGGTGGATAATTATGAATATCATTATCATCTTCAGAAACAATTGTATCTACACTGTTATAAGTATGGGCATTTCCTTCAAGACCTAATATTATTTTCTGATTTATTTCAAGAGTCTTCTTATTTGTAGGTGATAAAATGATTCTTTTCGCCATATCTTCAATATCCATGTTCCTGAAATTTTCAGTATAGATAGCATTTATAATGTTTTTCTCTACCATGTGAGATGGAATTTTCACAGAATCATATGGCAATCCTTCTATTTGAGAAAGAGTTCCAGAACCAATATTCAGCAGCCATTTGTTATGGGAGTCTTCGCCAGCACTTCTCATGTTAATTCGGAGTGTGAGTTGAGTAAATACAGACCAAAGAGGACTGGACTTTATACAACTTTCAATAACTTCAGTTCTATTTCCTTTGGACACAACAGGAAGGGTTTGTCTGAAGTCTCCACCAATTACCATTACTTTTCCTCCAAATGGCCTATCATTGTTCATAATTTCTTTCAATAGTAAGTCAATACATCGAATGCCTTCCTTTGTCAACATTGTAATTTCATCAATGATTATGAGCACAGCTTTTTTTAGTAGTTTAGCATCAGATGTATCAGCTGTCATTCTTGAAACTGAACTGTCCAATAGAGGTACAGGTAATTTAAAACCACTGTGAACTGTTCGACCCCCTCTCAGTAATGTTGCAGCAATTCCAGTAGTTGCAAATGGGAGTGCCACTTTTCCTTTTCCTCGAATAAAAGATAATAAAGTGCAATATAAAAATGTTTTGCCAGAGCCACCTGGTCCATCCAAATAAAAATATCTATTCTTTTCACATTCATTCTTTATAGCTTGTAGAATAGTATTGAATGCTTGGAGTTGATCATAATTCAGAGATGCTATTCTTTCATTGGCTTCTTGCTCCTCTTTCAATTCATCATACATTTTATACTCAAAACCAGTTCCATTTGGTACTGGTAGACCAAATGATGCACACGACATTCCATGTTGTTTCAATATTGTGTTAATATCATGAAGAGCAAAGTTTAGGGCTTCATTTTCATTTGAATTGCGGAAGAAATCTATACACATTTCTCTCGAGTACTTATTCCACAGGTTAAGTGCATTTGTTGGATTACAGAATATCAGTATGAATGAAAATGTCTGGCGGAGTTGTTTTGGCATTTGAAGAACGGAAGCTTCTTGCAAACAATTATACCACTCTTCATCAGAGTCTAGTAAGTGAAGATGGAAGGCTGCTTCTTTAAAGGAGTCGTAAACAATATTGTGAACTGTTCGTAGAAACTGAAAGCTTGTAGCAGCAGGTACATGAAGCAGCAACATTCTTAGGTAAAATCTTTCTTCATCTTTCACACTAACTATATGCATTCTTGAAACAATCTTGGATCCACCTTTTTTTCGTTTCAGCCAGTTGTTTCCAACATATACATAATTATAAGGAACATCAGTATACAAAAGATCTTTCGCATCTATATCTGTTTTATTTAAATCAAACCAAGCCTCAAGTTTCGTCCTGCGACTTCTTGCAGATTGCAATGCTTCTTCTTCATGACCCTCGGTAAACATTATTCTTTGTTTTTCTGGAAGGTGTACGGGGAGTCTGATAACTGCATGTGATCTGTCATGCATTCTAAATTCTAACAAACGCCACATTGCTTCTGGAGCACTAACATATCGTGCACTAATATAATTAGCAATTTCATTTTGCTGCACTTCCCCTGCACTCACAACTAAATTAGCACAATCATAACCTTTGTATATGTACTTGTAAATATATTTCACAGCCCTGACTGATGTGCATACCTCAACATTTATGTGGGCATCATACTTCATTAAAAGATAAGGATTGTAGGGCACCACAAATCTGTTGTCCATTTGCACCCCTCTAACTAAACTACTTGCACCTACTCTTCGTCTATATAAAGGATAACCCTCGTCATGTATAACAGTTTTTGACTGATAATCCTTTGGAAAGTTTTTATTGCATTTCCCTTGTTCCATGCACGGTGCTCCTACTCTATTGACACCACAAGGTCCATGCATCATGCATCGTGTCACAATATCATACAAGAGTGGATTCTCCTTCTGGTCTGGAATTTCGGCACACACAATCCGATCAATCATTTCGGGAGTAGATAATTTATCTTCAGAGCGTAATACGAGTAACAAATGTGCATGTGGCAAACCACGTTTTTGAAATTCTATGGTATATACATGTGCAACCGAAATGCCTAAAACGCCATTAGTTGTTACATCTTCAAGGAGTGCTTTCAGCTTCAAGTTATAAACTCTAGCAATTAAATCAGGCCTGTCATGTGCTTCTTCACAAATCAGTAAATTTTCTGTTATTTCTGGCCACTTTGGATTTGCTGTAAATGTTAAAAACACATCGGGTGACCCAAATTTTCCAAATATGGACATGGCATCCACACATCTTTCACGCATATTTCTTGGAGAACCCTCAAAAGATGAAGGTAATATTACTGGAATACCTGGTGGAACCGTACTATTATTTTCTCGCTGTTCAATATGATCTGCCAAACCTTGGTAATATTCACTACGCAACTTGTTCTGACGAGTTCGGATGAAATTTAAATTGTTTGCTTCCACTTGTAAATAAGAATCTACAATATACTGTTGTGTCAGCTTGCCACCATTTAATACTGGATTGAAGTCGCCTCTAATTGCCAGTAATGCAGCTTTATATTGCAGCATAGTTACATTTATTCGAATCTTATTTTTTTGGACCCCTTCATAAGCATCACAAGTCCAATTAGGCTGCCACCCTGGTTCCCCAAAGGGAAAAAATAAAGGGTAACACATAGGATCTAAATTAGGACTCAATATGTTGATATTCACAAACTGTTGTTTAGGGTTTTTGGGATTATTTGGATAAATTCGTAAATCCCGTTCAAAAGGAGGTTCGCCATCATCGTTTACAAAAACCATTGCGATTTCATTATGCGTTGGTTCATTATAACGTCGTCTGTCCGATTGCCTATCTCGCCTGAACACCAAATTCACTACTGGAACATTTTCAGCTGCTTGTCGTGCTTCTTCAAGTGCTTGAGCTTCAATTTCTCGTAACATGTGGTAGGTATGGCACAGTCTGTTGTTCTGTCTAAAGAATCGATCAATATTATCAAGAATACATGTCAAACATTGCTCATTAGCTGGATGCGATACTCTAAAATTGGTAGCTTGGGTACTGTCGAGCACATAAAGTTGAGCAAACTTGGGTGTCTCTCCATCTATAGGTTGAAGGTGACTTGTATGGTGATATATCTGTCCATGAACTTTGAAGACATATGGTCCCCGACCACTAAAATTTATCACTTTGGCGCCCATGGAGGCAAAAGATACAGCACTGTTGTAGGAGCGAATATTTTGTTTGAAGTTTTTGTGATGTAAATTTGCAGGGTTTGACATAAGATCTTGTAAAAAAGTTGGATAACTTAACTCCTTTCCTATATTTCATTAAATGGATATAAATCCTTCCGTACTGGAGTTTCTTCAAATATTTTTTATTTATTTATAAATACCAGAGATTACAGAGCTAACCTATTAGCCCTCTAGGTTTCTAATATTTTTGAGCAACAGAAGTAAATAAAATACTATGAAGTGCTGTTTCTAAATTGGCTTCACAATTAACCCAATATAGATATCAAAATTGCAAGGGAGCCATCAATATATTTAGAAATACAGAGTTAAGATATATAGATAGCTATAGCATCTTAAAATGTTATGTGATTAATATAGTAAAGTATGAACTATTAATATTTTTGATTATTAGAGTTTGTAAACCTATATTATAAATTTCTAATTCTCATGTTTATTTATTTAAGACAATATTGTTCTCTTTAACTGATTATTCTTCAATAATTATTATGTATTTACAAATGCCAGACAATTGACAACTAATATATTAGCATTATAGATTTTCAAAAATGTTAGAGAAAGAGAAATAAAAAAATACAGTGAACTACAGATTCTATATATGCTTCACAACTACCTCAATATAGTTATTATATATGCAAGAGGTCCATCCATAAATTTAGAAATAAAGAGTTAAGACATATAGATAGCTATAGCTTCTTAAAATTTTATATTATTAACATAGAAATGTATCAGATATATAATTTCTTATATAATAAGAGTTGGTAAACCCATATAATAAATTTATAATTCGTAAGTTTATTAAATTAAAAGGCCATAGTTCCTTTCGTCTGAAGATTCTCCAATAACTATTATTTATTTATAAATTCAAAGCATTTGACAACGAACCTATTAACCAACTAGCTTTACAATATGTTTAAACAACAACAAAGAATAATAAAAGTAGTGCCAATCTTACATATATTTCGCAACTGACTCGTTATAGTTAAGAAAAAATGCTATGTGTCCATTAATAAATTATTAGAAATGAAGAGTTAGAATTATAGTTAGATACAGATTTAAAAATTATATATGATGAATATAGAAACTTAGGATGAACTATAAAAATAATGACAATAATAGTTATATAGTATATGTTATATATGTATTATAAATTTATAATTCATATGTTTATTTATAATGTTTTATTAAATAGCTTTTTATTGTTTTTATAATATACTATCTATTTCTATGAATTATCTGATATATTTTTATATCTAAAACTAAGTAACTTACATGAATGTTTCAGATTTTTTTTCCAAAAGTGTACACTTATTAAAATTAAGGATGTTAAACCCTTTAGTTATATATCTATAAATATATATATATATATATATATATATATTATATAAATATATAAGAAAAATATAATATATAATATATACATAATATATATATTTATATATATACATATATATATATATATATAACATATATATATATATATATATATAAATATATAAATATATATATGTGTATATATATATATATAAATAAGAAATACAATAAAATACATATATATAATATATATATATATTATAGAAATAATATATATATATATATATATAAATATATAATATATAATAAATATATATAATATATATATATAAATATATTATATATATAAATATATATAAATACATATATATATAATATATATATATATAATATATATATGTATATACATATATAAAAACTACATATATATACATATATATACATACATAAATAATACATATATATAATATATATATATATATATTATATATATATATATATATATATATATATATATATATATATATATATATATATATATATATATATATATATATATATATATATATATATATATTATATATATATATATATATATATATATATATATATATATATATATATATATATATATATATATATATATATATATATATATATATATATATATATATATATATATATATATATATATATATATATTTCTTAAGATTATATATATATAATCATATATAAAAATATATATATATATATATATATATATATAATTATTATACTCTCAGGAACTGTATAATACTCTCAGAAAATAATTAATTATTATAATTGTATTCTTATGAAAAGTTATTTTTTAATTACTAAACGAAAAAAGTCTGAAAAAGTTCTGCTATTCCTACTAATTAGTCGAGTGGCAAGATAGTCACAAGGGTGTTTTCAAATTTAATTTCATTACTTTCTGAAAAAAGTTTAGGTTTCTTTAATTACATACGCTCCCCGTCTAAAGATAAAGTAAATTAGTATGCACTAATTGTCGCCAAACCAGACCGTTTCTATATATGTTTGCAACTGACTTGTTATAGTTAAGAAAAAAATGCGAGGGGTCATCAATAAATTTTCGAAATGCAGATTTAAGAATTATAGTGAGCTATAGCTTTATAAAATTTATATGATAATTATAGAATTGTTGGATGAGCTACAGAAAGTTATGACAATAAAAGTTTTTATAGCTATATTATAAATTTATAATTCATATGTATATTTATTTGAGTATAATATAATTCCTTTCGTGCTGAAATTTGTTCAATATTTTTTAATTTGTTTACTCTCTAGCTTTAACAATCTAGCTTTACAGTATATTTAAACACACAAGAATAATGACATAATAAAGTTCCAATCATGACAATGTTTTCGCCACTGACTCGTCATAGTTAAGATAAAATGCAAAAGTCCATCAATAAATTTAGAAATTCAGAGTTAGGAATTACATTTAATGTAGATTTGTAAATCTTTATATGATAAGCACACAAATGTCGGATAAGCTATAGAAATAATGATAATAAGAGTTTGTATTCATATGTTTTTATTATAGATTCATAATTCATATTTTTATTTAACTGAGCGAATATAATTCCTTTCGTACTGAAATTCTTCAATATTTTTTATATTTACAAATGTTAATTTGAAATCTAACCTGTTACTCCTGTAGCTTTCTAATATTTTTTAGGCAACAGAAAGTAAATAAAATACAATGAATTCCTTTCCTATATAGGCTTCACAATTAGCACAATATTGATATTAAAATTGCAAGGGGTCCTCAATAAATTTAGAAATACAGAGTTAAGACACATAAATAGATATAGCGTCATAAAAAATTTTATATGATAAACATAGAAATGTAGGATGAGCTATATAAATAATGATAATTAAGAGTTTGTATAGATATATATTAGATTCATAATTATATGTTTATTTAACTGAGAGAATATAATTCCTTTCGTGCTGAAGATTCCTTCAATATTTATATATTTATTTACAAATGCCAAGGCATTTGAAAAGTAACCTGTTACTCTGTAGCTTTCTAATATTTTTTTGAGCAACAGAAGTAAATAAAATACAATGAAGTTCCGTTTCTATATAGGCTTCACAATTAGCACAATATTGGTATTAAAATTGCAAGGGTCCTCAATAAATTTAGAAATACAGAGTTAAGACACATAAATAGCTATAGCATCATAAAAAATTGTATATGATAAACATAAAAAATGTAGGATGAGCTATAGATATAATGATAATTATAGTTTGTATAGATATATATTAGATTCATAACTGATATGTTTATTTAACTGAGAGAATATATAATTCTTTCGTGCTGAAGATCCTTCAATATTTATTATTTATTTACAAATGACAAGCATTTGAAAAGTTACCTGTTACTCCTCTAGCTTTCCAA
>CM063497.1:52291341-52293841 GCA_032207245.1 Pardosa pseudoannulata
AGTGATAATCTAAGAGTGATGTTATATTTTTTAAATTATACCTAAACATGTAATTTGCAACCCAAATGGATACCTTGATTCATGAAAAAATGTAGATGAAATTGAAGTATGTTTAAATTTTAATTTAAAAAATATTTAATTTAAAAAACAATTATATTAAATATTATGAAGAGAAATTGTAATATTGTTTAATTTTATTATGGATACTGATAATTTAAAATGATTAACTAGAAAATGTGTAGGAGTAATATTGAAGAGTATTATATTTATTAACTTAAACATTTAATTCACAAATTTAAATGATATTATGATACTGCAGGAAATGCGTAGTAGTGATAATTGGAAGTGATGTTTATATTTTTTAAATATACACCTAAACATTAATTCAACCACAAATGGAATACTTGATACTGCAGGAAAAATATAGAACTGATAATTGAAGTAATGTTTAAAAAATTTAAATTATAACGAAACAATAATTCATAATAATAATGATACTGAGAAAATGTATAGTGAATAATTGAAAAGTAATGTTTAATTTTTATAAATTATACATAAAAATCTAATTAAACGTAAAAGGGTTATGTTACAGCAGAAATGTGCGTAAATAATTAAGAGTATGTTTAAATTTAAATATACCCTAAACATGTAAATTCAAATGATACCTTGACTGCATAAAAAATTGCAGAAATAAAATTGAAGGGTAATGTTTAAAATTTTTACCGAAGTATCTAATTCAAAGCCGCAAATGGATACCATGATACTGCAAGAAAAGTGTGTAAAATAATTGAAGAGTAATGTTTAATTTTTTAATATTAACTAAAAATCTAATTTCACAAAAAATGGAATATTGATACTGCAGAAGAAACGGTGTAGGATAATCAAATAATGTTTAATTTTTTTAAATTATACCAAAACATTTAATTTTCAACCACAAATGATACTTGATACTGCAGAAAAAAATGTGTAGGAGTGATAATGAAGAGTAATTTTAATTTTTAAATTACAGAATCTAATTCCAAAAATGGATATTGATACTGAAAAGATGATGTGATAATTGAAAAGTAATTTTAATTTTTTAGATTATACCCTAAACATTATTCAAACTAATTTATAGATAGGAAGATTTTGGTTAATAAAAAGCTTTTTATTAAATTTTACTAAAAAAAGTAAATTTACCAATAAATTGTTATAAAAAGTTAAAGTGATTGAAGATGTTTAAAAATTTTTACGAAGTATCTAATTACATTATCCTGACTGAAAATTTAGAAATATTAAGAAATTTAATTTTTTAAAAATTTTTAAATAATTTAAAACAAATATATATTTATAAATAAATATAATATTAAATTTTAAAATTTTTTTAATTATAGACATCTAATTTACAATAAGAACCAACGAAAAGGGTTATATAATAAAATATGTTTAATTTTTAAATGGTATTTATTCTATACTTTATTAGAAAAGTATATTAAATTGAAATAAATTACTTTTAATTTATATAATTTGAAAACATTTTCAACTATTTAAATAGCGTTTTTTTTTTTAACATACAGCTTTGTAATATTAAATTTCATTTAATACATTAGACAATAAATTAAAACTAAAAATTTATTAACATTTTTAACATTAGATTATTATTGTTACGAGACTTTACATATGTTCTATAAGAGAAAATATTAAAAAAAATTAATTGAAAAATATTTTACAAAATTAACTTTAAATAAATTTTTTAAAAGAATATTTTTATAATTTAGATGTTATTTGCAAATTATTGACAATTTTTGTTTGTTGTTATATAGTTATAAGAACCAAGACAGAAAATTATAGATATGTAATATAATAATATATTTATTAATGTTTTTATTCATATTTTAATTAATATATTAAACAGATAAATATATTGTTATAATTTAAAATCTTATTTATACATATTATATACACGTTTGCATTTTATACACATTGTTATGTATATATTATTAATACATATAAACAATATTATATTTTTTTTAACATTAAAATTATGTAATAAATATTTTTATGTATAAGAAAATATATATTCTTAAAAAAATGTAAATAATAATACAATTGTTTTTATTGTATATATATATTTTATATATATATAAATATATATATATATAATATATATATATACAAATTATGTATATTATATATCTATATATGTATTTTATATATATTATATATATATAATATGTTTGTGTGCATATATATATATAAATATATACACGCATATATGCTTTTATAAGCGTATGTATATATCTATACATATGCATGTGTATGCATATATATATTTGTGTGTGTATGTGTTTGTATATATATATATACTATAACAAATATGTATGTATATGTATATGCATATATCTATAACACATACATATGTATATATATATATATATATATATATATATATATTATATATATATAAATATATATATATATATATATATATATATATATATATATATATATATATAAATAT
>CM063497.1:52298841-52308841 GCA_032207245.1 Pardosa pseudoannulata
ATTAATAATTGATAACTTTTGCCTAATCTTTTTCAAATAATGATAATAACATTTAACATACATAACTTCACCATAAAGGGGAGATAGCATCCCAGATATTTTGCTGTGCATTTTTTGGGTACATCTTTTTAAAGAATTCTTAATAAATAAGCTTTTTTTATAGATTAGTAGCAAGAGAAATATAATAAGGCAAATACAGAGCCACTTTAAAGAATTCTTTAAAACTTTTATATCAGGAGATTCTCTACAATGTTATCATTTTCCATTTAAAAAACTTAATTAAAAATATATTTAATTTTCAACATCCATATAGCTATATTACACTGAACCTGAGAAACATGCATTGCTATTCTTAAAATCAATTTAAAGTGTTTGTAAATAACACTAGGAGTAAGAATTTGATATGAGTAAGAAAAATTTTCAAACTCATATAAAAATATTTTGCTTTTCACTTGAGGATCTGAGGAAATCGAAAGTAACTTTCTAAAGAAGAAAAAATATTAGATTAATTGAAATCAGTTAAAAATTTCCAATTTAATAAAGGTGTCCAAAGATCCTTTAAAAATGAAAAAACGTAGATTAACTAATCATTCGAAAAATTTTATTGCAAAGTTTCTTTATCCCGGGGATTTGATATCTAGAGTGCCTGTTTATTTTGGGCATTCTCAAGAATAATAAATAACAGAATTTTTCCTTTCCTTAACATAAATATGTATAATTTTAAATAATTTTTATAAGATATTTACTGTAATAGTAGTTTGACATACGATTAAGCATATATATATGCATATATATATATATATTTTATAAATATATATATATATATATATATATATATATGTGTGTGTGAAATAACTTAATATAACGTAATATTAATATATTTTATTTATTCTTATTATTATTATTAATTGTACTAGAAGAAAATCTTTTATTTAGAACACCGGATAACCACAAATTCACGTAACACAAAACAGAAAAATTTGATTATACTCAAATAAAAGCTTTGAAAACTATGTGCTAAGCCTTTTTTATTTATTTAGTACTGGAAGATTCTAAAGGAATTTATGGTAACCATTCACTTCTATTTAATTACTTCCATTTTATTCTACACCTATTTATACGACCTATCGAGGTAAAATGAATAATGTATTCTAAATTCAAAGATCGCAGGAAATGAGTGTTAAGTATTGAAGAAAATGCGTTTTACAATTTTATATTCTATATAAATTTTATATATCATATACATAAGCACACACACAAATCTCTCTCTCACACACACACACACACACATATATATGTATATAATATATATAGATATAAATATATATATATAAAATATATATATAATATATATATATATATATATATATATATATATATATATATATAAAATATAATAATATATATATATATATATATATATAATATATATATATAATATATATATATATAATATATGTAATATATTAATATATATATATGTATATATATACATATATATATACATATATATATACATATATTATAAATATATATATATATACATATATTTATATTATTTATATTTATTTATATAGATTTGTGTGTCTATAAAATACTCTTATTCAGTTTTTGATTATAAAAAGAAAAAGGACAGTCTTTTGTGAATAAAAAACCAAATTCTTGCTAAAAATTAATCAGTAAATACATTAAATGTCTTTATTATAAATTTGGTACCATACGTATCATAAGCGAATAAATGTTCTTGAAATATTTCTTTTTATATATAAATTATTCTATGATCAGGAGTATTAAAAACTATTATGATCTATTTTTTTCTAGTAATATATATTAAATTATATTTTTCCATTTAACCTTATTTTGTGTCGAAATTTATTATTCATTTACTTTAATTAATAAAATAGCATTAAAAATAAAAGATAAATAGCTCACCATAGACAATTATAATTTTATCTTTTAGGGGTTAATATTCTTAATACAAAACAGTTTGTGGTAGCGCTTCACGCTCAAACGACATCGGTAAGTCGATGACTTATAGACTTTCATTCGTTTTCACTCTGTAACAAACTGAGGATCGAGCATATTAGAAGTAAACTTTTGTAATTGACCACCTAACCGGAACTTATGCTTTAAATTCCTTGGTCTCAACGAATATTGGCACCTTATCTCCTGTATTTTAATAGAGTATTTTATCACAACCCACAAAAAGGGTTAAAAAGTAGTAAATTTAAATTTATATTCAATAATTGCATTTATTTTTATGAAGAAAATGATATTCACTATATTAAAATATGAAAAATTTACTAAATATTTCGTACGATTTACGAGAATATTTTAATAAAATTACCTAAAAATATTTCAAATTGAATTTATATACAAAAATATTCATCTATCATTGTTGTATTGAACATAAATTGTAATAATTGTAAAGGAGAATTGTCTTTATCGAGTTTGGCTTTGTTCCTCATTCTTTAACTTGTATGAAATATAAACTCTATTTTTAATCACTAATAAAAATATGAGATTTATTGTACATATTATATAAATTAATTTACGTTAGAATGAAAGATAAAATGAAGTTCAGGCAATGAAAGAGACAAAAGCAAAACAAATTTGACTTATTTGTAAAGTCTATTTATTAAACAAAAGGTAAAGAGCAAAAAAGATGCTATATGTTTGACATAATTAATAAAAATTGCGATTTTTACTCCCTGGAGCAAATTTCAAAAAAGAACCTATTTACAGAAAACAGTATAACATGGTTAGTATGATGGTTAATACGGAGTATGTCTCCCGGACGATGCAATACAAGCGTTACAACGCCTACGCATGCTGAGTATCAGATTATCAATCTGATCTTGGGGAAAATTACACCACTCATCAAGCAATGCCCTCCGAAGTTCCGATAGACAGTT
Source organism: Pardosa pseudoannulata (assembly GCA_032207245.1). NCBI lineage: Eukaryota > Metazoa > Arthropoda > Arachnida > Araneae > Lycosidae > Pardosa > Pardosa pseudoannulata. The sequence goes on from CM063497.1 coordinate 52,301,757, forward strand.
GGGAGGGGGTTGACGGGCTGCAATTCGTCGGCCAAGCATGTCCCACACATGCTCTATTGGATTCAAGTCCGGTGAGTATGCTGGCCAATCCATACGGGTGATATCCTCCGATTGAAGGCATTCGTCTACAATGTTTGCACGGTGAGGTCGGGCGTTGTCATCCATATACAGAAATTCAGGACCCATGGCGCCCCGAAACAAACGTACATGTTGTTCCAGAATGACATCCCGATAGATGTGGCCTGACGTTACAATCTGCGCATCAGTGGTTTCCCAAAGATATTCTCCCAGATGTGTGTGATAATTCTACAGGTGAAATTTTTATTTTAGAGCTCAATTTCTGTGTACTGTATCCTTATTTAAGAAGAGTTGTATTCATAGAAATCAGACATTAAATAACCTTTGAAATATATAGTGAAAACCGTCCAAATAATATTTCATTTTTATGTCAAACTCAATTAAACAGTAGCATACAATTATATTGAAAACATCAATCTTAGTTTGAAGGTCGATAAAAAAATTTCCAATAGTACATTTTCTGCACATATTGCACTACTGTCATTGGATTTGTTGCATTATTTTAATTTGCCAAATAATCATTAAGAATAAAAACTATAACCTGTCACTTTCAAGAGCCATCAATTTGCAAGACAATCATTAGCATTTCTTGCATATGAGTTAAAGAAATACCACGAATAATGATAGAGTCGTTAATAAATGGAATAAAGGTGGGAATATAATAAAAAAATATGGTCAAACTATTAGCTGTACGATCTTCGTCATTATCAATGATGAATGTTATAAAAAAAATATTTACTTTTTTCTACATGAAACATAATATATAATTGTAGAAAACATTATTTACTGTAATTTGCAATTTCTGACCTTCAAAATAATCATCCTAAAATGATATTTTTATATATTTAATAGCTTATATATAAATACAAATTATGTTATATGAAAGTATTTGTAATTATTATTTTTTATTGTAATTTAAATTTAAAATATTTACCAAAATTATATAAACTAATAATTATTTTCTATTAATCGTGGTTCTGAATAATTATAAATTTAATATATATCCAATTTTTAAATATGCAACGAACATAAATATAATGCGTGAACAAAATTAATTTTGAAAACAATTTTTAGAAGTAATTTAAGACTGTTACAAGATAATTACAGCAAAAATTTGTTTCTTATTATTTTAATACTTATATGTATAAAATATAATTTTGTTACTCTATAAAATAATTTTAATTAATAATTTTTATGTATTTTAATCTTTAAAAGTTATTTACCAAAAAAATTAAAATAATAATTATTTATTAATAATCTAAGTTTTGAATTATTAAAAATTATAATATTTAAATTAAAATGCTAACTTTTGAAAACACCAAAATTATAATTATAGATTTATTGACTATACAAACTGGATATTTATTTACTAAATAGTTGTAGTTATATAAAAATATTATTAAATTAATATGATTAAACTATCGAAAAATGTCATACTGAGGACCACAATGCTTGAGTAACTAAACATTATTTTGATAATTTACCATAAAATATGCTTCGCACCAAGACCTTGACCTTAAACGATTTGCACTGTATATCGTGGGAAGATAAAAAAATTGCGCTGAGATTTTGAGTTTTAGAGTAAAATGTAATTTTTATTTTATTTTTTTAGATAAAATAATAAAATTTACCATTAGAATATTAATATTCGTACATGGATGATACGGAGAGTTCAACTAAAATATATGTATTTAAATATTGTAATCTAAATATACAATTAAATTAAATGTCTTCATAATACAATAAAAATTGAATGCTTCTCATTAAAAATAATCCCAAACTAGTTAGTAAAGTTGAATTATATTAAAAAAGCACTACTGTATATACTCAGTACTTATTTTTTCAAAATTATGTATCTCTACAATTTGTAACATACATGTTTAAGTACATAATACCATTAATGGTTTTTTTTAACACATGTGCAAAAGTGCGGACAAACATTTAAATGATCATTTGATTTTGCAACTGTTTGCCATCATGTTTTATAGATATACTTTGATTTTAGTACCATAAACTAGTGTTATACATATTCTGATTAAAACACCTGTTGCATTTAATTTTTTACTACAAGTTTACTATCATGACATTAAATCAAAAATAAGAATTAAAGTAGTAATTCATTTTCCATCACTACATCTAAATTCCGATTTCATGTAAGGTTCACTTTGTGTATCGATGAAAGTATTGTAAATTTAGTTTATGTTAATTAAGAAAACAATGTCGGCAACATAATTTATCGTCGATGTGCCTAGATATAACTTAGAGCATTTACCAACAATAATAAATCTTTGTGTTTCTGATTAGGAATTCTTTCTTCATATTTAAATTTCAAGAGGCTGATTATAAATCAACCTTATATCCAGCATTATTTTTGTAAAGCTAAAATGTGTTTGTTGCATAATTCAAGTAATCACGTTGCCATTACCAAATTATTTGAACAAGTTTATTATCTGTTGCCAGCGAAAATTATAATCTTAAATTAATAACCTGTGTTCAGGTATCTACTACTTGGCTAGATTAAAATAATTTTGTCAACACTTCAAATATTTAAGTTTGACAATAATGGTACTAAATGTCGCGAGTTTAAAGTATTCTATAATATATTTGTTTCTAATTCCTCCAATGTTAGTAGTCCCTACGGTTTTTTTTAGGATATTTTAAATGCTTCTACCCGCTTTCAACTAAAATTGGGAGAACGAGGTGAAAACATTTCAGTTAAGAGATTCGGACAATAAAAGTCTGCTAATTTGATTCAGTATTGAAATACATTTCTTAAATACTTTAATCCGAACTGGACTTGATATTTGTATCGTTATAAAACGTATTGTAGCTACCTTACCCCTACGAGCTCAAAATCTAAAACAAAAAGTGTATTAACCCCTTTTTTGCGTACACGTACGGGCAATCAGATTTCTATTTCGATTGCACTGTTTCGACCAAATTTTTTCCAATTTTAGTAACAATTTATTCGTATAGATGTCCAGTAAATGATAGTTTGCAGTTTATTGTATTTTTTACTCTGGTTCAAAGTCGCGGGTTTTTTCGCATGTTTTGTATCAAAAGACGAGTTGTTATCTTTCAGTGTATAGCTTCCCGGTTAAAATTTACTAACCGCCTGATAATTTTATTGATGTAAGAGTTGAATAATATATTTTTACTTTTAAATAATGTATAATTCAGAGCGTATGGAACTAATTTCTTGTGATTCGAACTGTGACTCGGAATCAGAAACTATTCTGTAAATGATAGTAGCGATAGTTTACTAGATGGCCTGGATAGTAGTGACTCTGATAGTAGTACAGATGGAATCAGTCAAGTAAGACAATTTTTGGAAATTAATTGTGATAATCCTCCGGATTCGCCTCCTAGATTTTTTTTCACTGGAATTCCAAAATTAACTTGGATATCGATGAGACTAAAGGTAAACTTCAGTTCTATGATGTTTTCATAGAAAGAAAAAAAGTTGTAATAAATGCTTAAAAATATTAGAAATGTTAATTTTAATAACATATCTTTACTTAAAAATGTAAAATGAACAAAAAAATGCAATAAAAAAATGTGACTTTTTTTGATCGAATTCTGGAAAAAAATGAAACTGTCAAAGGATTAAAGGTGATCTTCTTCAACATAAATGCGTTTTTGTAGCAAAGTTTTACAAAGTTTAAAAATCTGAAGCATTCATTTCTTGAAATCAGTGAAGAATATGACTTTATAGTGAGAAGAGAAAATGATTTAAGAAAGAGATTTTAGAATATGATTTATAGCTTAATAAATTTTATCTTCAAAATAAAACTGCGGCCATATTTTTTTTAGATTAAAACAATAGCCAAATATAACTCATAGAAAGATTAGGAGTATAGATTGAATTATTTAAAAATTAATCTACTTTATTTTCAAACATTCTATTCTCAATCTTCACTTTTGTAAAGAACACTTCCGGGGTGAATCATAAATCATCTTACAGTAATTGGATGCAAAAATCTGGTGACAGTGGTGTATCCATGAGCTGTAACTGTCTTCTGTCCCTCCAGTTTGATGGCCTTGACTAGCCCTGTATTTCTATAAGCTTGAGACATGCTGTATATTTTATTCCTCTTTGTTCTTTCACTAAAGAACGTTATTGTTGCAGAGTATCTTCTAGACATTCTTCAACAAGTTAATCCACCATGTGATTTATGAAACATTATTTATGCTTTACATAAAACAAAATTGAGAATAGAATTTCTTGAAAACAAAGCACATTGAAGTGATAAAGCATTTAACCTGTTGCTGGTTTGGATTTGTATTCAAAAACACATACTTTTAATTTTGACGCATAGTAGTGTTATTCTAAAGAAAATAAATTACAAATTTTGCAAAAAAATTATTACTTGAAGTAACGAATAAAGTTCAAATTTTTCATTTTTAACTAATATATTCTTGAGACTAATATTTCTCATAGATTTCATATTAATCCACCTATTACAACCTTCTAATCATTATGCTGGAAATAAGAGCTATTTACAAAGTCTAATCGACGGCTTTGAATTATTAAATCATTCTTATGTTACATGTTTAGTTTCTTTTAATGGCTATGAAGTTTATTAAAAGTGAAATTTTGTTCGAATTTCTGCAAGCAATCCAGGTCCAAAAATCAAGTTGCATAACTGATGTACGTTCCAAAATCTCCTCATAAGAATATTGATGAATTGATTTTGTGAAAGTTAGAGATAATTATTACAGGCGAACTTCCATTTAGCTACATTATCATTAAGGAAATTTCTAATGTTGCGAAGAAAGTGTGGTCCAAGATTTTCTTCAAACTTTATCTGACCTTTACTCCTACTTCCTATACAGTTGTATACAGATTTGATTAAAATTGCTCTGTTCTGTAACATATTATTTCAATACCAACATGTTTTTTTCCATATGTTACTTTGTCTTATATATATATATATATATATATATATATATATATTATATATATATATATATATATATATCTATCTATCTATCTATATATATATATATATATATATATATATATATATTCTGAGCTACGGAATATCTGTACTAAATCTTAAGATTAATAGAAAATCATATTTAAAAACTCTATTTTGAGATACAGTAAAATAATTTAATACTCCCAGTAACTGTATAATAAAAACTCTCAGAAAATAATTAATTATTATAATTGTGTTTTTATAAAAAGTTTTTTTTAATTAATAAATGAAAAAAGTCTGAAAAAGTTCTGCTATTCCTACTAATTAGTCGAGAGTGGCAAGACAGTCGCAAGGGTGTTTTCAAATTTAATTTCATTACTTTACCGGAAAAAACGTTTAGGTTTCTTTAATTACATACTCTCCCTGACTAAAGATAAAGAAAATTAGTATGCACTAATTGTCGCCACGCCAGACCGATTCGATATATGTTTTTCAACTGACTTGTTATAGTTAAAAAAATGCGGGGGTTGTATCAATAAATTTAGAATTGTAGTCTTAAGAATTATATCGAGCTATAGCTTTATAAAATTTTATATGATAATTATTAAATTGTAGGATGAGCTATAGAAATTATGACAAGAAGAGTTTTTATAGCTATATTATAAATTTATAATTCATATGTATATTTAGTTGAGTGTAATATAATTCCTTTAGTGCTGAAGATTCTTCCATATTTTTTTATTTTGTTTACTCTCTAGTTTTAACTTTGTAGCTTTACAATATATTTAAACAACTGATGTAGAATGATATAATGTAGTGTTAATCCTACAAATGTGTCACCACTGACTCGTTATATTTAAGATAAAATGCGAGCGTCCATCAATAACTTTAGAAATGCAGAGTTATGAATTATATTTAGATATAGCTTAATAAAGTTCTATATCAGGAACATAGAAATGTATGATTAGGTATAGAAATTATGATAATAAGAGTTTGTAGGCCTATATTATTAATTTATAATTAATATATATATTTCATTAAGGTGATATAAATCCTTCCGTACTGGAGTTTCTTCAATATTTTTTATTTATTTATAAAAACCAGACATTACAGAACTAACCAATTATCCCTCTAGCTTTCTAATATTTTTGAGCAACAGAAGTAAATAAAATACTATGAAGTGCTGTTTCTATATTGGCTTCACAATTAACCCAATATAGATATCAAAATTGCAAGGGATCTATCAATAAATTTAGAAATACAGAGTTAAAATATATAGATAGCTATAGCATCTTAAAATGTCATGTGATTAACATAGTAATATATATGAGCTATAATATTTTTTGATTATTAAAGTTTGCAAACCTATATTATAAATTTCTAATTCTCATGTTTATTTATTTAAAACAATATAGTTCTCTTTAACTGATTATTCTTCAGTAATTATTATGTATTTACAAATGCCTGACAATTGACAACTAATCTATTACCCCTATAGATTTTCAAAAATGTTAGAGAAAGAGAAATAAAAATATACAATGAACTACAGCTTCTATATATGCTTCACAACTACCTCAATTTAGTTATTATATATGCAAGAGGTCCATCCATAAATTTAGAAATAAAGAGTTAAGACATATAGCTATAGCTTCTTAAAATTTTATATTATTAACATAGAAATGTATCAGATATATAATTTATTATAATAAGAGTTGGTAATCCCATATAATAAATTTATAATTCGTAAGTTTATTAAATTAAAAGTCTATAGTTCCTTCTGTCTGAAGATTCTCCAAAAACTATTATTTATTTATAAATTCAAAGCATTTGACAACGAACCTATTAACAAACTATATTTACAATATGTTTAAACAACAAGAAGAATAATAAAAGTAGTGCCAATCTTACATATATTTCGCAACTGACTCGTTACAGTCAAGAAAAAATGCTAGGTGTCCATTAATAAATTTAGAAATGAAGAGTTAAGAATTATAGTTAGATACAGCTTTTTAAAATTGTATATGATGAATATAGAAACTTAAGATGAACTATAAAAATAATGACAATAATAGTTTATATAGCTGT
>CM063497.1:52313841-52316454 GCA_032207245.1 Pardosa pseudoannulata
ATAATTAATAAAAATTGCGATTTTTACTCCCTGGAGCAAATTTCAAAAAAGAACCTATTTACAGAAAACAGTATAACATGGTTAGTATGATGGTTAATACGGAGTATGTCTCCCGGACGATGCAATACAAGCGTTACAACGCCTACGCATGCTGAGTATCAGATTATCAATCTGATCTTGGGGAAAATTACACCACTCATCAAGCAATGCCCTCCGAAGTTCCGATAGACAGTTGGGAGGGGGTTGACGGGCTGCAATTCGTCGGCCAAGCATGTCCCACACATGCTCTATTGGATTCAAGTCCGGTGAGTATGCTGGCCAATCCATACGGGTGATATCCTCCGATTGAAGGCATTCGTCTACAATGTTTGCACGGTGAGGTCGGGCGTTGTCATCCATATACAGAAATTCAGGACCCATGGCGCCCCGAAACAAACGTACATGTTGTTCCAGAATGACATCCCGATAGATGTGGCCTGTCATCGTTACACTCTGAACATGCAGGTCAGTTCTGGAACCAAGAATAATTCCTCCCCAAACGAGCCATCCTGCACCACCGTAACGGTGTCGTTCAATGGTGTTCTCTTGGTGGTAACGGGTACCTGGCGCTCTCCATATGAAAGTCCGGCGAGAATCAGAATGTAAACTGAACCTGGACTCGTCGGAAAACATCACACAAGACCACTGTTGCGGTGTCCACAATGCATGCTCTCTAGCCCAGCATAATCGCAGGCGACAGTGAGTTGCGGTAAGGGGAACACATCTGACAGGCCTACGAGCATATAGACCAATGTTCCCTAAGCGTCTGTACACGGTCTGCCTTGAAACTGTCGTACCGGTAGCTGAAGAGAGCTGACGAGACAGGTCTGATGCTGTGCTCCGTCTGTTTCTTTTGGCAGTAACTGCCAAATACCGGTCATCATTCGGCGTAGTAACTCGGGGGCGACCTGTGCTGTAACATCTACTCACATTACCATCATGTTTGAATCGTTGCCAAAGCCTGGAGATGACACTCTGGGCGATTCCAAGTTCCTCGGATACTTCCAGCTGGGTACGTCCACATTCCAGTCGTCCGATAATTCTACCACGTAAAAAATCATCCAAATGCTTCCTTTGTGCCATAACTATGCGGTTATTGCACTGAAAGGCTTTTAAAGCGCTTGTGAACAATTTTACTTCTTTGCTACCATTCCTTATATACCCCTTTCATACACTCTCGTCATTGTGACGTACTATCCGCGCCATCTGGTGGTTTCCTGCAATTTGCATATTCTTCTTCAAGATGTGTGTGATAATTCTACAGGTGAAATTTTATTTTAGAGCTCAATTTCTGTGTGATTCTGAATTATCCTTAATTTATGGACATGAGTATATTTTTCTATACTTAAATTACAAATATCTATTAAAATTGCAATTCAATAAATTTAGAATACATTAAGAAATAAATAATATATATCATAAAATTTTATATGATAAACATAGAAATGTATAAGAGCTAAAGATTAATAATGATTAATTGTATAGATATATATTAGATTCATATGATATGTTTATTAAAAGAATATAATTCCTTTCGTGCTGAAGATCCTTCAATATTTATATTATTTACAAATGACAAGCATTTGAAAAGTAACCTGTTATCTCTAGCATTCCAATATTTTTAAAAAAGTAAATAAAATACAATGAATATTTTCTATAAATCACATTTAACACAATATAGGTAATAAAATTGCAAGGTCCATCAATAAATTTAGAAATACAGAGTTAAGATTTATAGGTAGCATCTTAAAATTTTATATATGATTAACATAGAAACTGAGGTATATATTTTATGATAATAAGATTTGTAAATCTATATTATAAATTTATAATTCCATTTTATGAATTAAGAGATATAGTTCTTTTTACTAATTATTCTTTAACATTTATTATATATTTACAAATGCCAGACAATAATCTATCTATTAGCCTTATAGATTTTAAAATTATACAAGAGAAATAAAAAATAATAAACTGCAGTTTCATATATGTTCACAACTACCTCAATATAATTATTAAATGCAAGAGGTTAATCCATAAATTTAGAAATACAGAGTTAAGATATAAATGGCTATATTCTTAAAAATTTATATACTAAAAAAAAATGTTAAATATATAATTTTATTATAAAAATTTGTAAAACATATTATAAATGTAAAATTCTCATGTTTATTTAATTAAGACTATAGTCTATTCGAGCTGAGATTCTATTATTATTTATAAATGTAAGCCATTCGACAGCTAATATAAACCTCTAGATTTACAATATTTAAACAATAAGTAGAAGATATAATATAAAAATCAGACATATATTTTGCAACTGAAATTATACTTATAAAAAAAATATGTGATCAATAATATTAGAAATGCAAGATAAATGTAGTTAGATACAGCTTTGTAAATTTATATGATAAGCATAGAAATAAGAGGATAAAGAATAATGACAATACAGTTTAAATACCTAAATTATAGAATTAAAATTCATATGTTATATTTTAATTAATAAAATATATAGTTGCTTTCATGCTGAATCTTCCTCAATATTTATAATATACAAGAACTAGACAATTGGTA
>CM063497.1:52324054-52331554 GCA_032207245.1 Pardosa pseudoannulata
ATATATATATATATATATATATATATATATATATATATATATGTATGTATATATATATGTATATATATAGTGTATATATATATATCTATGTATATATTATATATGTTATATATGTATGTATATATATTATATATGTTATATATGTATATATGTATGTATATATATATGTATATTTATTTATGTTATATATATATGTATATATATATGTATATTTATATATGTATATATATATGTATGTATATATATATGTATGTATATATATATATGTATGTATATATATATATAATGTTACATATGTATATATATATATGTATATTGTATATATACGTTTACGTATATGTATATGTATACAAATATATATATATATGTATATGCATCTATATATATGTGATATGTATATGTAATATAGTATAATATATATATACTATATATATATATATTAAGTATAATGTAAGTATATATAATATAAAAGGCGTAGAATGAAGTCATCTTTTTTTTCCACGTGACATATATTCCTGTAAATGAATGTGAGGGATATTCTATATATCACAGAGTCCTACTTGAGAAGGTTATTTTTCTTAAATTTTTACCTTAGTTTTAAAAAATCCCATTATCTTGCAATACACGCAGCTTATTCCCTTTCTCTGATATATTAGCATTTTAATATCATTCTTGACTTTTAATTCTAACTTATTAGCGTACGATAAGAATAAAAAGAAATCTTATCCTGAAAGAAAACAAAAATTCATGTCTTAAAATATAAATTTTATACATCAATAAAAACAATACAGAAGATAATCAAACATCAAAGCTGTATTTTACTAGCTTGCTTTTTAATGCAGTAACTAAATTAATAACGATATTTATCTTTAATCCTATTTATTTGGAGCGAAAAAAGAAAAGAGCTACGCTGTGATAACAATCTACGAGAAACTGTTAGTTTTTTCTTTCCCCACCGGAAACATTCTGTAAAGGAATAAATATAATAAAATAAATTTCATCCATGTTGGAAAATTTATTTTTTATTTCTCTTGTTTGGTAAATATTGCGATAAGTAATACAAGGGCTGCAGTTTTTCATTAAAAGGCTTCAAGGAAACTGGGAAAAAAACAGCCTCAGTTTTTGTTGCGTCAAATGAAGCATAAAACGCAAGATTCGGGGAAACTTTTTTTAAGATGAATTTGCATTATAACTGGTAATAAGGTATTTAAGTAACTGAAGCGGAAGATAGAAATTTTGTATTTAATATTTGCAGGGTTTTTTTTGTCGAAAAATAAAGTGAAATTTTGTTTTGGATTAGTATTTAAAGATTAAATATGGAAATAAATTTATGTATGAAACTATTAAATATAGGCCATGTGGTGTATTTCTGCTCATATAAAAAATAGTTATTTAATCACATTATGCTTAATTTATAATTAATATGTATATGTTATATTACTTACTATAATCCTAAATATAATCGTAATTTAATACGGTGTGTTTGTTCAAACACAAGGTTAACTCCCTCCTGATTGTAATTTCATGCGTAAATTAGACTAGTTTGATGATAAATGAACATTCTATTTAACTTAACTCGCTTTTGACCGTAATGTTACTACTAGCTCTAGTGTAGTGTTAATCAGATGAGATTGAATGGTTATGACACTATAGTGATTTTATTTTTGCAATTTATGGATAAATTAGACTGGTTTGGTTAATAGTGAGCATTTTGGTTAAGTCACTGAAGTTTACCGTGTTGTTGTGTACTACTCTGCTCTCTAGTGTAGTGTTAATCAGAGGAGGAGGATTGATTGGTAATGACACTCCAGTTGTTTTATTTTTTCAATTTATGGGCAAATTAGACTGGTTTAGTTGATACCAGCATTCTTGTTAATTCCACTGGATAGCTGACCATATTTCTATTACTAGCTCTAATTTTATGATAATATATATATATATATATATATATTATATATATATATATATATATATATATATAATATATATATATATATATATGTATGTATATATCTGTGTATGGTATATGTATATATATATGTATATCTATGTATATATATATATATGTATATATATATATATATATATATATGTAGTATATTTATATATATGCATATATCTATGTATATGTATGTATGTATATACATATTTTTATGCACATATATGTATGTATACATATACAAATATACATACATATATGTACGTATATATATACAAATATACATACATATATGTACGTATATATACATACATGTATATATATATATATATATATATATATATATATATATATATATATATATGTATATGTATATATGTATATGTTTATATATAATATATATATATATATATATATTGATATATTTGAATGTGAATATACATATACATATAATATATATATACTATACATATACATTATACATATACATATACATATACATATACATTATACATATATATATATATAATATATAATATATATATATATATATAGATATATATATATATATATATAATATATATATATATATATATATATATATATAATATATAAGCGTGGTGTGTATATACGTATTACGTAAGTCTGTATAATATAAAAGGCGTACGAATGAAGTTATGTTTTTTCCACAAGAAACATATTCCAGTAAGTGAATGAGAGGGATAACATATATAACAGAGTCCTACTTGGGAGGTATGTTTCTTATTATATCTTCAATTTTCCCTTAGCGTAAAATATCCCACCGTCTTGGAATTACACGCAGCACTTATTCCCTATCTCTGAAATATTAGTATTTTTATATCATTCTTGACTTTTAAAACTAGCTTATTAACGTGATAAGAAATAAATAAAAATAAATCTTATCCTGAAAGAAAACAAAAATTCATGTCTTATAGTATAAATATTTTATGCATCAATAAAAACAATAATAAAGATGATCAAACATCAAACAAATTTGTATTTTACTAGCTTGCTTTTAATGCAGTAACTAAATTAATAACGATATTTCTTTAATCCTATTTATTTGGAGCGAAAAAAGAAAAGAGCTACGCTTTGATAACAGTCTCTAAGAAACTGTTAGTTTTTCTTCCCCGCTGGAAACATTCTGTAAAAGAATAAATGATAAAAAAAATTTCATCCATGTTGGAAAATTTATTTAATTTTATTTTCTCTTCTTGTTAAATATTGCGATAAGTAATACAATGCTGTAGTTTTTCATTAACAGACTTCAAGGAAACTGGGAAAAAAACAGCCTCAGTTTTTGTTGCGTCAAATGAAGCATAAAACGCAAGATTCGAGGAAAATTTTTATAAGATGAATTTACATTATAACTGGTAATAAGGTATTTAAGTAACTGAAGCGGAAGATAGAAATTTTGTATTAATATTTGTCGAAAAATATAAGTGAAATTTTTGTTTAGGACCACTATTTGAAGATTATATAAGGATATAAATCATTTGTAAATTATTAAATATAGAATCTTCTACGTATTTCTGCGCATTTAAAAATAGATATTTAGTTCTACTACACTTAATTTATAATGAATTGCAAGTAAATTATATTACTTAAATCCTTAAATATTAAACGTAATGTATATTGTGAGTTGATTCCATCACAAAGGTTTACTCCTCTTTGCAATTCATGGGTAAATTAGATTAGTATGTTGATAATGAGCATTGTGGTTAACTCTAATGGAGTTGACCGTATTCATACTACTTGCCTGATCTTATAGTAGTGTTAAATCAGGTGATATTGATTGGTTATAACACTTTAGTGATTTTAATGTTTGCAAGTTATGGCTAATTTTGACTAGTTTGGTTAATAGTGAGAGTTTTGGTTATCTCACTACATACTGGAGTTGACCGTATTGTTTCTACTAGCTGAAGATAGAAATTTTGTATTAATATTTGTCGAAAAATATAAGTGAAATTTTTGTTTAATGAGTAGTATTTAAAGATTAAGTGTGAAAATAAATTATTTATAAAACTATTAAATATAGGCCATGTATGTATTTTCTGCTCATATAAAACAGTTTATTTAGTCACACTATGCTTAATTTATAATTAATATCTCGTATGTTATATTACTTAAAATCCTAAGTATAATCGTAATTTAATACGGTGAGTTTGTTCAAATATAAAGGTTAACTCCTGATTGTAATTCATGGGTAAATTAGACTTGTTTGATGATATTGAGCATTCTGGTTAACTCGCTTTGACCATTTTGTTACTACTAGTTCTAGTGTAGTATATATAATCATACGAGGTATGATTGGTTGTATGACACTCCAGTATGTTTTATAATTTTCAATTTATGGGATAAATTTGACTCGTTGTGGTTATATAGTGATCATTTTTGGTTAACTCACTGAAGTTTACCGTTTTGTTACTACTAGCTATAGTGTAGTGTTAATCAGACGAAGTTGATTGGTTATGACACTCCAGTTTTTTTATTTTTGCAATTTATGGTTAAATTAGACTGGTTTAGTTGATACCCAGCATTCTTGTTAACTCCACTGGAGCTGACCATATTTCTAGTACTAGCTCTAATTTTATGTGTGTGTGTATATATATATATATATATATATATATATATATATATATATCTGTGGTATGTATAATAATAGCGTGTGTATGTATATATACGTATTATATAAGTATGTATAATATAAAAGACGTTGAATGAAGTCATATTTTGGCCACATAAGATATATTCCAGTAAGTGAATGAGAGGGAGAACATGTATAACAGAGTCCTACTTGGGAGCTATGTTTCTTACTATATCTTCAATTTTCCCTTAGCGTAAATTATCCCATCGTCTTGGAATTACACGCAGCACTTATTCCCTCTCTCTGAATTATTAGTATTTTAATATCATTCTTGACTTTTAAAACTAGCTTATTAGCGTGTGATAGGAATAAAAATAAATCTTATCCTGTAAGAAAACAAAAATTCATGTCTTTAAGTATAAATATTTTATGCATCAATAAAAACAATAATAAAGATGATCAAACATCAAACAAATTTGTATTTTACTAGATTACTTTTAATGCAGTAACTAAATTAATAACGATATTTCTTTAATCCTATTTATTTGGAGCGAAAAAAGAAAAGAGCTACGCTTTGATAACAGTCTCTAAGAAACTGTTAGTTTTTCTTCCCCGTTGGAAACATTCTGTAAAAGAATAAATGATAAAAAAAATTTCATCCATGTTGGAAAATTTATTTAATTTTTTTTATCTTCTTGTTAAATATTGCGATAAGTAATACAAGGCTCTAGTTTTTCATTAAAAGGCTTCGAGGAAACTGGGAAAAAAACAGCCCAGTTCTTGTTGCGTCAAATGAAGCTTAAAACGCAAGATTCGAGGAAAATTTTTATAAGATGAATTTGCATTATAACTGGTAATAAGGTATTTAAGTAACTGAAGCGGAAGATAGAAATTTTGTATTAATATTTGTCGAAAAATATAAGTGAAATTTTTGTTTAGGACCACTATTTGAAGATTAAATATTGAAATAAATTATTTATAATTTATTAAATATAGATTCGTGTGTGTATTTCTGAGTATTTAAAAATAGTTATTTAGTTCCACTACGCTTAATTTATAATGAATTTCAAGTAAATTATATTACTTAAATCCTGAAATATAAACGTATTGTATATATGGTGAGTTGGTTCAAACACAAAGGTAAACTCATCTTTACAATTAATGGGTAAATTAGACTAGTTTGGTGATAATGATCATTGTGGTTAACTCTACTGTAGTTGACCATATTCATACTACTTGCTGTATAGTAGTGTTAATCAGGTGATATTGATTGGTTATAACACTTTAGTGATTTTAATGTTGCAAGTTATGGCTAATTTTGACCTAGTTTGGTTAATAGTGAGAGTTTTGGTTATCACTACTGGAGTTGACCGTATTGTTTCTACTAGCTGAAGATAGAAATTTTGTATTAATATTTATCGAAAAATATAAGTGAAATTTTTGTTTAGGAGCAGTATTTGAGGATTAAATATGGAAATAAATTATTTACAAACTATTAAATATAGGCTGTGTATGTATTTCTGCTAATATAAAAGTAGTTATTTAGTCATACTATGCTTAATTTATAATTAATATCTCGTATGTTATATTACTTAAAATCCTAAGTATAATCGTAATTTAATACGGTGAGTTTGTTTCAAACACAAGGTTAACTCCTGATTGTAATTCATGGGTAAATTAGACTAATTTGATGATAATGAATATTCTATTTACCTTAACTCGCTTTGACCGTATTGTTACTAACCAGCTCTAGTGTAGTGTTAATCAGACGACGTTGATTGGTTATGACACTGTAGTGATTTTATTTTTGCAATTTATGGGTAAATTAGAACGGTTTAGTTAATAGTGAGCATTTTGGTTAAGTCACTGAAGTTTACCGTTTTATTACTACTAGCTCTAGTGTAGTGTTAATTACACGAGGTTGATTGGTTATGACAATCAAGTTGTTTTATTTTTATAATTTATGGATAAATTAGACTGGTTTAGTTGATACCCAGCATTCTTGTTAACTCCACAGAAGCTGACCATATTTCTAGTACTAGCTCTAATTTATGTGTGTGTGTGTATATATATATATATATATATATATATATACGTGTATATAATATATATATATATATATATATAATATATATATATATATATATATATATATATATGTATATCTGTGTATGTAATATATAAGCGTGTGTGTATATACGTATTACGTAAGTCTGTATAATAAAAAGGCGTACGATGAAGTTATGTTTTTTCCACAAGAAACATATTTCTGTAAGTGAATGAGAATATAACATATATAACAGAGTCCTACTTGGGAGCTATGTTTCTTATTGTATCTTCAATTTTCCCTTAGCGTAAAAAATCCCATCGTCTTGTAATTACACGCAACACTTTTTTCCTATATCTGAAATATTAGTATTTTAATATTCTTGACTTTTAAAACTAGCTTATTAGCGTGTGATAGGAATAAAAATAAATCTTATCCTGAAAGAAAAAAAAAAATTCATGTCTTTAAGTATAAATATTTTATGCATCAATAAAAACAATAATAAAGATGATCAAACATCAAACAAATTTGTATTTTACTAGATTGCTTTTAATGCAGTAACTAAATTAATAACGATATTTCTTTAATCCTATTTATTTGGAGCGAAAAAAGAAAAGAGCTACGCTTTGATAACAGTCTCTAAGAAACTGTTAGTTTTTTTCCCCCAGCTGGAAACATTCTGATAAAAGAATAAATAATAAAAAGAAAATTTCATCCATGTTGGAAAATTTATTTTAATTTTTTTTATCTTCTTGTTAAATATTGCGATAAGTAATACAAGGCTCTAGTTTTCATTAAAAGGCTTCAAGGAAACTGGGAAAAAAACAGCCTCAGTTTTTGTTGCGTCAAATGAAGCATAAAACGCAAGATTCGAGGAAAATTTTTATAAGATGAATTTACATTATA
>CM063497.1:52336554-52344054 GCA_032207245.1 Pardosa pseudoannulata
AGCAGTATTTGAAGATTAAATATGGAAATAAATTATTTATAAATTATTAAATATAGAATATTGTATGTATTTCTGCTCATTTAAAAATAGTTATTTAGTCTCACTATGCTTAATTTTATAATTAATATATCTATGTTATATTACTTAAAATCCTAAATATAATCGTAATTTAATACGGTGTGTTTGTTCAAACACAAGGTTAACTCTTGATTGTCATTCATGGGTAAATTAGACTAGTTTGATGATAATGAACATTCTATTTAACTTAACTCGCTTTGACCGCATTGTTACTGCTAGATCTAGTGTAGTGTTAATCAGATGAGATTGAATGGTTATGACACTATAGTGATTTTATTTTTGCAATTTATGGATAAATTAGACTGGTTTGGTTAATAGTGAGCATTTTGGTTAAGTCACTGAAGTTTACCGTTTTGTTACTACTAGCTCTAGTGTAGTGTTAATCAGATGAGATTGAATGGTTATGACACTATAGTTATTTTTTTTAATTTATGGGTAAATTAGACTGGTTTGGTTGATACCCAGCATTCTTGTTAACTCCACTGGAACTGACCATATTTCTAGTTCTAGTTCTAATTTATGTATATATATTTATAAATATATATATATATATATATATATATAATATATATAAATATATATATATTATGTATATATATATAGGTATATATATTTATATATGTGTATATATATATATGTATACATGTATGTATATATATTTGTATATATGTATGCATGTATATATATGTATATGTATGTATTATATGTATGTAATACATATATGTATGTATGTATATTTATGTATATATATATATATATATATATATATATAATATATATAGATACAAATAGATAGATATATACATGTATAGGTATACATATATGTATATATATGCTACATATATTATGTATGTATATATATATGTATATGTATACATATATATATGTATGTCATATGTATATATGTATATATATATACATATATGTATGTATGTATATGTATATATATGGATATATATGAATATGTATAATATATATATATATAATATATATGTATATGTGTGTATATGTGTATGTATGTATATGTATATATATGTATGTAATGTATATATACTATAATATACGTATTAAGTAGTGTATATATATAAAAGCGTACAATGAAATCATGTTTTTTCCACAAGAAATATTCCTGTAAGTGAATGAGAAGGATAACATATATAAACAGAGTCCTACTTGGGAGCTATGTTTCATATTATATCTTAAATTTTCCCTTAGCGTAAAAAAATCCCATCATCTGCAATTACACGCAGTACTTATTCCCTATCTCTGAAATATTATTATTTTAATATCATTCTTTGACTTTTAATACGAACTTATTAGCGCGTGTGATAAAAATAAAAATAAAATCTTATCCTGAAAGAAAAAAAAAAAATCATGTCTTTAAGTATAAATATTTTATGCATCAATAAAAACAATAATAAAGATGATCAAACATCAAACAAATTTGTATTTTACTAGATTGCTTTTAATGCAGTAACTAAATTAATAACGATATTTCTTTAATCCTATTTATTTGGAGCGAAAAAAAGAAAAGAGCTACGCTTTGATAACAATCTCTAAGAAACTGTTAGATTTTCTTCTCTGCTGAAAACATTCTGTAAAAGAATAAATGATAAAAAAAATTTCATCCATGTTGGAAAATTTATTTAATTTTATTTTCTCTTGTTTGGTAAATATTGCGATAAGTAATACAATGCTGTAGTTTTTCATTAACAGGCTTCGAGGAAACTGAGAAAAAAACAGCCCCAATTTTTTGTTGCGTCAAATGAAGCATAAAACGCAAGATTCGACGAAAATTTTTATAAGATGAATTTAATTTAACATTATAACTGGTAATGAGGTATTTAAGTAACTGAAGCGGAAGATAGAAAAATTTTGTATTTAATATTTGTCGAAAAATATAAGTGAAACTTTTGTTTAGAAGCAGTATTTGAAGATTATATAAGGATATAAATCATTTGTAAATTATTAAATATAGAATCTTCTACGTATTTCTGCGCATTTAAAAATAGATATTTAGTTCTACTACACTTAATTTATAATGAATTGCAAGTAAATTATATTACTTAAATCCTTAAATATAAACGTAATGTATATATTGTGAGTTGATTCCATCACAAAGGTTTACTCCTCTTTGCAATTCATGGGTAAAATTAGATTAGTATGTTGATAACGAGCATTGTGGTTAACTCTAATGGAGTTGACCGTATTCATACTACTTGCTATAGTAGTGTTAATCAGGTGATATTGATTGGTTATAACACTTTAGTGATTTTATTTTGCAAGTTATGGCTAATTTGACTAGTTTGGTTAATAGTGAGAGTTTTGGTTATCACTACTGAGTTGACCGTATTGTTTCTACTAGCTGAAGTGTTATAGAAATTTTGTATTTAAGATTTGTCGAAAAAAATAAGTGAAATTTTATTTGTTTATGAAGTATTTATTAGTGTGGAAATAAATTAATTTATAAACTATTAAATATAGGCCATGTATGTATTTCTGCTCATATAAAAACAGTTATTTAAATCACACTATGCTTAATTTATAATTAATATGCTCTATGTTATACTACTTAAATCCTAAATATAATCGTAATTAAATTGGTTTGTTCAAACACAAGGTTAACTCCTGATTGTAATTCATGGGTAAATTAGACTAATTTGAGATGATAATGATAGTTCTATTTTAACCTTAACACGCTTTGACCGTATTGTTACTACCCAGCTGTAGTGTAGTGTTTAAATCCAACGAGGGTTGATGGAGTGACACACCATTTGTATTTAATTTATATTTCAATTTATGATTAAATTTTGACTCGTATTGGTATAATATGATATTTGGGTTAAGTCACTGAAGTTTAATCCGTTTTGTACTACTAGCTCTAGAGTAGTGTTAAATAAAGGAGGTTGATATATATGACACTCCAGTTGTTTTATTTTCAATTTATGGGTAAATATAGACTATGTTTATGTTGATACCCCGCATTCTTGTTAACTCCACTGGAGCTGACCATATTTCTATTACAGCATAATATATATGTGTAGTGTGTATAATATATATATATATATATATATATATATAATATATATATGTATATCTGTGTATGCTATATATATGTATATGTATATGTATATATGTATATATGTATATGTATATATATGTATATATATATATATATATATGTATATATATATATATATATATATATATATATATATATATATATATTATGTTTATATATGTATAAGTATATATATATATGTATATCTATATATATGTTATATGAAGTCATATTTTTTTCCATATAAGTATTATATATTCCTGTAAATGTATATATATGTATTTAATATATATATATATAAATATACTATAGAGTTATATATGTTATATATATATAGTTTAAAATCCCATGTATCTATATAGATATAGGTATGTATTATTCTCTATGTATATATTATATTTATGTATGCTATATATTTATATACATAACTTATTATGCGTACGATATGTATATGTTAATATGTATATCTTATCCTGTATGTTAATATATGAAAAATAAAATTCATATATATGTATATATATGAATATGAATATACATCATATAAAAACAATACATATATATATAATATACGTATTACGTAAGCTGTATAATATAAAAGGCGTACGATGAAGTCATCTTTTTTTAATAGAACATATTCCTGTAAGTGAATGAGAGGGGATAACATATATAAAACAGAGTCCTACTTGAGCTATATTTCTTATTATATCTTAAATTTTCCATTAGCGTAAATAAATCCCATCATCTGCAATTACACGCAGCAGCACTTATTCCCTCTCTCTGAAATATTAGTATTTTAATATCATTCTTGACTTTTAAAACTAGCTTATTAACGTGTGATAGGAATAAAAATAAATCTTATCCTGAAAGAAAACAAAAATTCATGTCTTATAGTATAAATATTTTATACATCAATAAAAACAATAATAAAGATGATCAAACATCAAACAAATTTGTATTTTACTAGCTTGCTTTTAATGCAGTAACTAAATTAATAACGATATTTCTTTAATCCTATTTATTTGGAGCGAAAAAAGAAAAGAGCTACGCTTTGATAACAGTCTCTAAGAAACTGTTAGTTTTTCTTCCCCGCTGGAAACATTCTGTAAAAGAATAAATGATAAAAAAAATTTCATCCATGTTGGAAAATTTATTTAATTTTATTTTCTCTTGTTTGGTAAATATTGCGATAAGTAATACAATGCTGTAGTTTTTCATTAACAGACTTCAAGGAAACTGGGAAAAAAACAGCCTCAGTTTTTGTTGCGTCAAATGAAGCATAAAACGCAAGATTCGAGGAAAATTTTTATAAGATGAATTTACATTATAACTGGTAATAAGGTATTTAAGTAACTGGAGCGGAAGATAGAAATTTTGTATTAATATTTGTCGAAAAATATAAGTGAAATTTTTGTTTAGGACCACTATTTGAAGATTAAATATTGAAATAAATTATTAAATATAGATTCGTGTGTGTATTTCTGAGTATTTAAAAATAGTTATTTAGTTCCACTACGCTTAATTTATAATGAATTTCAAGTAAATTATATTACTTAAATCCTGAAATATAAACGTAATGTATATATGGTGAGTTGGTTCAAACACAAAGGTAAACTCCTCTTTGCAATTCATTGTAATTTTCTGCCGAAGATCATAATTTTTTATTTCTCTATTGTAAAATTTCACCTTTTAGGCTTCTAAATCTGTTTTTGTTTTGTCTCTACGGCATTTTAAAGAAAGTTACAGCTGTCAAAACAAAACGGAAGTAGCGACTTCGGAACCGGAAGTTGTGAATTTAAAACCTTTTAGAGAATATTTTTTGGACAAAACTTTTTAAATTTTCATAAAGATTAGTTTAAACATTTTTCTAGTATTTTTAATAATTAGCAACTTGGCAATTAGAAAGTTTTGAAGCAAGAAAGTGTGGGAATTTTAAACATGTATTTTAATTTTTTAATAGTTAAAGTTGCTTTCATAAACTTCAAATGCGTTTTTCTCAGAACGGTATTTTTAATAAAATGTTGAAACTTGAAATGTGATTTCTCAAAAAGTTCTTAAAATATTTTGTTGAAAATTATTATGAATGCTTTTGATAGTATTTACTAGTAAATGACCTAAAAGCTTTAAATTTGGATAATTTTTAATGATGTTACACTCATAGTTAGATATAAAGGTAATGAAAATTCGTTAAAAATTCAATGTGTATGATTTTTAAGGACCAAAATAAGCAAAGATTTTAGGTGATTCACTAGTCCAGTGTATAAGAAATGTGTTGCATCAAAAAATATTGAAATAATTTATTAAAAAATTAGACCTTTTGAAAAAACCCGATTTTTTTACTAAAATTTCTTCATTTATTAGAAATTTTATAAAAACTTCTCCAGGAATAATTTTTTAAGTGCAATTCTCTTTGATAATATAATGAATAAATCTAAAAATGTAAAAACTAGTTTTTACGTTTAAAGAAAAAAGTTCACCAAAAGTAGACGGATACCTTAAATTGATTTTCTGAAGAACTGTAATTTTTGCTATACCACCACACCTCAACAGTCATAATTGCTAAAACAGAATTTAATTAGAATTTAACTGTATGTTTTGTTTTTAATGGTGTTATGTATGCATTGAACCTCATGATTTCAAATGTATTCATTTTGAGATGATTTATAGGCATTTATGTTCAACAGTCATAATTGCTAAAACAGAATTTAATTAGAATTTAACTGTATGTTTTGTTTTTAATGGTGTTATGTATGCATTGAACCTCATGATTTCAAATGTATTCATTTTGAGATGATTTATAGGCATTTATGTTCAACAGTCATAATTGCTAAAATAGAATTTAATTAGAATTTAACTGTATGTTTTGTTTTGATGGTGTTTTGTTTTTAATGGAACCTCATGATTGTAAATGTATTCATTTTGAGATGATTTACGGGCATTTATGTTCAACAGTCATAATTGCTAAAACAGAATTTAATTAGAATTTAACTGTATGTTTTGTTTTTAATGGTGTTATGTATGCATTGAACCTCATGATTTCAAATGTATTCATTTTGAGATGATTTATAGGCATTTATGTTCAACAGTCATAATTGCTAAAACAGAATTTAATTAGAATTTAACTGTATGTTTTGTTTTTGATTGTGTTTTGTTTTTAATGGAACCCCATGATTGTAAATGATTCATTTTGAGATGATTTATGGGCATTTATGTTCAACAGTCATAATTGCTAAAATAGAATTTAATTAGAATTTAACTGTATGTTTTGTTTTTGATTGTGTTTTGTTTTTTAATGGAACCCCATGATTGTAAATGTATTCATTTTGAGATGATTTATGGGCATTTATGTTCAACAGTCATAATTGCTAAAATAGAATTTAATTAGAATTTAACTGTATGTTTTGTTTTTGATGATGTTTTGTTTTTAATGGAACCTCATGATTGTAAATGGATTCATTTTGAGATGATTTATGGGCATTTATGTTCAACAGTCATAATTGCTAAAATAGAATTTAATTAGAATTTAACTGTATGTTTTGTTTTTGATGTGTTTTGTTTAATGGAACCCCATGATTGTAAATGTATTCATTTTGAGATGATTTAGGCATTTATGTTCAACAGTCATAATTGCTAAAACAGAATTTAATTAGAATTTAACTGTATGTTTTGTTTTTAATGGTGTTATGTATGCATTGAACCTCATGATTTCAAATGTATTCATTTTGAGATGATTTATAGGCATTTATGTTCAACAGTCATAATTGCTAAAATAGAATTAATTAGAATTTAACTGTATGTTTTGTTTTGATGTGTTTGTTTTTAATGGAATCATGATTGTAAATGATTCATTTTGAGATGATTTATGGGCATTTATGTTCAAATCATAATTGCTAAAAATAATTTAATTAGAATTTAACTGTAGTTTTTTTTGATGTGTTTTGTATTTAATGGAACCTCATGATTGTAAATGGATTCATTTTGAATGATTTTATGCATTTATGTCAACAGTCATAATTGCTAAAATAGAATTTAATTAGAATTTAACTGTATGTTTTGTTTTTGATGTGTGTTTTTAATGGAACCCCAGATTGTAAATGGATTCATTTTTGAGATGATTTATGCATTTATGTTCAACAGTCATAATCTAAATAGAATTTAATTAGAAAACTGTATTTTTTTGTTTTTGATGGTGTTTTTGTTTTAAAATGATTGTAAATGTATTCATTTTGAGATGAATATCATATATGTTCAACATATAATCAATAGAATTTAATTAGAATTTAACTGTAATGTTTTTTTTGATTTTTTGTTTTTAATGGAACCCCATGATTGTAAATATTCATTTTGAGATGATTTATGCATTT
>CM063497.1:52351554-52356874 GCA_032207245.1 Pardosa pseudoannulata
GCCGTGGATATGATTTTTTTTTTAATTTTCAGCGCGTTAATTAAGTGGTGCTAATTTATTTTAAGAAAAGTAATTAAAATTGTCTTTTGGCTGTAAATTTTAGCGATATTTTGCACAGCAGTCTGTTTTAGATAAAAATTGTGTATGATTTACTTGCTTTTGTATTTTATGGCATTTTAAACTACGATTACGGTGGCAAGAGCAGATACTAGTTAATCCTTTAACAAACAGTTTCATTTTTATCCAAAATTCGATTAAAAAAAAGTTGCCGGATTTTTTTAGTTCCAATTTTACAATTTTAAAAAGTAATATGTTATTACAATAAATATTTCTAATACTTTTATGCATTCAAGATCTTCTTTTTTTATATAACGAAAATAATAGCATGTCTTTACTAGCCGGCATCACTGCCTAACAGGGAATATATATTCCCACTTGAGGAATTATTTTTTTCCGCTCTTTTTCTTTATTTTTCAGAAAAAGTGTTGAGTAATGTGTGTATATCTATCTATCTATCTATATATATATATATATATATATATATATATATATATAGAGATTAGATAGATATGTATATGTATATATATAGATAGATATGTATATATAGATATAGATATATATATATATATAGAGAGAGAGAGAGAGATAGATAGGGATAGATAGATTGATAGAGATTGATAAATAGATAGATAGATATATAGATATATATATAGATATAAAGATAGATATATAGATAGATACATAGATACATAGATAGATACGCCGAACGCTGGCCGATTGGTTAGGGCGCTGATCGTCGATACTGGAGTTCGTGGGTTCGAATCCCACTATGGCATGGATGTTCGTAGCCGTTCGGAATCGGCTTTAAGCAGTAGGTCACGGTCTCATTAGCCCTCGTGTGCAAAACAGTAGACCGTAGCGCTCCAAACCAAACCAAACCATAGATAGATACATAGATACATATAGATAGAGATAGATACATACATATATATATATATATATATATATATATATATATATATATATATAATATAAGATATATAGATATAGAGAGATATATAGATATATATAGACATATAATATATAGATATAGATAAATATAGATAGAGATATATATATAGATAGATAGATAGAGATAAATAGATAGATAGATATAGATATAGATAGAGTGATAGATATAGATAGATATAGATAGATAGATAGATATAGATAGATAGATATAGATAGATAGATAGATAGATGTAGATAGATATAGATAAGATAGATATTTGGAAAAGAGATATGTCTGTGCTTAAAAATTTCCATAAATTATTCATATGCTTTCCGTAAAAGTGCCATGGAGATGATTTTTTTTTAATTTTCAGCGCGTTAATTAAGTGGTGCTAATTTATTTTAAGAAAAGTAATTAAAATTGTCTTTTGGCTGTAAATTTTGGCAATATTTTGCATAGCAGTCAGTTTTAGATAAAAATTGTGTATGATTTACTTGCTTTTGTTTTTTATCTCATTTTAAACAACGATTACAGTGGCAAGAGCAGATACTAGTTAATCCTTTAACAAACAGTTTCATTTTTATCCAAAATTCGATAAAAAAAATTGCTGAATTTTTATGATTGCATTTTTTTAATAATTTTACAATTGTAAAAAGGAATATTTATTAAAATAAATATTTCTAATAGTTTTTATGCATTCAGGATCAGTTTTTTTATTTCAATGAAAATAGTAGCATGTCTTTTTTACCTACATGACTGCCTAACAAGGAAGATATATTTATAGTTGAGGAATTATTTTTTCCGCTCTTTTTCTTTATTTATTCTTCGGGAAAAGTGTTGAGTAATGTGTATAAATATATATATATATATATAGATAGATATATATATATATAGATAGATAGATAGATAGATAGATATATATATAGATAGATATAAAATATAGATATATATAGAGAGATAAATAGATAGATAGATAGATAAATATATATATATATAGATATATAGATAGATAGATAGATAGATATAGATAGATAGATATAGATAGATATAGATATAGATAGATAGATATATAGATAGATATAGATAGATAGATAGATATAGATAGATAGATATATAGATATAGATAGATAGATAGATAGATAGATACATAGATATAGATAGATAGATAGATAGCTATATAGATAGATAGATACATAGATATAGATAGATAGATAGATATATAACTATAGATAGATATATAGATATAGATAGATAGATAGACATATAGATGATAGATAAATAGATAGATAGATAGATAGATGATAGATAAAATAGATAGATAGATAAATACATAGATCGATACATAGATAGATAATATAGATAGATATATATAGATATCATAGATATATAGATAGATATAGATAGATATAGATAGTATATATAGATAAATATATAGATAGATATATAAATATAGATAGATATATAGATAGATATAGATAGATCGTTATTTGGAAAAAGTCTCAGCCATTTTATATAGCTCATTTGCATCTTAAAAATGGCAAAAGATGTCAAATTATTATGTTAATCGTTAATAGTATTTCAAAATAACTCATCCATTTAATATTGCTTTTTTGCATCTCAAAAATTGCAAAAGAGGTCGAATTATTTTGTTAATCTTTTATAGTATTTCGAAAAAACCCAGCCATTTGATGTTGCTTACTTGCATCTCAAAAATGGCAAAAGAGGTCAAATTAATGTTCTAATCGCTTATAGCATTTGGAAAAAATCTCAGCCATTTGGTACTGCTTTTGCATCTGAAAAATGGCGAAATAGGTCACTTTATTATGTTAATCGTTAATAGTATTCGGAAAATACTCAGTCATTTGATATTGCTTATTTGCATCTCAAAAAATGGAAAATGAGGTCAAATTATTTTGTTAATCGTTTATAGCATTTGGAAAAAAAAACTCATCCATTGGATATTGTTAATTTGCATCTCAAAATTGTCAAAATAGGTCACATTATTGTGTTAATCGTTAATACTATTTCGAAAAAACTCATCCATTTGATATTGCTTTTTTGCACCTCAAAAATGGCAAAATAGGTTGTATTAATATGCGCATCGTTAATAGTATTCGGAAAATACTCAGTCATTTAATATTTCTTATTTGCATCTCAAAAATGGCAAAAGGAGTCGCATTAATGTGTTGATTGTTTATAATATTTAGAAATAATTCATCCATTTAATATTTCTTATTTGCATCTCAAAAATGGCAAAAGGAGTCACATTAATATGTTAATCGTTAAGTACGTAATCGTAGTACTTCAAAAAATTCATCATTTGATATTTGATAATAGCATCTCAAAAATGGCAACATAGGTCACATTAGAGTGTTAATCGTTAACAGCATTTCAAGAAAACTCATATATTTCATTATTTCTTATTTGCATCTCAAAATATAAAAGAGGTCAAATTATTGTGTTAATCGTTGTAGTATTTAAAAAATCAGCCATTTGATATTCTTATTTTCATCTCAAAAATAAAAAATAACATTAATGTGTTAACCGTTTTACATTTGAAAAAAATTCAGCATTTGATATTTTTTATCTGCATCTCAAATGGCAAGACGATTCACATTAATGTTTCAATTTATATATTTGCTTTTTATGTTGTTTGCTAATTTATAATAACTTTCCAAAGTATATAATAGAAAGAATTTTCATCTTTAGAACCAGAAATTAAATATTTATTGTTTCAAATGAAAAAAAAATACGACCTGTTTTAATTTAAAATTTTACTATTTCCATAAAATTTAAACGGAAGTGTTTTTCACACTCTACCCCTAATGTAAATAACCCCAAGTTTTCAACACGTTAATTAAGTTGTGCTAATTTAATTTATGAAAAGTGATTAAAATTCTCTCCTGGGCTATAATTTTGGACAACATTTTGCATGAAAATTAGTTTCAATTAAGTCTTATTAGAGTTATGTACGAGAAATGTATTTTATGGATTGCTAACTAAAGTACCAGAGGTCGGCCGGGTAAAGACGGTTTGATATTTCATTTAGATTCAAGTTGATTACTTAGAGTGGAAGCGAATGATGCAAAATTTTTTGAAGGTCTAATAACAATCACTTATTTAACAAAAAAAATATATATTTTTTAAAACAAAGCTATTTAGAAGTCGTAATATCAAAATAAATACTGTAATAAGTTTAAAATGCATTGTTTCCAATTTCATATGAATACATCGATATCTCGATTTTTTTTTTTTTTTTTTTTTTTTTTTTTATTTCCTTTTTTGTAATTTTGCATTGTTGTGCTTTGCTACCCGCAGTATTCACCTGTTATAAAGATTTTTTTGTTATATAGAGTGCAGGTTACAGTAAAAAAAAAGAGGTACTCAGCTAAATGTTAAAACAGTAGGGGAGAGTGGGGCACCTTGGGACATAGCCCACCTTGGGACACCTTTATTTTCAGGCTTTAATTTGCAACCAGAAATTAGTGCTCATGTGTATTGATAGATGACATTACTCTTCCCTTCTCAAAG
Source organism: Pardosa pseudoannulata (assembly GCA_032207245.1). Taxonomy (NCBI): domain Eukaryota; kingdom Metazoa; phylum Arthropoda; class Arachnida; order Araneae; family Lycosidae; genus Pardosa; species Pardosa pseudoannulata. The sequence goes on from CM063497.1 coordinate 52,356,077, forward strand.
AATTTTGATGAAGGTAGTGCTTATAGGTAAGGAAGAATTTCCTTTTCTTTGTTTTGGATAATCCAAAATTACATCAATGTGTATTTTAAAAAAGTATTTTTTTTTAAATTTAAATATTTAAAAAATAGTGTATTGTTATGAAAGAAAATTCATTTATTATTATTTCTATTCTAATAAATAAACTGTATTGTTAAATCTAACTGTATAGTAGTTACCAAAAGATACTACGTAAAATGGGGCAGGTTGGGACACACATAGATGGGGCACCTTGGAATACTTTAAAAAGTGTAAACAAATATCAATTCAAGGAAAATAATTAATATTTTGGTGCCTAATTTTTAATTGATGATTTAACATGCCAAAATATTAATTTATCAAACTTTTTTCAGAAAAAAAATGGTGAGAACAACAAAAACAAACAGAAAGTTTTCTTGCTGTAAATGCTTATATGCTTGGTTGGTTGGTTGATTGGTGTTTAATGGCGCAAGATCCAAGAGAGGATATGCTGCGCCAAACAAAAGAGCACATAAAACAAAGGTACTCAAAAAAAAAGTAAGAGATTACTAATGAAAAATTAAGAATATAACAAGTGATAAACGAAGGATAATAAATTACATTAAAAAAAATTTTTTTTTTTTTGGGGCATTAAATGAGGTTTAAAACATTGATGCAGATGAGAAATTCAAAAGAGTTTGGGTTGAGGAGTTTTGCCTAAAAGTTCATTCAATGCAGGATGATAAGTTTTAAAATATAAAATAGTAAAAACGTTTTAAAAACAGCACATGAAGTTAAAATATG
>CM063497.1:52356974-52371974 GCA_032207245.1 Pardosa pseudoannulata
GCATTTCCTCTGCCAAAATTTTACAAGTGAAGTTTTTCTTTGTTCGCCGAGACTTTAGAAATTTCTAAGATTCTTTCATCTCGGCTAATTTGTTTTAAAAATGCAAATGTCGGTACATTTTGTTTTCCTCGCAAAGCTAAGTTTGATTTTTTGGGATTTCTTTCAATTATTTGAATTTTTTTCGTAATAAATCCAAATCATATTTCCAATTTAATGAACTGGAATGGCTTTACTGGAGTTTTCTGAGACAAAAACTTACCAAGTAGAATTTTTTTCAATCTGTAGGGGATTAGTATTAGTTTTTTTCCTTTAATTTCGTTAAAAATGTAAATCTCATAGATTTTATTTCCCTTTTCTTAACAAAAACAGAAGAAGAATTTTTGGTATTTCCAATTGTATTATTTCTTTCATTGGGGATATCTTCACTATATCCGAATAAACTTCATTGAAATTAAAAGAATGTTTTTTAAGTACATTTTATGTTCTTATTAAATTTATGTTATATGCAGTCGACTCCGGTTAATGTGATCACTTTGGGACACCGTGTTTTTGATAAAAATAACCGATTGATAACAATAAACGATATGGAAAATTAGATAAATTTAGCAAACATTTTCATACAGTAGACTCCGCTTAATATGATCACTTTGAGCAGCCGTGATTTTGATGACAATAACCGATTGATAACAATAAACGATATGGAAAATTAGATAAATTTAGCAAACATTTTCATACAGTGGTCGCCGCTTAATGTGATCACTTTGGGACACCGTGATTTTGATAACAATAAACGATATGGAAAATTAGATAAATTTATGTTATATGTGCAGTCGACTCCGGTTAATGTGATCACTTTGGGACACCGTGTTTTTGATAAAAATAACCGATCGATAACAATAAACAATATGCAAAATTAGATCAATTTTATGTTATATACAGTCGACTCCGGTTAGTGTGATCACGTTGAACCGATGATTTTGATGACAAAAACGAATGAAAACAATAAAACGAAATGGACAATAAATAAATTTATGTTATATACAGTCGACTCCGATAGTGTGTTTTTGATGACAATAACCGATTGATAACAATAAACGATATGAAAAATTAGATAAATTTATCCCCCTTTTAATTCCCACGTACTAAATCTCAAAACAAAAGGAAAAACACACTTTATATTTATATACTGTATATTATCCTTTAAAACAAAAGAATTGTATACATAATTAAAAAAATTGATCAATTGTTGACTGTCTACAATTTTTTCTAAGAACTCATTGATAAATTGTTCGCAATCATAATCAACCTGTCATAACGATTTAAAATTTCGATCTTTTGTTTTAATGTTAAATCATTTCGCTTTCTGCTTTCCATATCGACAAGCTGCATGTAAGCGAGCAAGGCATGAAATGTGAATACGCTCCTTCTCAGTTCGGATAAGAATGTGTTGCCTTCTGTTTATCTGACAACCATTGACCACCAGCAGGGTGTGCGTATTTCTGAAAAATTCCAGGAACGTATAAATAGCAACTCCTATGTTCATTCCCAATTTCGTTAGCTTGAAGAGGTTAATTCTCGGAAATTCAAACAATACCGAAGAGAAAGAAAAGAATGGGTTCTTTCGGAATACATCTTGAATATTCCTTTGCCAGTTAAAATGAGGTTCGCAAACTGTAACAATAACCAATGTAATAATCACATAAAGCGATAATTTTAGCATACAAATGAATAGAAAAAATCGGGACCAAGGAAGTTTGATAACAATTAACGATTGACAACAATAAAAGATATGCAAAATTAGATAAATTTCCCCCCCCCCCCTTTAATTCACACGAGCTAAATTTCAAAATAATGAAAAAACTCACCTTGTATTTATGTATTGTATATTATTTTTTTAAAACAAGAATTGTATACATAATTAAAAAAATTGATCCATTATTGACTGTCTACAATTTTTTCTAAGACGCTCATTGATAAATTCATAATCAATTAATCATATCAATTTGTCAAACTTCGATCTTTTGTTTTAATGTTAAATCATTTTGCTTTCTGGCTTCCATATGAACAAGCTGCATGTAAGCGAGCAAGGCATAAAATGTGAATACGCTCCTTCTCAGTTCCATTAATAATGTGTTGTCTTCTGCTTATCTGACAACCATTAACCATCAGCAGGATATGCGTATTTCTGAAATATTCCAGGTACGTATAAATACCAACTCTTATGTTCATTCCGATTTCCCTAGGATGTAGAAGAGAATTATCAGAAATTTAAACAACGGCAAAAGGAAAGAAAAAAATGGGTTCCTTCTGAATATATTGGAAATATTCCTTTGCCAGTTACAATGAGGTTCGAAAACTGATAAAATAACCGATGTAAACGATTCCATAAAGTGATAATTGTAACAAACAAATGAATAGATAAAATAGGAACCAATAATTTTGATAACAATAAGCTAATGATAATATTAACCTAGATTCACATTGAGTCCACTGTATATTGTTTTACTGTAAATTGTTTTTCTTTTTGTTGAAACAATAATTCTTATACTTATATTCATTTTAATTTTATTTGCATTCATCACCGAATAATAATCTTGAACCACAGCTTTACAAATATTTATTGACTAGTAATACAATGTGCTATTTAATACGTATACTGTGTTCAGGTAACCACCCTTCCACTATTATGAATACTAGTATAGATAGGTGTTATAGAGTGTCAAATATTACTAAAAGAAAACTGCATAAAATTATATAAAATAAAATATGTATATTATTTTACCTTCATGTATAACATGTTAGAAATTACAGCTCATAATACAGATGCGTAATTTATTGTGAGTTCGCAAAATTAAATGAACTCCGTATAAGACGACAAAATTACTGATTTACAAAAATAAATTTACAACGTAGTTCAGCTCAGTTCACAAGGAATAGTCCAAGAACAATCTAGTTCAGAATGATTTAGTACTCTCTGAAACAATTCAATAAACAGCGGACAGAAAAATGCTAATACACATCGAGCTCTAATTTAGTAGAGCATGGCGATGGAAAGCAACAAGTCTTTCGACTCTGAAGTGTGCAAACAAAATGCAAAGAGGTGAAGTACTGAGCCATTTTTATAGGCCTATAGACATTTATAGATATTCCCGGAAAGTCTCTAAAAGTTTCTGCTCACTCAAATATGTCGGAAAATCTCTCGCTTAATAGTAAAATTCAGTGTCTTAAATACAGTTGCTAAAAGCCTCTCCAGAAAGCCAAAAGAATGATATTTACAAGTTTCACAGAAAAATGAACAAGACAGAAAAATGCTAATACACATCGAGCACTAATTTACTACAGCATGGCGATGGAAAGCAACAAGTCTTTTGACTCTGAAGTGTGCAAACAAAATGCAAAGAGGTGAAGTACTGAGCAATTTTTATAGGCCTATAGACATTTATAGATATTTTCGGAAAGTCTCTAAAAGTTTCTAGTCAAGCCAAGTATGTCGGAAAAACTGTCGCTTAATCGCCAAATTCATTGTCATAAATATAGTTGCTAAAATCCTCTCCAGAAAGCAAAAAGAATGATATTTACAAGTTTCATAAGAATACTCTTTTCTTTGGAATTTCTTTGGTTTTAGGAAGACGTAAATAAAAGCAACCTGCAGTATAAGGAAGATAAAATTTTTCTTTCTGATTTCGCATTGAAATCAAATAAGAAATTAAAAAAAACAAACCATCAGAGAAATGTATAGAACTGAATAGTGACAACATAGATCAATATTTAGAATAAAAAATAAAACAATAAGTTTCTATCGTGATTGATTTTAATGACGACTAAAAGTAAAATACTTTATAAATATGAAACAACCTCATGTATCCTAACTCAGCATTTATAAATTTGTCTGATCATATGTGGATAAAACAGATAAAGCGCTAACATTTTGAAACTCTTTAAAAAAAAACTGTGAGTAAACAAGGATTAGAAATTAACTGCTTGTGAAACTAATAGGCAATTGAAAAAAAATATTTTACGTGGGTTTGGTGAATAAATGGACTTTGGAGAAACATAAATTGTGATTTATCAGAAAAAGTTATCAACTCAGTACATTTCAGTTCATAAAGAATAGTGGTCTTAGAACAATTATAGTTCAGAACAGAGAGTATAGAATGATTTAGTACGCTCTGAGACAATTCAATGAACAACGAACAGAAAAATGCTAATATGCATCAAATGCTAATCCACTACAGCAAGACGAAGGAAAGCAACCCGTCTTTCGATACAGAAGTTTGCTAACAAAATGACAAGAGGCAAAGAACTCATATTCATAAATGTATTAAAGGCTCTAGAAGTGTTTAGTCAAGCGAAATATGTCGCCAAATCGCCAAATTTAGAGCCATAAACATAGTTACTAACAGCCTCATCAGCAAGCCAAAATAGGCATATATACAAGTTTCGTAACAATATGAATTTTTTTAGTGTCAATAACACGTAAATAAGAGTAACCTATAAAAAAAAAAAAAAAAAAAAAAAAAAAAAAAAAAAAAAAAAAAAAAAAAAAAAAAAACTCAGAGAATTGTATGACACTGAATGGTGACAACATAGATCAAGGTTTAGAATAAAAATGAAAAAGGAAGCATCTACCGTGATTGTTTTCAGTAACAACTGAATGTAAAGTAATTAATAAATATAAAGAAATCTCGAATATTCTTAGTTCTCATATATATACTTATATGAAATCTGCTCGTGTAGATAAAACAGATAAAGAACTAAAACTTTGTCATTCTTTCAAAAGGAACTGTGAATGACAAGGATTGTAAATTAACTCTTTGTGAAACTAATAGACAAGTGAAGAAATATTTTTCGTAAATTTGGTGACTAAATGGACTTTGGATAGACACAAACTGTGATTTATTAGAAAAAAAGTTCTCAACTCAATACATTTCATTTCACAAAGAATATGTGTAGAACAATATAGTTCAGAACAGATAGTATAGAATGACTTAGTACGCTCTGATAAAACTAAATGAACGGCAAACAGAAAAATGCTAATACCTGTCGAGCGCTAATTGACTACAGGAAGACGAAGGAAAGCAACATGTTTTTCGGCTCTGAAGTCTGCTAACAAAATGACAAGAGGCGAAGAACTCATATTCATAAGCATATAAAAGGCTCTGGAAGTGTTTAGTCCAGCCAAATATGTCGCCAAGTCGCTAAATTTGGAGCCATAAATATAGTTGTTAAAACCTCACAAGAAAGCCGAAAGAGTCATATATACAAGTTTCGTAACAATATGAATTTCTTTAGTTTCAATAAAACGTAAATAACAGTAACCTGCAGTATGAGAAAGATAAAATTTTCTTTCTGATTATGCATTAAAAGCCTATAAAAATTAAAAACAAAACTCTCAGAGAATTGTATAGCACTGAATAATAACAACATAAATCAATGTTTAGAATAAAAATAAAACAATAAGTTTCTATAGTGATTGATTTTAATAACAACTAAAAGTAAAATACTTTATAAATATGAAACAACCTCATATATCGTAAGTCAGCATTTATAAATTTGCCTGTTCATATGTGGATAAAACCGATAAAGAGCTGACATTTTGTAATTCTTTAAGAAAAGAACTGTAAGTGAAAAAGGATTAGAAATTAACTGTTTGTGAAACTAATACGCAGTTGAAAAAAATAATATTTTTCGTAAGTTTGCTGACTAAATGGACTTTGGATTAACACAAACTGTGATTTATTAGAAGAAAGTTATCAACTCAGTACATTTCTGTACAAAGAATAGTGTCTAGAACAATATAGTTTAGAACAGATGACATAGAATTATTTAGTACGCTCTGAGACAATTTAATGAACAACGAACAGAAAAATGCTAATATACATCAAATGCTAATCGACTACAGTAAGACGAAGAAAAGCAACATGTTTTTCGACTCTAAAGTTTGCTAACAAAATTACAAAAGTCAAACAACTCACATTCATAAACATATTAAAGGCTCTAGAAGTGTTTAGTGAAGCCAAATATGTCGCCAAATTGCCAAATTTGGAGCCATAAACATAGTTGCTAAAAGCCTCATCAGCGAGCCAAAAGAGTGATATATACAAGTTTCGTAACAATATAAATTTCTTTAGTTTCAATAAGACGTAAATAAAAGTAACCTGCAGTATGAGGAAGACAAAGTTTTCTCTCTGATTATCCATTAAAAGCTTATCAAAACTTAAAAAACAAACTCTCAGAGAATTGTATAGCACTGAATGGTGACAACCTAGATCAATGTTTAGAATAAAATAAAAAAGTAAGTTTCTATCGTTATTGTTTTCAGTAACAACTGAATGTAAAGTAATTAATAAATATAAAACAATCTCATATATTCTTAGCTCGCATTTATATACTTATTTGAAACTTGCTCATGTGTAGGTAAAACAGATAAAGAACTAAAACTTTGTAATTCTTTGAAAATGAACTGTGAATGACAAGAATTGTAAATTAACTCTTTGTGAAACTAATAGACAAGTGAAGAAATATTTTTCGTGAGTTTGGTGACTAAATGGACTTTCGATAGACACAAACTGTGATTTATTAAAAAAAAGCTCTCAACTCAATACATTTCAGTTCACATAGAATAGTGTGTAGAACAATATAGTTCAGAACAGATAGTATAGAATGACTTAGTACGCTCTGATAAAACTAAATGAACGGCAAACAGAAAAAATGCTAATACCCGTCGAGCGCTAATTGACTACAGCAAGACGAAGGAAAGCAACATGTTTTTCGACTCTAAAAATTGCTAACAAAATTACAAAAGTCAAAGAACTCACATTCATCAACATATTAAAGGCTCTAGATGTGTTTAGTGAAGAAAAATATGCCGCCAAATCGCCAAATTTGGAGCCATAAACATAGTTGCTAAAAGCTTCACTAGCAAGCCAAATGAGGCATATATACAAGTTTCGTAACAATATGAATTTCTTTAGTTTCAATAAGACGTAAATAAAAGTAACCTGCAGTATGACGAAGACAAAATTTTCTGTCTGATTGTCCATTAAAATCTCAAAAATTAAAAAACAAACTCTCAGAGATTGTATGGCACTGAATGGTGACAACATAGATCAATGTTTAGAATAAAAATGAAAAAGGAAGCTTCTATCGTGATTGTTTTCAGTAACAACTGAATGTAAAGTAATTAATTAATATAAAAAAAATCTCATATATTCTTAGTTCGCACACACACACACACACACACACACACACACACACACACACATATATATATATATATATATATATATATATATATATATATATATATATATATATATATATATATATATATATATATATACTTATTTGAAATCTGCTCTTGTAGATAAACCAGATAAAGAAGTAAAACTTTGTAATTCTTTCAAAAGGAACTGTGAATGAAAAGGATTGGAAATTAACTGTTTGTGAATCTAATAGATAAGTGAAGAAATATTTTATAATATGAGATATAACTAAATGAACGGCAAATAGAAAAAATGCTAATACCCGTCGAGCGCTAACCGAGCTGGCAAACTTATAAGCCAAAGGGACAAATATGAACATTAAAACAATTAAATTTAATTGGGAGCCAAATCTTCCTGTTTAGTAAACTTTTATTCCACTAAATAAGTAGTACACTAAATAAAACTAAATTTCGTTCTTAATAAATATTTATAAATGATATTTATTAATGGTAGATCAGACAAAACTGTTCTCACTGCAACTGCTGGTCTGTGATATCAATTTGTACACCCCACTACTTTAGGAAAAGTATGCGCGCATGCTTGAAGTACCTTTCTATCACACCAGAAACGGCGAAAACACACAAAACAATTTCAGCAAGTAGCTTGTACATAGTTTGTGTGTACGTTTACGAAAAACTAATAAAATTAAACTCTATGTTCGTTACGTATTTTTATAACAATATAAAATTTAAATTACCTATCTATCGTTTAACTTAAACAAAAAATTATACATGTTCTCAAATTATAGGAGAATTTTAAGTTATCCAAATAAGGTGTAATTTTTTTCTTACCAAGATTTTTTTAAATGAAAATATTATTGCACCTTCCATGGATATTGTGCCAGAGCCGCATTTAAGGAGCCAAAGAGTCACAAGTGGCTCTGAAGCCGCACTTTGCCAACCACTGACATAAATCAATGTTTCGAATAAAAAAAGGAAGGTTATATCGTGATTGTTTTCAGTAACAACTAAATGTAAAGTAATTAATAAATATAAAAAAAAATCGCATATATTCTTAGTTCGCATTTATATACTTATTTGAAACTTGGTCATGTGTTGGTAAAACAGATAAAGAACAAAGATTTTGTAATTCTTTCAAAAAAGAACTGTGAGTGACAAGAATTGGAAATTAACTGTTTGGGAAACTAATAGACAAGTGAAAAAATTATATTTGTCATGACTTTGGTTGGATAAACACAAACTGTGAGTGTTCGAAAAACATGTTGTTTTCCTTCGATATTCATAAGCATAGTAAAGGTTCTAGAAGTGTTTAGTTAAGCCAAATATGTCGCCAAATCGCCAAGTTTGGAACCATAACATAGTTACTAAAAGCCTCGTCAGCAAGCCAAAAGAGTCATATATACAAGTTTCGTAACAATATGAATTTCTTTAGTTTCAATAAGTCGTAAATAAAAGTAACCTGCAGTATGAGGGAGACAAACATTTCTGTTTGATTATCCATTAAAAGAGTATCAAAAATTAAAAAAACAAACTCTCAAAGAATTGTATGACACTGAATGGTGACAACATAGATCAATGTTTAGAATAAAAATGTAAAAGGAAGCTTCTATCGTGATTGCTTTCAGTAATAACTAAATGTAAAGTAAAGTAATTAATAAATATAAACAATCTCATATATTATTAGTTCGCATTTATATACATATTTGAAACCTGCTTATATGCAGATAAAACAGATAAAGAACTAAAAATTTTCTAATTCTTTCAAATAAGTACAGTGAGTGACAAGAATTGGAAATTTACTGTTTGTAAAACTAATAGGCAAGTGAAAAATAATATTTTTCATGAGTTTGGTTGGATAAACACAAACTGTGATTTATTAGAAAAAAAGATTACAACTTAGTACATTACAGTTCACAAATAAGTGGCTAGAATAATATAGTTCAGAATAGTATAGAATAATTTAGTACGATCTGATACAACTCAGTGAATAAAGAACAGAAACATGCTAATATACATCGATTGCTAATTGATAACAGCAAGACGAAGGAAAGCAACATGTTTTTCGACTCTCCAGTCTGCTAACGAAATGCCAAGAGGTGAAAAACTCAAATTCATAAGCACAGTAAAGGCTCTAGAAGTGTTTAAGCAAGCCAAATATGTCACCAAATCACAAAATTTGGAGCCATAAACATAGTTGCTAAAAGCCTCACCAGTAAACCATATATACAAGTTTTGTAACAATATAGATTTCTTTGGTTTCAAGAAGACCCAAATAAAAGTAACCCGCAATACGTTGAAGACAGAAACTGTTCTCTAATTATGCAGTAAAAGCCTTCGAAAATGTAAGACACTGAGAGTTTTGTACAGCACTGAAGGGTTATAGATCAATATTTAGAATAAGAATTGAAAAATACGTTTTTATCATGATTATTTTTAATAATTTATAAACTTAAAATATTTATTAAATACGAAAATATCTCATGAGTTCTCAGTTCGTTTTATATACTTATTTTTAACCTACTCATATAAAGATAAAACAGATAAAGTGCTATAAATTTTTAATTCTTTTAGAAAAAAAAAACTGTGAGTGAATATGGGAATAAAAATGGTTGTTTGTAAAACTTGCAGGAACCTGAAAAAATAGTATAAAGGAATTTAAATGGAGACCGCACTTGAAGATTTGATAAATGATATGAATTTCTCAAAGGACTAAATTTATATTTAAAATCTATTTTTTTAATTCTTCCAATATTTTAAAGTGTTTGCTCAATGTTGGTTTAGAATTCTCTTTAGTTTTTCCGCTTACTAATAAATAACTAATTTTTTTTTCGACATGAAAGGAAATCTTACTTTTAATTCAATAAGTAACGAAGACTTTATTGGTATTTCTTCCACCAAATTTGAACAAATAAGAATTTTATTAGTGAGGAAATACATTAGGGATTAGTAAGAATTTTTTCCTGTAATTACGTTAAAAATGCTAATATCGGTATCTACATTGGTACCAAAATTGATTATTACCTTTTAGTCGATTTGTAATGCCGTAACCAAATGAAGTGTACACGAAATAAAAGGATATTTTCATGTAGTGTTTGTTTATCGAGTTTATCCATGCATTGCTTCCCCGTAAATTATACCTTTTATAAAAAAAGATTCTGGAATTGCTATATTTTTCAGTTTTATTTATGACTTATCCAATAATAGGTGAATAAGTTTAAGTTACAACATCACAGTGTGTATTCTTTAATATCTTTAACTCTTTATATTTTCTTCAAACTCTAGAAAAATTATTAAGAGGTGTGTGTATAATGTTTCAGTTATTATTAAAAATAACTCTATAGCACTTGTTATGTATATTAATTTATCCTTGCTCAAAAATGTCGGTTATTACAGCTCTTAATATTGTTTTTGCATCAGTAAGTCGTAGATCAAATTAAGTTACACTTAATGATTTTTCAGACTTTTGGAAAATTATTAGGAAGAAGTATTAAGACTTTTTAGTTATTATTATAAATAACCGTACAATGTGATGAGGCGGTTTAGATCTGTAATATAATTGATTAATTACTACGAGAAGGGAAATGCTTGGGATCTAAATCTGACCTCATCACATCTTTTGTAAAGGAGAAGAGACCAATAAAAATTATTTTAAGGTCGTGTGCGGGATCGTCGATCGGGTTTCTGGACCCAGTCCGAGATTAGAATTGCTTCTCCGTGCATGACACCAAATAAGAAGTACCTTTGTGGAGTTATTTACCATTCCCTAAGGGACAGTGCCCAATTTGAAGGGTTAAGATTTTTCCACGTTTGCGGTTTCAAGTCGGGGTAAAGTAGACCAGTTGGATTTTAACAGCTCTCCTGATTGGGCGAAGAGAGATAAGAATTGACACCGATGAAAAATTCATAAAATAAAGAAAAGTAAAGACGGGTGTTCGGCAGTCAGAAATTACAGCTCAAAATACTGATTTGTTTTGCTTTAGGAAGACGTAGATCAAACTAAGCTACACTTTATAATTTCTTCACACTTTTGGAAAATTATTAAGCGGTGGTAATTTAACGTTTCAGATATTATCTGAAATTAACTCATAACATATATTAATGTACATTAATTTATCGTGCTAAAAAAATATCAGGAATTACAGCTCTTAATACTGATTGGTTTTGTTTCAGGCAGAAGTAGATTAAATTAAGCTACACTTAATAATTTCTTCAGAATCTGGGATAATTATTAAGAGGAGGTATTATAATGTTCCAGTTATTATTAGACATAACCGTACAACGTTTGTTATACTCATTAATTTATCCTTCATAAAAATATCAGAAATTACAGCTCTTAATAGTGGTTTATTTCCTTTCAGGAAGGCTTAGACCAAATTAAGGTACACTTTATGATTTCTTCAGATTCTTAGAAAATTTGTAAGAGGATATTGTAAAGTCTCAGTTAATATTAGAAATAACTGTATAGCGTTTTTATGGACATTAATTTAACCTTGCTCAAAAATGTCAGAAATTACAGCTCTTAATATTAATTTGTTTTTTTTATCAGGAAGACGTAGATCAAAGTAAGGTACACTCGATAATTTCTTCAGATTCTTAAAATTATTCAGATTCAAATTATTAAGAGGAAGTATTATAGCTTTTCAGTTATCATTAGAGAAATAACCGTACAGCAACTGCTATACACATTAATTTATACTTGATAAAAAAATGCCAAAATTACAGATCTTAATATTGATTTATTTTATTTCAGGAAGACGTAAATCAAATTAAGCTACAATTTATAATTTCTTTAGATTCTTAGAAAATTATTACGAGGATATTATACCGTTTTTGTTATTATTAGAAATAACTGTATAGAATTTTTATGGACATTAATTTTAACCTTGCTCAAAATGTCAGAAAATTTCAGCTCTTAATATTAATTTGTTTTGTATCGGGAAGGCGTATATCAAATTAAGCTAAGCTTTATAATTTCTTCCAGATTCTTGAAAATTAATTAAGAGGAGGTATTATAAAGTTTCAGTTATTATTAGACATAACCGTACAACATTTGTTATACACATTAATTTATCTTTCATAAAAATGTCAGAAATTACAGCTCTTAATATTGATTTATTTCCTTTTAGGAAGGAGTAGACCAAACTAAGGGACACTTTATGGTTTCTTCAGATTCTTAGAAAATTATTAAGAGGATATTATAACGTTTCAGTTATTATTAGAAATAACTGTATAGCGTTTTTATGGACATTAATTTAACCTTGCTCAAAAATGTCAGAAATTACAGATCTTAATATTCATTAGTTTAGTATCAGGAAGACGTAGAAAAAATTAAGCTCCATTTTATAATTTCTGCAGATTCTCGGAAAATTATTAAGAGGATATTATAATGTCTCAGTTAATATTAGAAATAACTGTATAGCGTTTTTATGGACATTAATTTAACCTTGCTCAAAAATGTCAGAAATCGCAGCTTTTAATACTGATTTGTTTTCTTGTTTTGCTTTAGGAAGATGTAGATCAAACTAAGCTACACTTTATAATTTCTCCAGACGCTTGAAATATTATTAAGAGGAAGTATTATAACGTTTCAGTTAATATTAGAAATAACCGTACAACATTTGTTATACAAATTAATTTATCTTTGATAAAAAATGTCAGTAATTACAGCTCTTAATATTGATTTGTTTTCTTTTAGGAAGGCGTAGATCAAATTAAGGTACACTATAAAATTTCTTCAGACATTTGGAAAATTATTAAAAGGAAGTATTATAACGTTTCAGTTATTATTAGAAATAACTGTGTAACATTTTTTATGCATATTAATTTATCCTTGCTCAAAAGATGTCAGAAATTACAGCTCTTAGTATTGATTTGTTATGTTTCAGGAAGACGTAGATCAAAATAAGTTATATTTTATAATTTCTTCAGACTCTTGGAAAATTATTAAGAGATAGTATTATAACGTTTTAGTTAATTTTAGAAATAAACGCAATGCATTTGGTATGCAGAGTAATTTATCCGTGCTCAAACCAATGTAAGAAACTATAGATCTTAATATTGATTTGTTTTGTTTCAGAAAGACGTAGGTCAAATTAAGCTGTACTTTATAATTTCTTCAGATTCTTGGAAAATTATTAAGGGGAAGTATTATAACGTTTCAGTTATTATTAGAAATAATCGTACAGCATTTTCTATGTACATTAATTTATCCTTGTTCAAAAATGTCAGAAATTACAGCTCTTAATATTGATTTGTTTTCTTTTAGGAAGGCGTAGATCAAATTTTAGTACACTTTATAATTTCTTCAGATTCTTGAAATATTATTAAGAGGAAGTATTATAACGTTTCAGTTATTATTAAAAATAACCGTACAGCATATGTTATGGACATTAATTTATCCTTGCTCAAAAACAATGTCAGAAACTATGGCTCTTAATATTGATTTGTTTTGATTCAGGAAGACGTAGATCAAATTAAGATACTAATAAGAACTTTAGATAGCATTTTCAAATGTATTTAAAAAAAAATTATCCAGCTTTTATTATAAGCTTATTTACCAGATTTTTTATACACTTTTAGCAAGACCCAGCACATAAATAGAATGTAACTCAGAAGATTCCATATTGACTAATCTTTTCCACTGCTATTACCATCTAAAGTAAGATCAGCTTAATTTCTATTATTTTTATTTATTTAATTTTATTCATTTTTAAAATTTAATTTTTTCATTATTATTTATTTATTTTATTTATTATTTCACTTAATTTTTTTAGTATTTATTTATTTATTTTATTTATTATTTAGTTTAATTTTTTCAGTATTATTTATTTATTTATTTTTTTAACTTATTTTATCAGCATTATTTTCTTTATATATTTATACATTATTTATTTATTTATGTAACTCAGAAGATTCCATATTGACTAAGCGTTTCCACTGCTATTACCATCTAAAGTAAGATCAGATTAATTTCTGTTATTTTCATTTATTTCATATTTATTTATTTTTAATTTGATTTTTTTCAGTTTTATTTATTTATTTTATTTATTATTTCATTTAATTTTTTCAGTATTATTTTTTATTTTATTTATTATTTAATTTAATTTTTTTTCAGTATTATTTATTTATTTATTTATTTATTTTTTAACTTATTTTATCAGTATTATTTTATTTATTTATTTATATATACTTAAATAAGAATTTAAAATTAAACGTAAATAATACTTTTAATTTTAAATTCTTATTTACTTTTGAATCTGGGCTAGACCTTCCCCCTGGGAAGCATTTGCAAGTCGTTCACCCAGTATGCTACTCCCTAAGGTCGCTCAAGCTTTAAGTTTGGCTTATAAAATGATATCAAATACAGCACAAAAAAGTCTGTAGTCCTTTCGAACATCCATTATCACTTTACATCAACTGAAAATTTTTTTCCTACTGAAACTAAGGAGCAAGTTAAAAATATAAATGGGCTTAACTTGAAAAAAAATATGTTTTAGTAAAAGATATAATATTATTAAAATATAAAATCTATAATTAAATACATCATTATAGATATAAACTATATTTAAAATAGCTTAGTTGTAATTTTTTTTCACCAAAAAGTAAAAAGCAAGAATTTCTCTAACACAAGAAAATTTCAACAAAGCCATTTTAAATATAATTTTCCCCCAAAATACTGTTTTTAGAAATAAGGGAATTTTTATACACACAATTATATATATATATATATATATATCTATATATATATATATATATATATATATATATATGTATAT
>CM063497.1:52373074-52378074 GCA_032207245.1 Pardosa pseudoannulata
TGGTAAAGCAGAAGCGATCGCGGAAGTTTATGAAACTCAATTTGCGCCTAACGAGGATTTAGAAGACGAGGATCACGACCGCCAGGTTATTAGTACAGTAAATAATTTTCTTAGTAACCCTCCATGTAATGATTTAACTCCGGCTACTATCGCAGAAGTTGCTTTAATTATTAAAAATCTTAAAAATAATAAATCTCCTGGAATAGATGAAATCTCTAATAGATGTATTAAAAATCTACCTCCTAATATATTAATTTATTTAACGGCAATAATTAACTATATGATGAAATTTAAATATTTTCCAAATGCTTGGAAAACTGCAATAGTGTGTCCTATACCCAAACCTAAAGCTAATCTAACTTTTCCTGCTAGCTATCGCCCAATTAGTCTATTGAGTTGCCTCAGTAAAGTTGCCGAGCGAGTGATATATAACCGCCTCCAATTCTTCCTGCAGGGAAATAATGTGCTAATTCCGGAGCAATTTGGTTTTCGTAACCAGCACAACACCTCTCATCAGTTGCTTCGTGTTGTGGAACTCGCTAGCGAGGGACTACAATCACGCAAGCCAACTGGTGCACTCTTCTTAGACATCGCAAAGGCTTTCGACCGCATCTCGCATGTAGGCCTCATTTACAAAATAATCCAGCTCAAAATGCCTGATGCTTTAATACATTTCTTACACAATTACCTTTGCGATCGTCATTTCACCGTCCGCATACAAAACAGTTTCTCCACTTTAAAATCAATAACAGCAGGTGTTCAACAAGGCTCCATCTTAGGTCCCACCCTGTTTAACATTTATATTAATGATATTCCTAGAAATGATTATACTTCTCTAGCCTTGTATGCGGAGGACACGGCTATAATTGCTTCAGCCCCACACGTAAACTCTGTTGCTAGTTACATTCAGTCACACCTTGACACTCTGGAAGATTGGTTTATTAAATGGAAAATTAAAGTCAACCCCTCTAAATGTAATGCTATATATTTTACTCGTACTTACAAAACTCCCCCTAGATTATATCTACTCGACGAGGCAATTAACTGGGAAAACTCTGTAAAATACTTAGGTGTAATATTAGACAAAAAACTAACCTGGCGTCCTCATATAACGGAAGTCAAAAATAAAATGATAGGAAAATTAGAAAATCTAAAAATGCTTCTTAATAGTAAACACTTAAGTAATAAAAATAAAATTCTTTTATATAAAACAATAGTTCTTCCTACCGCTCTTTACGCAGCTCCGGTCTGGTCGTTTGCCGCGAAGTCTAATATGAATTTAATTGAAAAAGTACAAAATAAATTTATGAGGCGTGTTAGAGGCGCACATCGATATTTATCCAATGAAGTAATAAGACGTGATTTAAATATGCTAACGTTCAAACAGTCTTGTATTAAATCATCCCAAAATTTTTACAATAGCCTCAATAGTATTCCAAATGAAATAATAGCGGAATTTCCAGATTACGATCACAATAGCCCTTCTAAGATACGCCGGCCTCGCGCCGCTCTGATTTCCTGACAATAGATAATCTACCTTAATACTGTCCTCTCTGTGCTTATTATTTCATCCCCCTTCCCTTTTATGTTGTAACGTAAATGTGATGTGTTGTGATGTGGAAAAAAAATAAAAATAAAAATTATAAAATAATAAAAATAAAATAAAAATATTTATGTGTATTTTTTATTATTCAGCAGAAATTGTACCTAACTTTGTTTGATGTTTTTATTTAAATCGTAAGACTCCATCTAGTGTAAAACCTAAAAGTGCCTACTAATTATTCATTCTCTTTCAGCGTATTAATACTTTCTGTTGAGTATTTTTCAGGTTCAGGACTACAACCACCAGCCCTTACGATTTCTCTTACCTATCTTCTAATGACCGGCATCTAAATTACTCCTTTCTAAATTTAAAATTATATTTTTTCTTAACAGAGCTCACCTCGCTTACTTTCTACCTTTAGATCGGGGATAAGGCCTTCTGGCTGAGGAGCCCCATAACCGCCCGTAATTATCGGGGAGGCGCCATCGTAGCTTCCCAGAATGAATTCCATTGGTTCTCAGGAACCAATGAAATTTCTCCCCTTGAACTTCTCAATCCGAGTCTGATATACTGTCACTGAATGAACTCTGAATCTGCACTCAATCTTAATTTCTTTCCCCAATTTGATTTTTGTTGGAAAAAAAATAAAAATAAAAATAAATATTCCAACCCTTAAGTGTTTAACTAATTTACTTATAACATAATTCTATCTGTCCCATTCACCGAACTCGTGTATCCTTCCTAACTGTTCTACTAAAATTTGTTACCTTATAAAATCACTGAACTTAAATTTAGCATTTTTTAGTCCTCATTTTCGTAACTAAATGTCTGATATTTCATTACACCCATGCAACTAGAACTTCTGGCTTAGAGGGCTTGGCCCAGGAAAGTCAGAAAACGAGCTCCAGTGCGATGTCCAGTGCGATGTAATAATTATCACTGCTGCGCTATTTTTAGATGTTGCCAGGGTTTTCGACAAAATATGGATCGACGGATTAATTTATAAACTTATAAATTATAATTTTCCCAGTAATCTAATTCATACAGTTATTTCCTACCTTAGTAATTGAACTTTTCAAATTAAGATTAATAACTCCCTCTCTAATATTAAAAACATGTACAGTGTTGTCCCCCAAGGCTCCATTTTAGGATCAATCATATTTAATTTATATAAATGACATCCCCCAATCTGCCTCTACTAATATAGACATCTTTGCGGATGACACAGCCATTTTTTCAACCAACAAAAACTACAAATATGCTATCAAGGCTGTTAATAATCATATTACTATCATCAAGAGCTGGCTCGACAAATGAAAAATCAAACTTAACACTGATAAATGCGAAGCTGTCATGTTCACTAGTAAACAAAACAGAACATTTGACAATAATAAAATTTACATCGGTAACACTGCTATCCCTTGGTCTAACACAGTCAAATACCTAGGAGTTACCCTAGATAAAAACCTCACTTGGAAACAACACACACACTTCGCTAGCTACTACCTGTCCAACTCTTTATTACTTTTAAGTTTTGTGAATTATTTCTCCCTGTTAGCGATAATGGTTTGGACAGTTCATTTCTAAGATTGCCATTTGTTGGCTACAACTTTACAAATTGTAGAGACATAAATTTTCAATCTCAATTAAGCCTAATTATAAATTTGTGTTAGAAATATTCTTATTGTAACAATTTTTGATTATATATATATATATATATATATATATATATATATATATATACATACACACATATGTCTATATATACTTACATATACATATATATAAAATAAAAAATATATGTATATATACATTAAATATATATATATATATATATATATATATATATATTAAAATAAAATTCGAGCTGCTAAACGTTCCCTCTTCCCCTTAATTGCTCGAAATAGTAAATTGAATTTCAACAATAAAATGCTCATTTATAAAACTTATTTACGTCCCTTGCTAACGTATGCAAGTCCCGCTTGGTGATATGCTGCTAAAACTCATATCAAGACTTTATGTGCTGCTCACAATATCAGAATTAGGCAGATCACTAATTCACCCTGGTACTATCGAAATTCTGAGATCTACAGGGAAATTGATCTCCCCACTTTTCCAAATTTTCTTAAAAAACTTGCAAATAATTTCTATGCTAACCTATGCTTTGAACACCTCCTGGACGTAGCCCAATATGACCACGCGGACCCTGCAAACGAAAAGCGGCCCATGGCCATTCTTAACAGAGTGCTTGAGTAAATACTTATGATTCTGTAGGCATTCATTACTCTCTCCGTCGTTATGCTTGGACTTAGTTCGCAGCCTCTGCTCCCAAGTAGAAATAAGTCCAAAAAAGCAGAAATTCTATTGGCTCTCAGCAGCCAATGAAATTTCTCCCCGGAGCAAGCTGGATCCGAACCTCGGAATTGTCTTGAAACTGCACTTAGTATCTCAGAAATCATCGTATTCCAGAATGAATTCCATTGGTTCTCAGTAACCAATGAAATTTCTCCCCTTGAAATTCTCAATCCGAATCTGTTATACTGTCACTGAATGAACTCTGGATCTGCACTCAATCTTATTGCTTTACTCACTTTGATTTTTGTTGGGAAAAAAAAAAAGTATATACTTCAACCTTTAAGTGTTTTTAACTTGTTATATACTTATAAAATATTACTCATTGTCCCACTCACCGAACTCGTGTATCCTTCCTACTTGTTCTACTAAAAATTGTTAACTTATAGTATACTTGAATTAACTTTAACATTTTTTAGTCCTCATTTTCGTAACTTAATGTCTGATATTTCATTACCATCCATGCAACTAGAACTTCTGGCCTAGAGGGCTTGGCCAAGAAAGGTCAGAAAACGAGCTCCAGTGCGATGTCCAGTGCGATATAATAATATCAGAAAAAATTGCCACATATGCTGTGTAATTTAGTCGTAATGGATGTGCATACGCAATCTGATATAAACTAAATATAAATTTTATTTAGTGCATCTTATGGTCCTAATTAAGTTTGTAATTTTCTTAGTGACCTGTAGTGCTTTCGGAACTGTGTATAGAAAAGTATATTAGATATATTAACCCACTGAACGGACGCATCGACAGGGGTTCGACAGCGAATTCCTGTTCGAAAACGGACCTGTCGACCCCTTCTCGTTCGCACTTGTATAACTCGTATCGCACACTTTTGAGGGAAAAAAATATTGCAAAGCGATAATAAATGAAAGAAACTAATTTTGAGTAACGGAACTCCTTTACCTTGCAGGGAAAATAATTTAAAAGTAGCCTGACAACTTTTAAACCGGCAACTCTAGTATGGTACGGTAAGTTCCGTCAAGAATTTACGAAAAGGGTGACTGTTTTGAAAGGGAAAAAGGTGGGGAGGGTGGCCGGTGGATGGGTTAAAGTGTTCGTTGAAAGAAAATGGAAAAAAAATATCATTTTACAACAATCC
>CM063497.1:52383074-52398074 GCA_032207245.1 Pardosa pseudoannulata
GCAAACGTTGGGTGTTCGTTGGTCACAAGTTGGTAGTTGGTTTTTGATGGCTGTACGTTACACAGGAAAAAGAAAGGGTGGGATTCAGTTAGTTAAATGTCTTGTTGTCTAACTGATGTATTTGGAACAATGTCGAAATATTCTTGTTCACGCTTCCTGTAAAAGTATCATTGTACCATTGGTATAACGATACTATGGAAACACAAAAGAAATGCTATAGGCTTCAGCAGAATCAGGGTGCAAAAGAGGAAACACTGCTTACAAAGTGATTGCTACAATATGTCAAGATCAATTTTGGGTAGAAATACTATGAAGTACATTCTTGTATTACATTAACCTATATAACTTCACTAATATCAACTCACAACTATCACAATAAACTGTACAATTTTCTTCGAGTTTGAAAAACAAAATGCATAATTTTTCAAAAGTAACTATAACTATAGATCTTATGTATGCTTGTGGCCGACTGTGTAACTACATGGCAGCTAAGTTACTTCAGTTAAAAATCTACATTTTAACTGCAAATTCGGAGAAAAGCGTGTGTTGCAGTTGTAAAGTTTATTTTAAACAAGAATTTATAATTATTGGCATTAAAAGAGCTCATCCAAAGAATACGCAGGCTTTGTGAAGAAAAACAACTCTTTGTTTTTCTCTAAAATGAAATTTCGATGTGAAAAGAAAATGCTTCATGTCAGTGCACTTTGTAAAAAGTATAAATTTCGCTTCCATTTCACTGTAAAATAAAATTTCGATATTAGAATTAGTTAATAACCACTAGTATTAATTAACGAAGTCTCTTCCATTAATTCCTGAGAGGTGTTTTCTATCAGTCAGCGAAATCAGTTAAATGACAGATTTTAATTAGACACCTCAATTATACGATAACAGTTCACCTCTGGAGAATTTACAACTTTATTTTTCTTTGTTCTTCCAAGTAAACTTTTGTTGGTGGAATTCATAAATGATTCTTTGTAATCATTCTTTAAATATTGCAATTCATGTAAAAATATCCCCTAACAGTTCATGACAAATAGATATGGCTGAAGGAAAAAAAAGCAGTGAACACAAAGACTGTCTTTCAAGCTTATTCCCTTTAGACATATATACCATTCATTATTTCAGGTATAACCGGTTTATCTCTTACTGAATAAGACCTTTTACTTTTGATTCTCGAACTAAGATGGTTTTCACTACGATGGTGAACTGTATTTCACACGTATAGTCATTTCGACATTTATACAATTCATTATTTTAGATGTAACAGATTTATCTTTTACTGAATAAGACCTTTTACTTTTAATTCTCGAACTAAGATAGCTTTCTGTACGATAGTGAACTGTATTTCACACGTATATCGATTTCGACATTATTTCATATGTAACAGGCTTATCTCTTACTGAATAAGCTCTTTTAATTTTAATTCTCAAACTAAGATTGTTTTCACTACGATGGCGGACTGCCTTTCCCACGTATTCTCATTTTGATATTTACACCATTTCATTATTTCAGATGTGACAGTTTTATCTTTTAATGAATAAGATCTTTTAATTTTAATTCTCAAAACTAAGATGGTTTTCACTACGATGGCGGACTGTCTTTCACATATATTCTCATTTTGATAGACCATTCATTATTTCAGATGTGACAGGTTTATCTTTTACTGAATAACATCTTTTTATTTTAATTCTCAAACTAAGATGGTTTTCACTACGATGGCGGACTGTCTTTCACATGTATTCTCATTTTGATATTTATACCATTCATTATTTCAGATGTGACAGGTTTATCTTATATTGAATAAGATCTTTTACTCTTAATTCTCGAAGTACTATGATGGTGGACTGCGTATCACACGTATTCTCTTTTAGGCATTATTCATTATTCCAGATGTAACAGGTATATATCTCTTACTGAATAAGAAATTTTACTTATAATTCTCTAACTACGAGGGTTTGTACTACGATGGTGGATTGTCTTTCACTCGTATTCTCATTTTGACATTTATACCAATCATTATTTGAAATGTATCAGATATATCTCTTACTGAATATGAGCTTTTACTTTAAACTCTCGAACGGCGATGAAATTTACTTCGTTGGTGGACTGTCTATCACACATTATTCTCATTTTGACATTTATAACATTCATTATTTCAGATGTAACTGGTTTATATCTTTACTGGAATAAGGGCTTTTACGTTTAATTCTCAAACTACTCTGTTGTTTACTACGATAATGGACTGTCTTTACACGTATTCTCATTTTGATATTTATACCATTCATTATTTGAGATGTAACAGGTTTATCTCTTACTGAATAAGACTTTTTACTTTTAATTCTAGAACTACGATGGTGTTTACTACGATGATGGACTGTCTTACAAACACATATTCTAATTTTGACGTTCATACCATTCATTATTTGAGACGTAACAGGTTTATCTCTTACTGAATAATACCTGTTAAGTTTTAATTCTCGAACTACTCTGGTGTTTACTACGATGATGGACTGTCTTTACCCGTATTCTCATTTCGACGATTATACCATTCATTATTTGAGATGTAACAGGTTTATCTCTTACTGAATAAGACCGTTTACTTTTAATTCTAGAACTACGATGGTTTTTACTACGATGATGGACTGTCTTACAAAACATATTCTCATTTTGACATTATACCATTCATTATTTGAGATGTAACAGGTTTATCTCTTACTGAATAAGACCGTTTACTTTTAATTCTAGAACTACGATGGTTTTTACTACGATGATGGACTGTCTTACAAACATATTCTCATTTTGAGGATTTATACCATTCATTATTTGAGATGTAACAGGTTTATCTCTTACTGAATAAGACCGTTTACTTTTAATTCTAGAACTACGATGGTTTTTACTACGATGATGGACTGTCTTACAAACATATTCTCATTTTGACGATTATACCATTCATTATTTGAGATGTAACAGGTTTATCTCTTACTGAATAAGACCGTTTACTTTTAATTCTAGAACTACGATGGTTTTTACTACGATGATGGACTGTCTTACAAACATATTCTCATTTTGACGATTATACCATTCATTATTTGAGATGTAACAGGTTTATTTCTTAATAATACTCTGAATAATACCTTTTACGATTAATTCTCGAACTACGATGGTTGTTACTACAGTGGTGGACAGTCTTTCACGCTTATTTCCATTTCGGCAAATTTATACTATTCATTATTTCAGGTGTAACAGGCTTATCTATTACTGAATAAGAGCTTTTTACATTTAATTCTCGAACTACAATGGTTGTTACTAAGATGATGAACTGTCTTTGACATGTATTATCATTGCGACATGTATACCATTCATTATTTCAGAGGCAATAGGTTTATCTCTTACTGAATAGGAGCTTTTGCTTTTAATTTTCGAACTAGGATGGTTACTACTACTTTGATTGAATGTCTTTCACACGTATTCTCTTTTCAAATTTATACCATTCATTATTTCTAACGTAACAGGTTTATCTCTTACTGAATAAGAACTTTTTATTTTAATTATTGAACTACGATGGTTTTACTACGATGTTGGACTGTCTTTCATACGAATCCTCATTCGACATTTATAGCATTCATTATTTCAGATGTAACAGGCTTATCTCTTGCTGAATACGAGCTTTTACTTTTATGATGGTTTTTACTTAAATGGTGGACTGTCTTTCACACGTAATCTTATTTCTACATTTACACCACTCATTATTTCAGATGCAACTGGTTTATCTCTTACTGCATAAGAGATTTTACTTTTAATTCTCCAACTACGATGGTTTTTACTACAATGGTGGACTGTCTTTCAGGCGCATTCTTATTGCGACATTTATACCATTTATTATTTCAGATGTAAACAAGTTTTATCTCTTACGGAATAAGAGCTTTTACTCTTAATTCTAGAGCTACAATGAATTTACTTAAAAAATAAATGATGCAACAAAAAATTGTTCTATGTAAAATCACCTTTCATCATTGTTCAAATTCGTCAGTCAGAATCTGTTACTAATTGGATGACGCTAAGGATTATTCTTTACTAAGAAAAAATAATATATTGGCAATAACATGTTAAATCTCCCAAGAGAAGGAAAGCACAAATAGAAATGGCTAAAACAAAATGTAATGTTTATCACGAATATAGTCTTCAGATGTATCATGTTTAGCCCTCGTGTGCAAAACAGTAGACCGTAGCGCTCCAAACCAAACCAAAAAAACCAAACCAAACCAGATGTATCATTTATGGATATTTATACCATTCATTTTTTTTAAATAAAACAATTTTATTCTTTACTCAAAAATCTCTCTTACTTTTAATTCTAGAACTACAATAGTTTTTACTTTAAAAACAGCTACTATAGCCAGAGAAATATCTCTATTTAAATACTTTGATGCTATTCTCTGAATTCGCCTATTAAAATCTAAAACTAATTTGATGACCCTAAGCTGTTTGTTTCTCTTATCCCCGAAAACAAAAGGTTCACTGTCAATTCATGTGAAATTGAAATCAGTCAACACAGGTCATAAAAAACACATATGGTTGAAGAAAAACGTGACAGTGATCACAAATTTTAGAACTACATTAATTTTCACTTTAAAAAACACACTATAGAAAAAGAAATATCTCCATTTAAAATCGATTGCTATTCATTACACTTGGGAATCAAAATCTAATATTAATTCAATGAAGATGAAAAGTTTGTTTCGTTCACAGAAAAAACCAATTTACTAACAATGAATGTGAAAACAAAATCTCCTATAGCAGGCAATGACAAATAGAAATGGCTGAAGGAAAGCATGATAGCTATCAGAAATATTGTCTTTTCATATGTGCTTTTGTCTGAATTAATGAAATGCTTTCTCTATCGATATTGATTTCACTCATTCTGCCAAGTTTTATATTTACCGGAAATGCTTCTTCACTGCTGAACATTTATCTCTTTCAGAAAGATTTAGATATGAATTTTCATGTCTTCAATGACACTGAAAAGGTTGTTTCGTTCACAGAATCGTCTTCTTTTTACAATTACTGTAAACGAATAATTTGACAATGAGGCAATGACAAATAGATATGGCTGAAGGAAAACATAATAGCTATCACAAGTATTGTGTTTTCATATGTGCTCTTGTCTGAACTAATGAAATTGCTTTCTCTATCGACATTGATTTTCACTCATTCTGCCAAGTTTACATTTACCCGGAAATGCTTCTTCACTGCGTAACATTTATCTCCTTCAGAATGATTTAGATATGAATTTTCATGTCTGCAAGACACTGATTGGAATGCTTCCGGTTTAATCGTCTTCTTTTTCTGACATACTGTAAACGTATTTTGACAATAATGGCAATGACAAATAGACATGACTGAAGGAAAAACGTGACAATGATCACAAATTGTAGAACTATAATAATTGTATTTTCAAAACGGAAGATTCAGCAACAGAAATATCTCCATTTAAAATCTCCCGTTTTCCTTCATTAATTTCGTCAATCGGAATATAACATTAGTTCGATGGAACTGAAAAGGTTGTTTCGTTCGCAGAAAAACCAATGAACTAACAATTAATGTGAAACGAAATCTCCCATAGCGGGCAATGGCAAATAGAAATGGCTGAAGGAAAACGTGATAGCTATCACAATATTGTCTTTTCATATGTGCTCTTGTCTGAACTAATGAAATGCTTTCTCTATCGACATTGATTTCCCTCATTCTGCCAAGGTTACATTTACCCGGAAATGCATCCTTATCTTTTTTCTCTGCGGGATATTTATCTCTTTCTCAATGATTTAGATATGAATTTTCATGTCTGTAATACACTGATTGGAATGTTTCAGATTTCAATCGTCTTCTTTTCATGACATACTGCAAAAATATTTTTCATTAGCCCTCTATCTCTCTCATTGTAGGAAAATCAAACAATAGTGGCATTTATTTTTATTTTGTTGATAATGGTGTTTAATATTACTTTACAAAAAATTGTAATTCTTAACCTTATTGATTCAAAATGAGATTTCTTTTATACTTTATTAAGGATTGAAGAATGGGAGGAAGGTATTATCCTTAAGCATGTGTATTCAACTCTAGAATGGCGGTAGGATTCATTTTGACCCCGGAGAACTTTTGACAGTTGACAGCGTTTGTTTGTTTCAAGATTACTTTTGAAAAAGCTGTAACTCCTGATCTTATTAGTTCAATATGTAATTTTTTATGTATTTTATGAATCATTGGAAAAATGATAAATGGGTTGTGTACTTAAACATGTGCATTTAATATTACAAGGGCGGTAGTTTTCATTTTGACCCCGGAGAACTTTTGACAGTTGATAGATTTTGTTTGTTTGAAGAATACTTTACAAAAAATATTGTAACTCTTGATATTATTTATTAAATATGAAATTTTTATATACTTTATGAGTGATTGGAAAAATGATTAAGGAGTTGTGTTCTACTTAAGCATACGTATTTAACACTAGAATGGTGTCATTTTGATTCCGGAGAACTTTTGACAGTTGATAGCTTTGTTTGAACATTACTTTAGAAGAAGTTGTAACTCTTGATCTTATTTATTAAATATGAAATTTTTATATACTTTATGAGTGATTGGAAAAATGATTAAGGAGTTGTGTTCTTAAGCATACGTATTTGACACTAGAATGGTGTCATTTTGACTCCGGAGAACTTTTGACAGTTGATAGCTTTGTTTGAACATTATTTAGAAGAAGTTGTAAACTCTTGATATTATTTATTTAAATATGAAATTTTTATATACTTTATGAGTGATTGGAAAAATGATTAATGAGTTGTGTTCATAAGCATACGTATTTAACACTAGAATGGTGTCATTTTGATTCCGAAGAACTTTTGACAGTTGATAGCTTTTGATTGTTTTAGAAGAAATTTTTGGATATTTTTTTTTTACTTTTTTGGGTTTGGTTTTGGTTTGGTTTGGAACGCTACGGTCTACTTTTTTTCAAACACAAGGGCTATTGAGATCGGTACGTACTGCTTAAAGACGATTCCGAACGACGAATCCATGCCAATGTTTGTGGGATTCGAACCCATGAACTCCGGTTCCGACAGCCAGCACCCTAGCCATTATGCCATCGTTCGGCTTTCCTTTTTTAAAATTGATAACAATTATTTTTAAAAAGAAAACCTTTTTAGTATTCTAATTTTGTTAACGTTTGAAATATAGGCATGTATTACTAAAATGGCGGATGATGTCATTTTGACTCTTTTATTAAAATGCTCTAAAGATTCAGGTAAAGAATCTGTCATATATTTGCATTTCTCTACAGAAATCTTTATGGCAGAGAATTGTTTTTGTTTCCTCTGTTAGTTCAGCTTACAAGCGGTAACTATTAGGTTAGGTTTGGTTTTAGTTTGGAGAGCTATCGTCTATTGTTTTGCTCAGGAGTGTGAAAAGAGAGCTCAATATACTGCATAAAACCGATTCCGAAGGGCTACTAACATCTATGTCAGTAGCTGAATTGGAACTCGTGAACTCCAGTACCGATCTGTAGCGCGCTACTATTTGTGTATCGTTCGGCAGTAATAGACAGGAGAGCTATTTTTCTATGTAGTTTGAAATCAGTAATTCAGTATATATGTATTCTGTCATCATTAAAGTCGTTAATCGGAATCTAACGTTAATTCGATGACTCTATGCTGGTTGTTTTGTTCCCCAATAAAATAGATGCATTGGCATTTCATGTGAAGAGAAATCTCTCGATAGATGAAACTGATAAATAGACACCGCTGACAATGATCACAAATTGTAAATTTACAACAATTTTATATCCAAAACAGAAGGTTCAGGAACTAGAAATATCTCTATTTAAAATCACCTGCTTGTCCTTCATTAATTTCGTCAATTGGAATATAACATTAGTTCGATGGAACTGAAAAGATTATTTCGTTCGCAGAAACAGCAATGTACTAACAATTAATGTGAGACAAAATCTTCCATAACAGGCAATGACAAATAGAAATGGTTTAAGGAAAACGTGATAGCTATCCCAAATATTGTCTTTTCATATATGCTCTTGTCTCTAAACTAATGAATTGCTTTCTCTATCGACATTGATATCCCTCATTCGTCCAAGATTACATTTACCCGGAAATACATCTTCACTGCGGGACATTTATCTCCTTCAGAATGATTTAGATATGAATTTTCATGTCTGCAAGACACTGATTGGAATGTTTCCGGTTTCAATCGTCTTCTTTTTATGACATACTGTAAAAATATTTTGACAATGAGGCAATGACAAATAGACATGGCTGAAGGAAAACGTGACAATGATCACAAACTGTAGAACTACAATAATTGTATTTTCAAAACGGAAGATTCAGCAACTGAAATATTTCCATTTAAAATCTCCTGTTGTCCTTCAATTAACTTCGTCAATCGGAATATAACATTAGTTCGATGGCACTGAAAAGGTTGTTCCATTCGCAGAAAAATCAATGTACTTACTATTAATGTGAGATAAATCTACCATAACAGGCAATGACAAATGGAAATGGCTAAAGAAAAACGTGATAGCTATCACAAATATTGTCTTTTCATATATGCTCTTGTCTAAACTAATGAATTGCTTTCTCTATCGACATTGATTTCCCTCATTCGTCCAAGATTACATTTACCCGGAAATACATCTTCACTGCGGGACATTTATCTCCTTCAGAATGATTTAGATATGAATTTTCATGTCTGCAAGACACTGATTGGAATGTTTCCGGTTTCAATCGTCTTCTTTTTATGACATACTGTAAAAATATTTTGACAATGAGGCAATGACAAATAGACATGGCTGAAGGAAAACGTGACAATGATCACAAACTGTAGAACTACAATAATTGTATTTTCAAAACGGAAGATTCAGCAACTGAAATATTTCCATTTAAAATCTCCTGTTGTCCTTCAATAACTTCGTCAATCGGAATTAACATTAGTTCGATGGCACTGAAAAGGTTGTTTCCATTCGCAGAAAAATCAATGTACTTACTATTAATGTGAGACTAAATCTACCATAACAGGCAATGAAAATAGGAAATGGCTAAAGGAAAAACGTGATAGCTATCCCAAAATATTGTCTTTTCATATGTGCTCTTGCCTGAACTAATGAATTGCTTTCTGTATCGACATTGATTTCCCTCATTTTTCAAGATTTCATTTACCGGAAATGCATCTTCATATTTTTCCTCTGCGCGATATTTATCTCCTTTGGAATGATTTAGATAGGAATTTTCATGTCTGCGATACACTGAATGGAATGTTTCTGATTTCCTTCATCTTTTTTTCATGAGGACACTGCAAAAATATTTTTCATTAGCCCTCTATCTCTCTCATTGTAGGAAAATCAAACAACAATCATATTTCTTACTATTTTGTTGATAATGGTATTTAAGATTACTTTAGAAAAAGTTGTAACTCTTGGTGTATTGATTGAATATGAAATTTCTTACATATTTCATGAATTATGGGAAAAATGAGATGGGGTTATCTACTTAAGCATGAGTATTTAACACTAGAATGGCTGTAGAGGTCACTTTGACCCAGGGGAAATTTTGACAGTTGATATCTTTTGTTTGTTTTGAAGATTACTTTAGAAAAAATTGTTACTCTTGATCTCACTGATTCAAAATTAGATTTATTTTATATCTAACGAAGGATTGGAAAAAATGAGTTGGGGGTAGTCTACTTAACCATGCTTAATTAACACTAGAATGGCTTTAGGGACTGGATAACTTTTGATAGTTGATAGCTTATGTTAGTTTGGAAGAAATTTTTGGGTATTTTTTGACTTTTTCAAAAATGATAACACATTTTTATAAAACACATTTTTTAAGCATTCTAGTTTTGTTAGCTAATAAAATATTGGTATGTATTATTAAAAACAGTGAAGGAGGTCATTTTGGCCCCTTTATTAAAATTCTTCAAATATTCAGGTAAAGAGTCTTTCATATTTAAATTTTTTTACAGAAATTATTTAGATTTTTTTCCTTTGTTAGTTCAGATTATTTATTACAGGTAGTGACTGTTGCAGTTACGTTAGGTTTGGCTTGCTTTGAAGCATTTTCTTTTACTGTTTTGCTCACAAGAATGAAAACAGAACGGAAACATACTGATTAATCCCTTAAGGACCCCATATAAATGATATACGAGTCGACCTTTGTGAAAACTGTTGCAATTAACACCATATAGCAATTAGATCTTGAATGTGAGAAAACAAAATATATGTATTGTGGTAAGATAGAAACCATCCCCAAATTCTTTGAAATAGATTCTTTTAAATTTGAATCTGTAAAAAATTTTACCTACCTAGGATCAGAAATAAACTGCCAAAATGACATAAATCCTGAAATTAGAAAAAGAATTACTGCAGCCAATCGCTGTTTTTTTTTTTTTTTGGTTTAAGATCACTACTGAAATCCTACTTGATAAAAAGAAACACAAAGATATTACTGTATAAGGTATTGATCAAGTCAGTTTTGACTTATGCCTCGGAGACTTGGACCCTAACAAGAAAAGAAGGCATGTTGGCAACCTTCGAAAGGAAGATCCTGCGAACCATCTTTGGTGCTGTCTTTGAAAATAACAACTGGAGAAAAAGATATAATTTTGAATTATATAAGATCTTTAACAGTGATGATGTTATCAAATCTATAAAGCTGAATAGAATGAGATGGGCAGGACATGTAATGAGAATGAGCCCAGAACGAACAACTTTGAGGGTTTTTAATGCACTCCCTTCCAATAAAAGACCAAAAGGAAGGCCTAAGAAACGGTGGAAAGACTGTGTGGATGAAGATTTTGCCATCTTAAAGGTAAAGAACTGGAGATCAATTGCTGAGAGAAGGGCAGATTGGGAAAAGGCCAGGCTCACAAAGGTCTGTCGTGCCAATGCTGATGATGATGAGTAGTTAGATCTAGTATTTAAAAATTAAAATAAAAGCCCAGGTCTCGTATTACGCATATGCGACGCTGGTCTCTCATATCAACCGGGGATCATCGCGTACAGGCGAGGATTTACTGATAAGACTGAAATCGCTGCGTGGCGTACACTAGACGTTGCTCGTAAATTGATTAAACTTAATTTCGAACGTCTATGAACATTAAATGTCAGTAGCTGGATTCAAACACGCTTACTCCGGTACCGAAGTGCCGCGAGCTACTATTTGTATATCGTTCGGCAGTAACAGTCAGGACAGCTGTTTTCTATGTAGATCGAAATCAATAATTTCGTATATAAATATTCTGTCATTATTAAAGTCGCTAATTGGAATATAACGTTATTTCGATGACGCTATGCTGGTTTTTTCGTTTCCCAATAATACCGATGCATTGGCAATTCATGAAAAGAAATCTCTCGGAAGAGCCAAGGACAAATAGACACGGCTGAAGGAAAACCTGACAGTGATTACAAATTGTAAAACTACAATAATTATATTTTCAAAACGGAAGATTCAGAAACAGAAATATCTCCATTTAAAATCTCCTGTTGTCCTTCATTAATTTCGTCAATCGGAATATAACATGAGTTAGATGGAACTAAAAAGACTGTTTCATTCGCAGAAATACCAATGTACGTACCATTAATGTGAGAATAAATCTACCATAAAAGGCAATGACAAATAGAAATGGCTGAAGGAAAACGTGATAGCTATCACAAATATTGTCTTTTCATATGTTCTCTTGTCTGAACTAATAAATGCTTTCTTTATCGACATTGATTTCCCTCATTCCGCAAGATTATATTTATCCGGAAGTGCATCTTCACTGTGGGAAATGATTCGGATGATTTAGAATATTTGGAATGATTTAGATATGAATTTTCATGTCTGTAATACACTGATTGGAATGTTTCAGATTTCAATCGTCTTCTTTTCATGACATACTGCAAAAATATTTTTCATTAGCCCTCTATCTCTCTCATTGTAGGAAAATCAAACAACAATCATATTTCTTACTATTTTGTTGATAATGGTATTTAAGATTACTTTAAAAAAATTGTAATTCCCGATCTTATTGATGTCTTTTATACTTCATGAAGGATTCTGAAAAAATGGGAAAAAGTTATTCTATTTCAGCTTCCGTATTCAGTATAATGGCCGTAGATTCCATTTTTGACCCCGGGAGAACGTTTAATAGTTGATAGCCTTTGTTTGTTAGAAGATTACTTTTGAAAAATTTATAACTCTTGATCTTATTGATTCAATATGAAATTTTTTATATACTTTATGATGGGGGTGTTGCAGTGATTCAACCTTTGTCGTGCTTCGGTGCGGCTCTGGGGATGAGCAACAGCGTGTTGTACTACGGTACCTCACCTAGGACAGTTATCAGCCTCCTCGTGGGGCCCCCTGATAACTAGGAGTGTGTTCTTCCTAGGCCAATGATAGCCCTCTGAAATACTCAAGGGGTATACCGCCTTTAGGTATACCTTTAGGTCACGAACCCGGGGTTTCCTGAGTGATATTTCTTAAGACTTCCCTGGTAGTCCCGAACTTACTTTTGTAGTATTGTTCCTTACTGGGGTCGTCTAAATTAATTTCGAGCCATGACGGAGCCTCTCGTAGGTTAGCAGCACCCTGTGGTGTTGTGGTTACGTCGTGGTGACTTATTCAGATCTGTATGGCTTTGGCCGGGTCAGAGTAAAACTCACTTATATACTTTATGAATGATTGCAAAATGGTAAAAGGGCTGTGTACTTAAGCATGCATATTTAACATTAGGATGGCAGTAGGTTTCATTTTGACCCCGGAGAATTTTTTCACATTTCATAGCTGTTGTATGTTAGGATGAAATTGTTGGATATTTTTTGTCTTTTCATAACTAATAACATATATTTATAAAAAAAATTTAGCATTTTAGTTTTGTTGGTGTTTAAAATATTGGCATGTATTACGAAAACGGCTGATGAGGTCATTTTGATCCCTTTATTAAAATATTGCAAAGATTCAGGTAAAGTGTCTTTGATATTTGCATTTCTTTACAGAATTTTTTTTGTTAGATATTTTCTTCTTTTGCTTGTGTTAATTCAGATTAATTCTTGCAGGTGGTAACCGGTTAGGTTTAGTTTGGTTTGGAGTGCTAGAGTCTACTCTTTTTGCTCATGATAGGGAAAATATCTCTGAACATAGTACTTAAAGCCGATTCAAACGGCTACGAATATCTACGTCAGTAGCAGGATTCGAACTCGCGCACTCTGGTATCGAAGTGTAGAGCGCTACTTCGTTGCTCAAAACAATTAGGGAAGCAGATGGTTTTAACGAAATTACGCAAATACTTACACCCGTAAGTAACATAAAGTAAATCAACCATAATTTAAAGCCTAGCACAAAACACAAGAAGAAAACTTTACTTGCAAATCAAATGTACATGATGATAAAATACATAAAAGAATATAAGGGCAGAAATCGGGATGTTGCAGAAAAGTCTGTTTTACTGCCTTAACTGTGAAATTCAATTACTCAGTTATTTTATTTATTTTTCAGAAAAGGTGACTTGAATATGCCTTAAGAACGAGATTTACCAGAATGCCATGACATGTTTTATTATAGGCAGACTTGAATCCGGGCAAACAGAACGTACTGTCGCGGACGCTGGTGGAGTTACCAGAAGTGTCGCTGCAAGGCTGTTGAATCAATTCCAAGAAACAGGGAAAGTTAGACGTCGACCAGGGGAAGGTCGGCCACGCGCCACTACAGCAACTAATGACCGGTATATACTGGTAACAGCTCGTCGAAACAGAACAGAGAATGCTACTTAGCTGCAAAGATAGTTTCTTTTGACAACATGATGAAGGGTGTCCAGTCAAACAGTATGTAATAAGCTTCATCAAGGATGTATCTATACACATAGGAGAATGGTCTGCATTACGTGAACTTGACGCCAACGTGCGGCCCGAGAAAACGGGCTGCTGTACATCGAGATTGGAAACAACAGGATTTTAGTCAAGCCCTAAATCATCTTTTAATGTTTTTCCATATTTTCAAAGATTTAAAGCTTAATTACAAATTTATTAGTCTTTTTTTCTGTATTGTTCATTGGTATTAATTGTACTATCCATTTTATGCCAATACTTGACAGCTGAGGGTTTTTCTTAACTTCTTTGCTTGTTCCCCTAATTTTTTTACACTGTATTTGTAAATCCTTCAGCAGTAACTGTCAAGACAGCTGTTTTCTAAGTAGTTTGAGAGCAGTGTATCAGTATATATCTATTCTATCATCATTAAAGTCTTTAATTGGAATCAAACACTAATTCGTTGACGTTTTATGCAGGTTGATTAATTCCCCCCAAAACTTATGTACTCACAATTTAAGTTAAAAGAAATCTCTCGAAAGAGGCAATGGACAAATAGACACGGGCTGATGGAAAACATGACAGTGATCACAAACTGTAAAACTACAATAATGTTATTCAAAAAAAGATTCAATAGAAATATCTCCATTTAAAATCTTCTGTTGTCCTTTCATTAAACTCGATAATTCGAACATAACATTCGTTTCGATGGCGCTGAAAGGTTGTTTCATATAGAAAAACCAATGTACTTACTATTAATGTGAAACGAAATCTTCCATAACAAGCAATGACAAATAGAAATGGCTGAAGAAAAACTTGATAGCTATCACAAATATTGTCTTTTCATATGTGCTCTTGTCTGAACTAAGTAAATGCTTTCTCTATCGACATTGATTTCCGTCGTTCTGCCAAGTTTACATTTATCCGGAAATGCAATTTCATGTTTTTACACTGCGGGATATTTTCTCTTTCGGAATGATAAGATATGAATTTTCATGTCTGTAAGACCCTGATTGGAATGTGTCCGATTTCATTCGTCTTTTTTTCATGACGTACTGCAAAAATAATTGTAATTCTTGATCTTATCGATATATTTTTTACTTCATGAAGGATTGGATAAATGGGAAAAAATTATTCTATTTAATACTGCATAT
>CM063497.1:52405574-52423922 GCA_032207245.1 Pardosa pseudoannulata
ATTATGATTTTCAGTTTTTTTCATGTTATACAATATAAAATAAATTGAATTAACCCTACCTTAAATGCACGATGATTATTTTCATTCTGACAGTATGTTTACGAAATAATTTAATACAGTTGAAACAAAATAATTTATTAAAGGTGTTAGAAACAACTATATTGGTGACACTTACTTTGATTTGTATAAAATTATTTATTTTTAATTAGAAGAAAAAATTATACTGTTGAAACAAGGTTAAAGTATGAGAACGGATATATATTGTTACATAACTTTAGGATAGTTAAATGTTCAAATACTTTAATTGTTTGTTTGAGATTTCTGACTTTCCCTATAATGATCTTCAGTTTTTTTGTCATGTTATACAATATAAAAGTAATTTGAATTAACCCTACCTAATATGCACGATGATTTTTGTTAATTGTGACAGTATGTTTCCGGAATAATTTAATACGATTGAAAGAAAATAATTTATTAAAAGTGTTAAAAACAGCTATATTGGTGACCCTTACTTCAATTTGTATGAAATATTTTACATTTAATGAGAAGAAAAGTATTTTACTTATGAAACAAGGTTAAGATATGAGAACGGTTATATATTGTGACAAAATTTTAGGATAGTTAAATCTTTAATACTTTAATTAGACAATACTTCAATTTTTCTTTGGGATTTTTGATTTACCATATTAGAATATTCAGTTCATTTTCTGTTATAGACTATATAAGTAATTGTTCTATTTATTATGCATGCTGATTTTTTTTTAAAAATGGGTATGTATATTTGTATTAGCATGTTACATATTAATCCACCTATTGGATATTGATACAATATTTGTAATCTATATTATTTATATGCATATTTATAGTGTTATTAATTATGTTTATAACAGTTTTACATATTGTCAAGTTTCATAAGTTCTCAAATAATTGGCAAGTGTCTATTCAAGAGTATTGTTTATGAATATTTAATTTTGCATGTTATGTATCAAACCACCGTTTAGGTATTGATATAATATTTCTAATTTGTATTCCTTATTTACAAATTTATAGTGTTATTAATTATGTTTATAACAGTTTTACATATTGTCAAGTTTAATAAGTTCTAAGTTAATTGTCAAGTGTCTATCCAAGTGTATTGTTTATGTGTATTTGATTTCACATGTTATGTGAGCCACCTATTGGGCATTAATATAATATCTGTAATCTATATTCTTTATGTACAAATGTTAATAATTATGTTTATAACAGTTTTGCATATTGCCAAGATTCACAAGTTCTAAGTTAGTTGTCAAGTGTCTGTTCAAGTGTATTGTTTATGTACATTTTTTTAGCATGTTATGTATTAAACCACCATTACGCTATTGATATAATATGGGTGATTAGTCCAAGTTAACCAACCCCACAGTTACTAGAATTATTCCTAGGCATTATTACTAATAAAAAATACACACGGCACCCTACCTCCTATTTACTTTAGCTACTATTAATGTTTGATTGTTATTTTCTATTACTATTATTATTATTATTATTATTGTCACAACGTTCTATTTAGTTTACTTTAATTCTA
Source organism: Pardosa pseudoannulata (assembly GCA_032207245.1). NCBI lineage: Eukaryota > Metazoa > Arthropoda > Arachnida > Araneae > Lycosidae > Pardosa > Pardosa pseudoannulata. The sequence goes on from CM063497.1 coordinate 52,407,142, forward strand.
TAATCTTCCCTTAAAATTCCCTGTTTGGAACTTTCTTGCCATGCTCCCAATCATCATGTTGGTGAGTCGAAAAAAGCTATTTTTTATAGCATAAGTTGCTCCGGATATTTAACCAGATGACATCACACATACCAGGAGCGCCACTTAGCGTTCCCCATGTAGATAGTTTTATAAATTCGTATTTTTATGATATGACATATCCCCACTCCACACATTGCATGTTTTAGTGCTGAGCTTGGCAGTGTTTCACCATGCCGCCAGGCCAATGGAATGTTGATGAGAAAGACAGTTTCCGTTATAAGCCCAGCAGACACAAGCTATACACTTCACTTGACTTGCGGTTGACGTCCCAGCAACCAGAACAAAGAAAGAAGAGAGCTTTTGACGCCCTGAAAAGAAAAGGAACCGGGAGTTGCGTCCTCCCTAATTTTCGTTTTCGAAGTTACTATAATTGACATTTTTTTTCTTTTTCCCTTTCCTTTTTGAATTTAATTTTTATAATTGTTAATGTTCATAATTTCAATTTGATGTCTTGTTTTAATAAATGCAATTAATTCCATAACAACTTCTCCTTTTTAATGCGTATTGTGTTTCTGTATTTACTTTAAGAGTTAAACTTAAGTTGGCGAAAAGCCAAATTTAATTTAAACATTCAATATCGGGTTAGGGATATAGCGCGTTATTTCCACTATACATCACCCCACTCATCAAATAATATATTTTTATTGTCTTTTTTGTGGGTTTCTTTTTCAGGTACCAACCTTTTTATTTTTTGCTCGACGCGTACATCCTCCATAGAAAACCCTCCTTCTACTACAATTATAATTCGTCTGTATTATCTGCACTTCTTTATTACAACAGCGTTGTACTGTCATTGTTATATCCAGCACATAAATTGAACGTATTATAGAAGATTCCATACCGAATCAGAGTTTCCCCTGCTATTAACTTCTAAAATAAAATCAGCTTCTTTTCTATTAATTCTATCCCTTTCATTTTATTTTTATTGTATATATTTATTTAATTTTTAATTTACTTTTTTCATTAGAATTTAATTTTTTTTAATTCTAAATTCTTATTTCCTGTGAGTCCGGGGTAGACTCTTCCTCACTTGCAAACGTACACCCAACAGTTTTGTCTGCTCCCTATGGGCGCTCATTGAAATTGTAGGGATTAGTCCAATCAAATTTCTCGAGAGTATGAAAAAAATAAGTTAATTTTATCATATTCATTGGATTTCACTTAATACGGACGTGACGAATATATTATTTCTTCTATTTAAACTAGGATATTTTTCAAATATAACCAAATTCAAAAATTAAATTTTTAAAATTTGATATATGAAGGAAACTAGAAGTTTCAAAAGAAAATTTTAGTTTAAAAATTTATATGGACATTTGCAATACTGTGATTGCGATTATAGAAAATCTTTACAAATGATTTCTAACTCTTAGATATTCCTTAAGTTTCTACTCAAAATTAAATAAAAAGTAACACTATTGTGGAATATTATTGGGTAATCAGTATTCATGAATACTGAAATAGAAGAATTCAAAATCATTTCCATGAATATAAAATGAAGTTTTCTCAAGATAAGTTTAATAATTTCATTTTGTCATGCAGCAGAAGGAAACAGGAATTTCTACAAAGTATTCATTTTGTAATCTACATAAAAAATATGATTTAAAATGTCTTATAAAAATATGTTTTTATTTGATTTTGAAACTTGAAGTACCATTTTGTGATGCGAGAATTTTTATAGTCATCATTTGGTTTTACCACGTCAAAATCTAGTTGTACACTAAATGACCAATGAATTTTCATTTAGATAAAAACAGTGGTAATAAATTGCAAGCTCACCGAATAAAATTTATGCTTGAAAGGAAATAAATTCTACAGATCTGGTAAAATTAACCAACAATGTAAACACGATTGCAGGCAGTGTGGTTTTGTATAAAAAAAAAACAAACACACAAACGAAAAAACGTCTTAGTTTTCAAATATATATAACTTAAACGCCAGATATTTATTGGCTTGGAACATCAGTGCAAGTATCAGGATTCATACACATAACCACAGTGCTGATACTTACTGGAATTTATGAGTTTAAGAGTGTTCTTTATATGAAGAAAGTTGGGTACTATTCATCGAATATTTATTTTACAAATTTACACAAATATCTATGCTTTGATATCGTCTTCTCTTTGGAGTGTATATATTACATACTGACATAAGGTGTGATGCCAATGAAAATGCATTCAACGTAGATGTTGTTTTAACTGCGTAACTTCTTATCTCCTATAAGAAGGTAGAAAATATAAAGCCACCAATACCTGTAAGCTACAACTGAGTCATTTCTAGTTTGAAATTGCAGTTGTAAGGTGCTTCCTATTTTTATTTATTTGATCGCATAAAGATAAATACGTGATCTAATGAGATAAAACCTAAATGAATGATAACACTCACTTAAATAATAGAATGTATTATTTTATTAATTATTTCTTAAAATTATTTAAATAGTGGTAGAAAAGCATTTATTTCTTAAGACGCTACGTATTGTTTCATCCACATATCACCATATTCAGATATATGTCTTTATGGGCTGAATACAAGTCAATCGCGTATCTCTCCCTTCAACACTGTCATTTTAAAATGCTTACTTTTTTCATTTACATGATCGCATCGAGATGAAAATGTGATCTAACGAGATAAAACCTAAAAGGATGATAATACCCACTTAATGATTTAATTTGTTTTTTTTGTATTAAATATTTTTTTTTTTACTTTTTAAATAGTGGTAGAAATCAGTTATTTCTTAAGATGATATGTATTCTTTCATCCACATATCACCATATCCACATATATGGCTTTATGGGCTAAATTCAAGTCAATCACGTATCTCTGGTATCTCACCCTCAAATCTAAAATTTACGGAGATAAGCAAGTTTCGGGTTTGGTTGGGTTTTGTTTTCTAGCGCTACGGTCTACTTTTGCAACAAGAAGGTAATAGGAGGGGGGCCTACTGATTGCAGACGATTCGGAACAGCTACGAACATCCATGCTTCAACCTACCGGAGTTCATGAGTTCGAATACAAAGGTGGCATGGATGTCCATAGACGTTCGAGATCGGCTTTAAGCAGTAGGTCCCCGTCTCACTAGCCCTCGGGTTGAAAAATTAGATCGTACCACTCCAAACTAATCCCAACCAAACTTGATTATCTCCTCAAATTTGCTGACGGAGGGTGGGATACAAGAGATACACATGTGACTTGAATTTGGCCCTATGTCTGCTTTCTGTAACATTCTCCTGAGTATTGGTGTATCACATGAGATACACATATCAAGAATTTATTTTATTAGAGAAGTGTCGGGGATAAGCCAATTACTGTAATCTATTAATAACTTTTTAGAGTAAAATTATTCTTTTTTAAGAGCTATTTTTTTATTCTCAAAATAAATAGTTTTGATTTTATGAAGTGCAGAAGAGAGGTATACATATATGGCCCACAGAACTACAGACGATTTACAGATCTATATAAAATTCACTAGTAAGTAGCTTGGTTTTATATCCTTCAATCTAACTGTAATCAACAACATTTTCATTATTAATTTAATAAGTTATAATTTATCTAATGTAAAAATTGCCCTAAAATATGTTTCAATAAATATGCAATTTCCGTGGTTCGTAAAATAAATAACCACTGCCAGGTTTCAATAAAATATTCACTCACATATTTGCAACAGAAATTGATATAATACAATTACAGGAAAATACAATATATTTACAATAAATCTATTCTAACCTTTTAGAGGTGTTACCATACTGTAACACAAATAATCCCAATGTCTGTACACCAAAATTGATATGCATTGGAATCTTTTTCTTTAAGATCATTTCAGGGAAGAAAATTATATCTTTGAAAGAAATAGAAATACGCAGATATCATCTCCTTCCAACACTGTTTCTTTCTAAAATGAATCTCAAAATTTTGGAAAACATTATATTCTGGCTTTAATAGCAGAATACAAATTAAAAATAATGTAAAAGTGTTATGTGTATAAGTGTAAAATACACTATCAAAGATATAGTCACCACCTTCAAAATTTATTTATGGGAAAAACAGGTACATTGCAGTAAGGGGATAATAACAACACGATCAGTATAAATCTGTATCACTTCATAGGATGTAAATGTATCATAGTGTAGCATTATAAATTAAAAATTATTTTATAGAAAATCTGTTAATTTTGGCAATATACGAGGTAGGGTCAAAATGTTCTAGGATTAGGTAAATTACAAATTATTGAAAATATACAACGATAATTTTATATATTTGGGCTTCAAAGTACTGCCCTTCTACATCCACACACTTGTTCCAGCGTTCATATAACTGTTCAAAACACTCCTAGAATCAATTTTTGGATAGATTATTCAGTTGCTTCGTCGTATTTTCGATCCCCACATCTGAATCCCCCAAACGGTGTCCTTTCAATTTCATTTTCAGTCTTGGAAATGGGTAAAAATTTGCTGGTGCTAGGTCCTGAAAATAAGGAGGGTGTTTTTAAATTGGTAACGCTGTTTCTGGCAAGCTCCTTTCTTTACAATTATAGTGCTATGTGGAGAAGCATTGTTGTGTAAAAGTAACCCATTTTTCAGGTCGCTTTCGTCTGATAGACTCTTGTAAACGTTTAAGGAATACTATGTAAAGATCTTTATTGACAGTATAGAGAATCATGAAGAATGTTGTGCTCACTCTCATGTGAAATTCTTAGTTCACAGGCAATAGCATCAATGGTTATTTGTCCGCAAACACAATTTCTCGAAAGCACTCATCAATTTCATCTGCGATGGTAGAGGAGGAGCTTTCAGTTCAAATGTCATCTTTACTTTTTGTGCCACCTTTACGAATAAAACCTATGCCTCTCGTAAGCAGCAGTTTTGTTTCATGGCATTGTTTCCAAATGATTTTTTCAGCATTTCGAGAATCTCAGATGGTTTTTTTTTTATCAATACACAAAATTTGATGTTTGCACGTTGCTCTAAAGACGACATTTCAAAATTCGAGGAATAAAAAAAGTCGTTTTGTAAGAAATAATCTACATCTAACGCCGACAGTGACCGGAATGTAATCTAGATGCTTGTGTGTTTTCCCTGAGTGTGATTCCAACCTCCAAATAAGATGTTCTTCTCTAACGAGCACCTGCATGAATGAAGGCGAGCATTCCGGGAAATTATTTGCTCTACCTCGTACTAGAAATAAAACATTTTCAAAAGTATTCGTCTTTGACTCGAAAATTGGTATATATTAGAAGTACAATGCTTTGGTAACTGTTTTCACCCTTTTACTGTATTAAATCCCCTGTAACTCGAAAAAAATTCTTTGGGATTTTCTTTTTTTTTGTGATTGAACATACTTTAATAACAAACGCGTTGAGAGAGATTCTTCAAAATTTTGAATAAGAAGTACACTTAAACAAATGTTCATATAACATTTCAAAATTATCAATTCGACACATAAATTGAAAATCTAGAAATCTATTCTAATTAATCTTCTAATCTATCATTTTCAGAATTTTAAAACATTTTTGTATGAGAAAAAAATTATTCAATGTAGTGAAATTGTTTTTTTCTGATTGATTTAATTCATTCGTAAAAATGTTATTTGGTAAAGAAGTACGTATCGAATTTTATATTTCGAAAACTAAAAGTGATTTCATATGTGCGGCCCAAATCTGTCATTTTTAAGGTCTTTCCTCTTATGAATGTTTTAGGCCAGAACATCATATCTTGGGAAGAAATGGAGATATCAAAGATTTATCAAATCATTCCAACATTCAATCTTTCTGAAATACATCCCCAAATTCTAATTATCGAACATTCTAATTACCACTTTGTAAAAGGAATAGAAATTTAAAATAAGCAAAAAAATAGATCATGTGTATTAATGGGACAAATCATATTTAAGCTCTCAAAAAAATTGGATTTTTGTTTTTTTTCCATTTTTTAGAATTTTTGGAATTTTCTGAATCGTGTAAAACAAACCCCATTGAAATATACGAATTAGAACCTGTAAAACTGTAACATAAAAAAAGAAACCCTGGCAGCAAGCCGTTGTGTCATCACTTTAAGCTTTGAAACTATTTTAAGATTAATTGCAATTTTTAATAGTGTGTTTCTGTATATATAATGATTTTTATATTTATACACACTAAAAATACTCAGTTATTCATTTATTTTTTCCACATAAGATTATTATATAGCATTAACAACAAAACAGCGCTTAAATGCTTTATTAAATGAACTTATTAAAATTTTATGGGATTATATATGTAAATGATTGGCATGTCAGTTTGTAATTTTGTCTCATATTAGTGTAAAGATAATGAAATCCTTTAGGATATTTACAGGGGAAAATTAACCTCAGTGTTTTTTATTTATAAAATGTCAATTCTACCTTCTATAATAAATAATTAAAAATAGGTTTAAAGATCTAAGCATGGCAGCTTCGCCCATAAAATGCTTAGGAGATTATACACAGAATCCTGGTCTTTGATTTTGAAAGTATGCCTGAAAACTTCTGTGAATCAAATATTGTTCAAATAGTGGTAGATAATGCATTTTATGTATTTAATGAATGCAATGTTGTTTGAACCAGTGTTATGCAAAAACTGTCTTAACAAATTGGTAATTATGCAAGAGTATTTACATACAACAGTGATCAAGACCTGATTCGTTCGACCGAAATCATGGCTGAGATGCTTACGTTAATGGCTTGAAAAGCAAGAAAAAGATATAAAGATGCTATAATATTAGAAACTAAAGGGACAATGTAAACATATAGGCAATCTTAAACAATTTTATCAAATGTTTTAATAGAAATATGATGAAAAAAAAACTATTGCACATATGGATCTATAATTTTCAAGGTAAGTACATTATAGTACTGCAATGAAACTCCACCTACTTTTTTAAAAGTTTTTTATTTTATGTGGTATTTATTGAAATTTAATTTTTCAACATTATTTTAGATTTTTTAAAAATTCATTCTCCCGGTGTAAAATTTCTGATAACTTTTAAATTTTAAATAGGTGGAGAATAATACCTAATATGTCTTGTTTATAAAAATGTAAGAATTATTCCTAAAATATAGTTTTTGTTGCTGTAAGATTACGCGCAGTATGACAGCAAAATATTTAAATTTTCAAAACAAGAACTTTTATTTTATTATATAAAAAATTTCTTATTTACCAGAAACAAAGTAAATGCAGGAAAACAATTAACTAGATTCAGAGAAGATATGCTAAAATTTCAAATTAATTTCCATAGTAAGAAAAAAAAAGTTATGGCAAATCGAAAAATAACAAAAATTCCTCATTTGGAAGTTTCTCAAAGGTGCTGTATCCCTTTAATATTCATTCACAAAGATCCATCATCACTTCAAAAATTATTTTTGGAAAGCAGTTGCATTACAGCACGTTATTTGAAAATAACATTTCGAACAGTACCAAGTTGTATAATTTAATCAGTAATTGTGATTTAGTCATTTCTTTCCAATACATATGTCGTTACAGAAAGAATATCTTTATACCAAACTCGGCTGTGAAAATGGTACTCCTTTCGCACCATCCGAGCAGCACGTTGTAGATTAAGGAATGATGTGGATCCATGCAACTTTGCCCCCTTTGAGTCTTCGTAATTTAAAATCGGAGGCCAATCAAAAGATCTTCCAATTTCACCTGAACTTCTAAGGTAGTTGGTTAGGAGCAGTATGATCCATCGTTTTACTACTATCGTTTCTAATGAGAATAGGACCTACTGCTTAAAGTGGATTCCGAACGGCTAGGAAGATCCTTGCTATCAACGGGATTCGAAGTGGTGAACGCCAGAATCAAAGAGAAATTCAGTCATCATTCAGCTTGAACTTACAGGATATTCCAACTTACATTACTTGCCTACTAACCATTAATAAAAACAGGCAATCTTTGCCCGGCTTGAGTCTCTAACTTACAACCTTACGGTTATTATATCTATGCATTTTCTGAATGATATCTCTTGGTTTGTACGCTGATATTATAAATTATTTTATTTAAAAAAATGCTAGTTTGGCCATCTACTGGAAATAAAACACCTTCAAAAGTATAAAACAAGTTTACATGTACAATTTAAAAGAAAATATGCATTCTTAAAATGTAGTGACGATTTGAAGCTCATTCTATATAAATGAAACTAATCCCAACAGTGAAATAAATTTCCAAAGAAAAAAATTGAGATAAAAATTTAATACCCTACAAATGAACAAAAGCAAAATATGCATTACATTAAACCAATTTTCACAGGGTATTTCATTGCATCCCTAGATATTTTTCTCATATTACTAGAAATTTCACGCCAGCATCACATAAATAGATTTCTTTTGTTAGATATATGTTTTCTCCCGTTTTTGTCTCGTATATATTTAGTTCATTTTGGATTCGAGACATTAATTCTTTCCGCATCTATTCGAAAAATAAGTTATTACAATAAGTTATTGTCAGTATTAAAATAAGCGGAAAGGGTAACATTTTAAAATTAGAATTCGAGAAAAAAATGTGAAATATTTCTTTTGGAAATTATGTAAACTCTTCATTATAAAAAGACCTTTTCAGATAACATGATTACTTTACTGCATGAACATCTTTCCAACTTTTATATTTTAAGTCGTTATTTTAAACCTTAAAAAATTCTGATTGACAATTTTACGTATTTTAATTAGTAATTTTGAAAAGTTTCAATTGGATGTATTTAATGCATTTTTTCAAACTTTTTACATAGTCTCTTAGTATTTATGTAGCATATATAGTTTCAGTCTTGAGTGAAGAAATTCCATAGTTTAAAAAAGAAAACATTTATCTACTTCTTTAGAAGAAATATTAAATATCTACTTCTTAGATGTCTAGTGTGTGCACACCCTGATCCTCAGACCTCAACAAATGCGACTTTTATCTTTCGGAGTATTTGACACACCTAGTCAGTCTTGATAGTCCAAAAGCTACGTCTGAACTGAAAGTCAGCATTTAGTTTTTTATCTAGAGTAAATATTGGTAAATGTACCGAATAAGGGTAATAAGAGTGAATGTACTCAAAGTCAAAACTCAAAATGAAATTCCTTTATACATTAACTTTTCTGTTAGAAACGTTCTCAAAAATCATTTTATAAAAGAACGAGCCTTCCAGGGACACACCTTCTTTAGGTGTGTACGGGCTTCACGACCCCGGGGTGTGTGTATGTGAAACATTCACAAAATTTAAAAATACAGGAGTCATCATCAAGGTAAAGCAATTATCAAATGTAGTAGCCGAGTAGATTGATGCAGACGTTCAATTACTAAAACATCTTTTAATTAGAACGCCGTTCATCTGGGCTGACACTAAACGCACAATTTCGCTTAGGGAAAAGGAACACAAAACACAGAAATATTTTTATGTTATTGTTTACATCAAGATCTTAAAGGAAAAAGCCATGAAATCTGAGGGCCAGACATGTTATTAAGTATTGGAAGGGTGTGGTTCCAAGAATGATGTGATTTCGGTAACCAATCACGTCTCTTTAATTACTTCTAATTTATTCTAGAGATATAGTACCTCTACAATGCGTTGTAAAAATGAATGAACGTTGTAGCGTTCTAAATTCAAGGTGCCAGAAAATGAGTGATTGCTGCTATTATTATGAAAAATTTTTCAATAGAGAATCCATATTTTTAATGGAAAACAGAAAATATTTAAGTTTGGATTTTACTTTATTAGAATTTATTACACATATGTGTTTACACATATGTGTTTGTCTTTGTGTGTGTGTGTTATTATACCCCTAATTAACATTATAAATATTAATAAATCATTCTAAGATATTTTCTTGGAAAATATAAGAGACCAGATCAAAGCTGATAACACCTATCGTTTGATTTTACTTTAATATAATTTATTACATATAGATGTGTGTGTTTGTGTGTGTGTTATTATATCCCTAATTAACATCAGTTATTATATCCCTAATTAACATCATAAATATTAAGAATCCTTCCTTAGATGTTTTATCAGAAACTATATAAAAGCCAGTAATTTATATAATTTTCATCTCTTTCCTTCCTTACTTCTCTTCGTCCAATCACCAGAGGTATATAAATCAATTGGTCTCTTTTTCCCCGCCTTTAAACCTCAAACATGGGAAAACCTTCCCCTTCAAATTGGGCACTGTTCCATAGGGACTCATAAAGAACTCCACAAAGGTACATTCTTATTTAGTATCAAGAACGGAGACATGATTCTAATCTGAGATGACTGGGATCAGAATCCCGCAACGACGAATCAATTCAATTAATTTTTATAGGTTCTCTCTCCTTTACAAATGATGTGATGAGGTCAGATTTAGATCCCAAGCATTTAACTTCCTGTTTATATTAATTATATTAATTAGAATGATTAAGTCGCCTCACCAAAATATTCCAGTGTCACGTTTGGAATCCAATATTTCCGCATATCTTTGCATTTGGAATTGATATCTATTCGGCTTTTCCACTTTAAGAATGTTTCAATGGAGCAGATTATATTTTGGGGAGAAATGGAATTCGAGCAGGTAACATCTCATTTCAAAAATCTTTCTTTTTGGAAATAGTTTTCGCGCTACGCTCTGGTAAAAGATTGTAAAATGTTTTCCCCACACGTGTCTAGCTGAAAATCTAACTCCGATGCGTGCTTAGATATTGGAATATTTTTTATGCTGAAAACATTTTTTGAGATGTATTCTACTTTTTAATATATTTGATACAGTTTATAATAAATCAAACAGTCATTTGAAAGACTGTTTCTCAGATGATAGGTGTTATCAGCTTTGATCTGGTCTCTTATATGTTTTCCGATAAAACATTTAAGAATGATTTATTAATATTTATGATGTTAATTAGGGATATAATAACACACACACACAAACACACACACACACACACACACCACACACACACACACACATATATATATATATATATATATATATATATCTAATAAATTATATTAAACCAGATAAAGTAATACCAGATGATAGGTGTTATCAGCTTTCATATGGAAAGAAATATCAAGAAAGAGTGAGAGTTCGGAAGTCGAGGAAATAAGTTCGACAGTTAGGATGTTCGGTAGTCAAGGAGAGACTTTCGATTGTCAGAGTTCGGGGGTCGAGGAACAGATTTCGACAGCAAGTGTCAGGACTCGAGAACAGAGTTCGGGGACCAAAGGAAGAATTGGGTCTGTAAGGTACAGTGCCCAATTTGAAGGGGCAAGGTTTTCCCTATGTTTGCGGTTTAAAGGCGAGGAAAGGGAGACCAATGAATATGTACAGCGCCGCTGATTGGAGCAAGAGTGGGGAGAAAGGCAGAAGAGGAAAATGGTATAAAAATGGAATGAAGATTGGAGAGTTCGAGAGCTAAGTTGTGGAGTTGGAGAGAAGATAGCAAAGTTCGGGAGTTCGAGAGCAGAGTTCGGGGATCAAGCTGCAGCCTCACAGAATCCTCCAAATATTTAGAAGGCCCTAGACCAGATGTGGGACTAAAGTCAGCATTGTCATCCCACCAATCGAGAGTATAAGCAAATGTGTCTACATCCTTACACTAACTCCAAGTCTGAAGAGCTCCCGACCAGAGTACAACCTTTGCACAACAAGGCAGATACACATCCCTTTGCAGATCCACAAAGGTACTTGTTATAAAAATTGGAATTTGGAATTAGGTCCTCTCTCTCTCTTTTTTACCTAAATTTTTAGCATCTGATTAATGTTGAATTTTAGATAAGGTGGCCCATAATAAAAAAGTTGGAAAGGCAATTTTTTTTTAGGTTTGAATCAAATTTCTGTACATAGACATATATAAATAGTATAACAATAAATCTTCTTATTTTTATTTTAAACTATCAACTGTGTTATGTGTCTATTTAAGTGTATAATATTTGTTTTAGTAATTATTTAATTGTGTTATTAGTTCTAAAAATAAGTCAGTAGTCTCTCAGAACCTGTGATTGAATTCAACACTTAAATAATTTACACAACGCAATAACCAAATATTAGCCATTATATTTGATCACAGGCAAAACTACCTAATTTTAATGAGAGCTACAAGACAAATATTTGTTTTACTGTTTGGCAACTCTTTTGCAAGACTGAAATAATTTTGTTGGGAACTAGTAAGTTGCCGCTCCAAACCCAAAACTCAGACTCGGAAGTTTGTATTCTCTTTTAAAACTGTTTTGTGGGCAATTTTCAATTTAGGTAAACTATAATATATTAGAGGTACAAATGACGTTAAATTTAAGATTTAAAATTTTAAAATACAGAAGTATTTTAAGTATTTTAAGGATTTTAAGAAATTATTGTACAGAAAGTAGTGAAATATTGTGTAGGTCATAATGAAGGATGGATATTTAATTGTGTAAATAAAATATCAAGTAATATATATAAAAAAACTAAAGTCAATTCTTTCTTGGGTCAAAAAAGAAAAATTTATTTTAACTACCTTATATTAAATAATTACAATTAATATAACTATGCATATACATATGACAGAGTCATAATATAGTGGCAAAATAGAAAACAAATTTCCTTGCAATTTTCCATTTTCCCTTCTATATATGGTGTTGAACTATTATTTTTGTTTGTTGCTATTTTTCGCTTTTTAATTTTTTTTTCTAATTTATGAATCTGATGGTGGTCTATAATTCCTTATTCTATCCATCTCTTGGAATGCTTCATTATTGCTAGGAACATATCCAGTGACTATCGAGCAGTCCCGTTCTTCAATTAATAGTCCATCTAATGATATCCAACAACTCAAGGAGACATATTCTTTATCTGCTGCTAAGAAATTTCGTCCTTGAAATTTTACTGCATAATCTACAGTACTACCCTACATCATATGTATTCCTAATGCCCATGATAGCATTAATGGTAGCATTCTTCGTTCTAGTAACATCAAGTGTTATCCACTACAATTAAAAATGTATTTGAACTTCAGTGGATGAATAAAAATTATTTTATTAACTATTGAACATTCGAAGAAGATACATACATCTATAAATATACACACACACATATAAATATAAATATATATATATATATATATATATATATATATACATATATATACATATATATATATATATATATATATATATATATATATATATATATATATATATATATATATATATATATATATACATATATATATATATATATATATATATATATATACATATATATATATGTAGATAATATATATATATATATATATACATATATATACATATATATATATACATATATATATATATACATATATATATATACATATATATATATATATATATATATATATATATATATATATATATATATATATATATATATACATATATATATATATATACATATATATATATATATATATATATATATATATATATATATATATATTTATATATATAATATATATATATATATGTATATATACATATATATATACATATATATATGTATATATATATATATATATGTATATATATGTATATATATATATATATATATATATATATATATATATATATATATATATATATACATACATATATATATATATACATACATATATATATGTATATTTATGTATATATATATATATATATATATATATATATATATACACATATATATATACACATATATATATATATATATATATATATATATATATATATATATATATATATATATATATATATATATATATATATATATATATATATATATATATATATATATATATATATATATATATATATATATATATATATATATATATATATATAAAGCTAATCCCAGATAGCAAATTTGGTTTACAGCAAACTTGCAAACTTGCAGCCAGTTCAGCGTGACAAGTCTGCAAGTTTGAAACAAGACTGCAGTAAATCTGAGAACTAGATTTTATTTGAGTCTATCTTTAAATGGTAAACTATGGCATTTTTTAGCCGTTTCTGTCGAATTCGTGAGAAGTTGTCCACCTAAATTAATTCTCTCTGCCTTCGCGTTTCTTAAATAAGTTTTGGTGACGCTTAAACTCCGCCATCAAGCGTCTCCATGTGACTAATCTTTATTAAGACCACTGACTGACTGAGTAACATACCTATACATTAAAATGAACGGAGTTTTCCCTGAAGCTTTGGAAAGTGTTGATAGAATAAGCAGTACTTATTTCTCAACATTCTGCATGTTAATATTTTAATTATAACATATCAATTTTTATGACAGAATGGAAACAAAAAAAAAAAAAATAAACGCTGTGTAAAAAAGATAGTTGTGTTGTACATGAAAGAAAAGCGAATGGTTTGGTTTGGTTTGGAGCGCTACGGTCTACTGTTTTGCACACGGGGGCTAATGAGACCGGGACCTACAGCTTAAAGCCGATTCCGAACGGCTACAAACATCCATGCCCACAGCGGGATTCGAACCCGCGAACTCTGGTTCCGAAGAGCAGCGCTCTACCGTTCGGCCATCGTTCGGCTAAAAGCGCATGGACGATTTAAATGATACTTCTTTTAAAACAATTAGTAAGTATTAACCTTTAAATTATTAATAATTTATCTCAAAGCTGGAAACATTCACAATATGTAAATATTTTGTTAATAACATATTGAATTTCTAGTAAATTTGTCCCAAAAAAAATAAATGTTGGGAACAAAAGATTATCATATAGTACGTAAAAACAGAAGCGCTTGGAAGATTTAAATGGTGCTTGTTTTAAAAAATTAATAATTCATAATCTTTAAATTATTAACATTTTATCCCGAAATTGTAAACCATCATAACATGTAAATATTATGCTAATAAAATGTTTAATTTTTTAGTAGTATGGTCGAAAACAAAATAAACGTTGTGAACAAAAGATGGTCGTATTGTACATAAAAGAGAAGCGCGTGGAAGTTTTAAATGGTATGTCTTTTAAACAATTAATAATTAATAACCTTTGAATTATTAAAATCTTATCTCAAATTTGTAAACATTCACAGCCTGTAAATTTTTTTAAAAAACATATTGAATTTTCTTTTAAAATGGTCCAAAAGAAAATAAACATTGGGAAAAAATATGATCATATTGTATGTAAAATAGAAGAGCGTGGAAGATTTAAATGGTCATTCTTTTAAACATTTAATAATTAATAACCTTTAAATTATTAAAATTTTATCTCGAAATTGTAAACCTTCATAACATGTAAATATTTTACTAACAACATATTGAATTTTTTAGTAGAATGGTCCACAAAGAAAATAAACTCTGTCGACAAAATACTATCATATTGTACGTAAAAGAGAAACGTATTGAAAATGTAAATGGTGCTTCTTTTAAATAATTAATAATTATAAATCTTTAAATTGATTAAAATTTTATCTTTAAGTACGGAAAATTTGCACCGTGTAAATATTTTGCTAATAACAAATCAAATTTTCTAGTAGAATGGTTAAAAACAAAATAAACATGTTGAACAAAAGATGACTGTATTGTACGTGAAAGAGAAACGCATGGAAGCTTTAAATGGTACTTCTATTAAGCAATTAATAAATAATACCCTTTAAATTATAAAAAAATTATCTCAAAGTTGTAAACATTCACAACATGTAAATATTTTGCTAATGACATATTGAATTTTCTAGTAGAAAAACAAAATAAACAAGGAACGAGCATGGCCGATGTTAAAGATGCTTCCATTGATACAATTATTAATTAATAACTTTTAAAATTATTAATTATTAATGGTTAAATTACGTTATTTTGTTTTATCTCTAAGTTTCAATTATTCATATATAAATATATTGATATAAACAAATTGAAATTTCCAGCATATTGATCAAAAGCAAAATATAACTATTCTCAAAATCCGCTGCTTTCTTAAGAATAATTCAACCAAGCTGATAATATTTTCGAAAGAAATGGAATTCAAGCAGATATCATCTCATTCCAAAACTCTTTCTTTTAGAAACATTTTTCTTACTCCACTCTGGAAAAATTTGTAACATGTGTTTCCACGCACGTGTATAGCTCGAAATGTAATTCCGAGGTGTATACAGATATTTAAATAATTTTGTGAACGAAATATTTTCTTTGAAAATTCTCTGCTTTTTTAATAAATCTACAGTTTATAAGTATAGTGTACACGTAAAAACACATTTAAATAAATTTGTTCTTGCGTTAGGTATCATCAACTCTTTTTGTTTTCTTATATTTTCCAAAAATAAAAACTCCGAAATTCTGCCCTAACAATACACACACACACATACACTTATACATGTATGTATGAATATATATGTATATATATATATATATATATATATATATATATATATATATATATATATATATATATATATATATATATATATATATATATATATATATACATAAATATACATATATATATACATATATATATATATACATAAATATACATATATATATACATACATATATATATATATATCTATATATACATACATATATAAATATATATATATATATATATATATATATATATATATATATATATATATATGTATGTATGTATATGTATATGTATATGTATAATAATATTAACCGCGACCACATTAAGCGAAGTCCACTGTAATTAATCAAATTTAAAAAGTAGAGTTTTATCATATCACAATAGGCAATTTCTAAAGTAGAAAAAACCCTCATACTTTATTAATTAAACT
>CM063497.1:52426522-52451522 GCA_032207245.1 Pardosa pseudoannulata
ATTAGTTCAATGTAACTACTGCAAAGGTAATTAACTGAACTATTTTCATTTCATTGGTATTTATCCAATAAAACATTCCAATTAAAAAAGAAGTGTGATAAAAGTATTTCTTTCTCAAAATTTTGTTTATTTTGTTATAATATCTATTTTTAATATTTTTCATTACAATTTTTTTTATATTTTGTAATTTTAAAATATTAATCAGATTAGTTCAATTTTTCTGAAAAAGTAATTAACAGTTTTGATTTGATTAGTATTTATCCATAAAACATTCCAATTAAAAAGAGAAATGCGTTAAATTATATCTTACTCAAATTTTTATTTATTTTGTTATAATATGTGTTTTTAATTTTTTTCATTAAAGCTTTTTTTACATTTTGTAATTTTTGCTGTATAAATATTAATTAGATTAGTTCAATGTTACTACTACAAAAGTAATTAACTGAACTGTTTTCATTTGATTAGTATTTATCCAATAAACCATTCCAATTATAAAGAGAAATGTGTTAAATTATATCTTTTTTCTTTATTTTGTTATAAAATCTGTTTTTAATATTATTCATTAATTTTTTTTTACATTTTGTAGTTTTTACTGTATAAACATTCATCACATTAGTTCAATATTACTACTGCAAAATTAATTAACTAAACTATTATCATTTCATTAGCATTTATCTAAAAAACATTCAATTAAAAATAAAACTGTGATAAAAGTATTTCTTTCTCAAAATTTTGTTTACTTTGTTATAATATCTATTTTTAATATTATTAATTAATTTTGTTTTTAAATTTTGTTATTTTTGCAGTAGAAATATTAATCAGATTAGCTCAATGTTTCTACTGCAAAAGTAATTAACTTAACTGATTTCATTGCATTAGTATTTATCCAATAAACATTTCAATTATAAAGAAAAGCATGATAAAAGTTTTTGTCTGTCCAACTTTCATTTATTGTGTTATAATATCTATTTTTGTTTACTTTCTTTAATTTTTTTACATTTTAGAACTTTTACAGTAGAAACATTGATTAGATTAATTCAATGTTTCTACATTATTATTCTTGATTAAACATTGAATTAATCTGATCAATGTTTCTACTGCAAAACTAATTAACTGTTTTCATTGGATTAGTAAATATTCAATAAAACATTTCAGTTATAAAGAGAAGTGTGACACAAGCATTTATTTTTCAAACTTTTATTTCTTTTGTTATAATAGCCGTTTTTAATATTTCAGTTTACACATATTTTTATATTTTATAACTTTTGTAGCAGAAGCATTAACAATATTAATTCAATGTTTCTACTGCAAAAGTGACAAACTAAACAGTTTCTACTGGTTTAGTAAGAGAGAATGTATTAGGTTTTGTGGATATATATATATATATATATATATATATATATATATATATATATATATATATATATATATATATATATATATATATATATATATATATATATATATATATATATATATATATATATATATATATATATATATATATATATTAGATAAAAGAATTCTAAAATATGAACTTTATTCAAAAATATTTATTTTTGAAAACTAAAGTAAAATATTCCTAAATTTTAACCAATGCTGAGAGATAAAAATTCGTAATTGAAATAATTCATAACATATATAATTCATAATCATTCATAACATAATAGCATTTTTTACAATAACTAATACATTTTTGTACTAAACTTTCATAATAAATATTTTATACAATATATTATTATATGAAGTATAATTTATATCTGAAATAGTATACAATAAAATTTCACAGAATTATATTTTGAAATTTCCTGCAAAAAGAATGTTAAACAGGTTTATGGATATAGAGTTAGATAAAATACTTAAATTTAGATTTTTCATCTGAACATTAATTACATACTAAATACTTTTATATAATATATTTTTATATGAAGTATAATTTATATCTGAAATAGTATTCAATACAATTTCACAGAAATATATTTTGACCATTGTGATAGAAATAATAATAATTAGGTTTTGGGGGTATAAAGCTAGATAAAATAATTTTAAATTTTAAATTTTATATCTGAACATTATTTACATACTAATATTTTTATATATATATATTAATATATGAAACATAATTTACATCTGAAATAGTAAAATTTCACAGAATTATGTTTTGAAATTTCAGGTAAAAAGAATGTCAAACAGGTTTTATGGATATATAGTTAGTTAGATAAAATACTTATAAAACTTAAGTTTTTTATCTGAACATTAATTACCAACTAAATAATTTTTATTATATTTTATATGAAGTATAAACTATATCTGAAATAGTATACAATAAAACTTCACAGAATTATATTTTGAAATTTCCGCCAAAAAGAATGTTAAACAGGTTTTATGGATATAGAGTTATTTAGATAAAATACTTATAAAACTTAAGTTATTTATGTGAACATTAATTACATACTAAACACTTTTATATAATACATTTTTAAATGAAGTATAATTTATATCTGAAATAGTATACAGTACAATTTCACAGAAATATATTTTGAACATTCTGATAGAAAGAATATTAATCAGGTTTGGAGGGATATAAAGCTAGAGAAAATAATTTTAAACTTTATATCTGAACATTATTTACATACTAAATATTTTATATAATATATTCTATGAAATATAATTCATATCAGAGCTAGTATACAGTAAAATTTCACAGAATTATATTTTGAAATTTCCGGCAAAATAAATGTTAAACAAGTTTTGTGGATATAGAGTTAGATAAAATACTTATAAAATTTAAATTTTTATCAAAATATTAATTACATACTAAATACTTTTATATAATATATTATTGTATGAAGTATTATTTATATCTGAAATAGTATACAATTCTACAGAAATATATTTTGAACATTGTGATAGATAACATATTAATCAGGTTTTGGGGATAAAAAGCTAGATAAAATAATTTTAAATTTTATATCTGAACATTATTTACATAATAAATATTTTTATACAATATATTTTGTCTGGAGTATAATTTATATCTGAAATAATATACAATAAAATTTTATAGAATTATATTTAGAAATTTCCTGTTTAAAGAATGTGAAACAGGTTTTATGGATATAGAGTAAGATAAATTCCTTATAAAACTTAATTTTTTTGTTTGAACATTGATTACAAACTAAATACTTTTATATAATACATTTTATATGAAGTATAATTTATATCTGAAATAGTATACAATACAATTTCACAGAAATATATTTTGAAGATTGTGATAGAAAGAATAATAATTAGGTTTTGTGGGAATATAAAGCTAGATAAAATAATTTTAAATTTTAAATTTTGTATCTGAACTTTATTTACATACTAAATATTTTTATATAATATATTAATATATGAAACATAATTTACATCTGAAATAGTAAAATTTCGCAGAATTATATTTGGAAATTTCAGGCAAAAAGAATGTTAAACAGGTTTTATGGATATATAGTTAGTTAGATAAATTAATTTTAAAACTTAAGTTTTTTATCTGAACATTAATTACACACTAAATAATTTTTATTATATTTTATATGAAGTATAAACTATATCTGAAATAGTATACAATAAAATTTCACAGAATTATATTTTGAAATTTCCGGCAAAATAAATGTTAATCAAGTTTTGTGGATATAGACTTAAATAAAATGCTTATAAAATTTAAGTTTTTTATCTGAACATTAATTATGTACTAAATACTTTTATATAATATATTATTGTATGAAGTATAATTTATATCTGAAATAGAATACAATACCGTTTCACACAAATATATTTTGAAAATTGTGATAGAAAGATTATAAATCAGGTTTTGGGGATATAAAGCTAGATAAAATAAATTTAAATTTTATATCTGAACATTATTTACATACTAAATATTTTTATATAATATATTATTATATGAAATATAATTTATATCTGAACTAGTATACAATAAAATTTCACAGAATTATAATTTGAAATTTCAGGCAAAAAGAATGTTAAACAGTTTTCATGGATATAGAGTTAGTTAGGTAAATTACTTATAAAACTTAAGTTTTTTATCTGAACATTAATTACATACTAAATACTTTTATATAATATATTTTTATATAAAGTATAATTTATATTTGATATAGTATACAATACAATTTCACAGAAATATATTTTGAACATTGTGAAAGAAAGAATATTAATAAGATAGTTTTAAATTTTAAGATAGATTAATAAGATAGTTTTAAATTTTAAATTTTATATCTGAACATTATTACATACTAAATATTTTCATATAATATATTATTATATGAAACATAATTTACATCTGAAATAGTATATAATAAAATTTCCAAGAATTATATTTTGAAAACTGGGTTTTTTTTAATGTTTGATTTTTTTACTGTATATTTTAATGTAATATGTTATTATATAAAATATTATTTATATATGAATTATTATACAATAAAATTTCACGGAATTATATTTTGAATGTATCCGACAGCAAGAATTTTAAACTTATTTCATGGATATTGAGTTAGATAAAATAATTTTGAAATTTATTCTAAAATATTTATTATTGAATATCTTAGAATATTCAGATAAAATTATCCTGGAATGCATATCAAAGCAGAGGAATGAAAATTTAGTTTGAAACAAGAGTTAAAAATAGTTTATTTCTATGAATTCAAGCACTTTTGTACTGTGAAGAAAAATAAGCCATTTTAATATTTGAAAGAAATTATTGAAATATAACTTGTCAAAAACATCAAATATTTTATTAAAATGCTGTTTTGTGTGTGACATACTAATAAAACAAAGTTTTGGGAACGAATCACATTTTTACAATATTATCACATTCCACTCCAATTGGCTTTCTTTTATACTCGGATTCCTTACATACTGTCGACACCGTTTGAAATTTATTATTTTGGTGCTCAAAATATTATACCTTTATTTGAAGAAATTGTCACATATCCTACCCATGTTGCAGATTACTCAGACATATTGTTTGTCCTCGAAGCAAAAAGTAATGTATTTCGACTTACAGTAAAATTATTTATGTTTACTATTTCTTTTTATTAATATTGGAATGAAGAAATTTTGAAAGAAAATGATGACTATCAAATATATTATGCTAAAGATTTTTCAAAAAGTAAAAAAAAAATTATGTTTAGAGTTTCTTCTAAAATTGTCACATATGGCAAATTGCCTATATTGCACAAAAAATATTTTAGTTCTTATCACATCTATATTACCATTTTAATCAAGATTCTAAAACACTTAAAAATGCTTCTAAATTACCAAATATTACGCTGTTTAAATGTTTAATAGAACTTAAAAATCATATACGAGAGTGCAATAAATTACGTTTAGAATTCTAAAATTGTCACATATGGTGAATGGCCTGTATTGCACAAAAACAATTTTAGTTCTTATCACATCTATATTACCATTTTAATCAAGATTCTAAAACATTTAAAAATGCTTCTAAATTACCAAATATTACGCTGTTTGAATTTTTAATAGAACTTAATCATATACGAGAGTTGAATAAATAACGTTTAGAGTTTCTTCTAAAATTGTCACATATGGTGAATGGCCTATATTACACAAAAATTTTTTTAGCTCTTATCATATCTATATTACCATTTTAATCAAGATTCTAAGACATTTAAAAATGCTTCTAAATTACCAAATATTATGCTGTTTAAATGTTTAATAGAACTTAAAAATCATATACGAGAGTGGAATAAATTACGTTTAGAGTTTCTTCTAAAATTGTCATATATATCGTGAATGGTCTATATTACACAAAAAATATTTAGCTCTTATCATATCTGTATTACCGTTTTAATCAAGATTTTAAACATTTACAAATACTTCTAAATTACCAAATAGTATGCTGTTTAAGTGTTTAATAGAACTTACAAATCATATACGAGAATGGAATAAATAACTTTTAGAGTTACTTGTAAAATTGTCATATATGATGAATGGCTTGTATTGCACAAAAAATATTTTAGTTCTTATCACATCTATATTATCGATTTAATCAAGATTCTAACTCATTTAAAAATGCATCTAAATTACCAAATATTGCGCTGTTTAAGGGTTTAATATAACTTACAAATAATATACGAGCGTTAAATAAATTACATTTAAAGTTTCTTCTAAAATTGTAAGATATTGTAAAGTGTCTATATTGGAAAAAAAAATGTTTTTTATCACATCTATATTACCGTTTTAATCAAGATTCTAAAACATTTAAAAATGCATCTAAATTACACAATATTACGCTGTTTTAGTGCTTAATACAACTTACAAATCATATACGAGAGTTATATTTGTCTTATAAACACCATTTCTTTGTATTAATATTGAGAAAAAGATTTCTTAAATCAAGAATTAGGACTATATAAATTATTATATGAAAGATTGTTCAAATAGTAGAAGAAAATTTTACGTTTAGAATTTCTTTTAAAATAGGCACGTATGGTGCATGACATATATTGCAAAAAATGAGATTTAGTTCTTACTAAATCTAGACAACCTATATTACTCTTTTAATCAAGATACTTGAACATTTAAACATGTGATGATGTCATATATTGCAAAAAATTGTTTAGTTCTTACTACATCTGAGCAATATATTACCGTCTTAATCAAGATACTTGAACATTTAATCTTGTGATGATGTCATATATTGCAAAAAATTGTTTAGTTCTTACTACATCTGAGCAATATATTACCGTTTTAATCAAGATACTTGAACATTTAATCTTGTGATGATGTCATATATTGCAAAAAATTGTTTAGTTCTTACTACATCTGAGCAATATATTGCCGTTTTAATCAATATATTTGAACATTAAAACATGTGATGATGTCATATATTGCAAAATATTGTTAAGTTCTTACTACATCTGAGCAATATATTACCGTTTTAATCAAGATACTTGAACATTTAAACATGTGGGGATGTCATATATTGCAAAAAATTGTTTAGTTCTTACTGCATCTGAGCAATATATTACCGTTTTAATCAAGATACTTGAACATTTAAACATGTGGTGATGTGATATATTGCAAATGTGTTTAGTTCTTACTACATCTGAGCAATATATTACCGTTTTAATCAAGATACTTGAACATTTAAAAATGCAGTTAAATTGCAAAATAATATTCTTTTTAAGTGAATAATAGGACTTATAAATAATACACAATAATTTTATTTGCCTTAAAAATACTTTTTTTAGTTTTAATATAGGACAATTTTTAAAAGAAAAATTATGACTATAAAAATTCTTATATGAATGATTTTCAAATAGTAAAAGAGAACTTTATGTTTAGAATTCCTTTTAAAATAGGCATGTATGGTAAAAGACATTTATTGCAAAACTTTGGTTTTAGTTCTTACTAAATCTAGACAACCTATATTACTGTTTTAATCAAAATTCTAGTACATTTTAAAATGCTTCTAAATTACCAAATAGTATGCAGTTTAAGTGCATAATAGAAAATATAAATCCTATAGAAGAATTTTATTTGTCTTATAAGCACTATTTCTTTGTACTAATATTAAATTAAGATTTCTTAAAACAAGAATCATGACTATAGAAATTATTATATAAATGATTGTTCAAATAGTCGAAGAAAATTTTACGTCTAAAATTTCTTTTAAATTAGCCACTTATAGTGCATGACATATATTGCAAAATAAGAGTTTTACTTTTTACTAAATCTAGACAACCTATATTACTGTTTTATTCAAGTTGCTAGAACATTTAAAAATGCATATAAATTACCAAATAGTACGCTGTTTAAAGGCTGAATAGAACTTACAAATCATAAACAAGAATTTTATTTGTCTTAACACTTCGCGTGCGAGCAACGTATTTTTACGTTTTTTCCAGTCTGTCACTGAAGCGCGGGTCACGTAAAAATACGTATTTAATAGATTTGTGGTGGATACTCGCTAACCACCACAAATATACTTAATACGTATAATTATACGTATGTATGACATTATATGCGTGTTGTTTGCTTTGCTATGTAATGCTTTGCATTTTTTCTTTCCACAAGTTATGATTGTCGAGTGACTCGGTCTTTTGTTGTGTTATTCCGTCTTCAATCGAATTCCTAGCTCCAGAACGTACAAATCGGTTTTTTTTTCAATTTGGAGCTTGGTTTTTTATTGTTGAACACAAAATTGATAAAATGAGCCGTTGTGACAAAGATAGTGAGAAAGAAATATGCGCTGACAGATTATCGGTATTTAATTTTAAAAATTGTTTATTTGTGCGATTGCGTAAAAATATTGTTTTTGTTTTGTTAAATAATCATACAGTATATATTAAGGTGTAAAATAAAAAATAAATTTCGTTCAAAAAACAAAGTAGTTTTCGATTTACTGCGATTTTTCTGAATAACTATACTTTCACGCAATTCACGAAAAAAAGCCCACTGCATGCGTAAGTATTTGGTGAAGTATACCCACATGATAAGTATTAAAAATACCATTTCTTAAATTCTTTTTTTGTCTTAAAATACTATTTATTTATGGTAGGATCATCCGAGAAAAGTCAAATATTTAAAAAAAATATTTCCGGTTCTGTTACAATAGATATTTTTAAAGCAATATCCGTGTCCATGCACTTACGGATCAAATCATATTTCTAATAATATTTTCACTTCCACTCCAAATGGATTTATTATATGCTTAGAATTCTGATATACATTGGATAAATTTGGATTATATTATTGTCGAGCAAAATGTTTCTGTTTCATTTGTTATATTTCCGACCATTGATCGCTTTTTAAGACCTTTTATTTTCCCTTCGGAGGATAGATAATATTTCTATTTTAGATGTCGTAGATTATCATTTCATTTGATGTTGAGAAAAATAGAGAAATTGCGATGAATAAAGGATAAAGTTGGAAAATAGATGTGCAACTTTATTTACACTTGAAATAAATATGCTTTAGATAGTTTATTTGAAATTATTATAACACATTTTGGTAATAAAAACAAACATTTTTATTATAAAAATATTATAAAAGTGTATTTTAAATTATCACTAACCAAAAAATTAACTGTTTTTTGGGGAGTCGAATAAACTGGTCCGAAAAGTAGATAAACATGATGATGATGATGATAATGATTTAATGTGACAAGGTGTGATCACCAAATAAAAAAACATGTCGGCGGTACGCGTTTCCTAAGAGATCGCCAATAAAAAAACATGGTGGTCACATGATATATTTGAAACGCAATTAACAAAACTAAACTTTAAAGAAAATAATAAAAAAAGATTCACAATTTATAGCATTATTAAAAAAGTCAGTATAAAAATTCTCCTTTTTTACGTTATTTAAAAATATTTAACAGATTAGTAATGTTTATGACATATATCAACACAGCATAAACACAATATATAGCATTTAACTAAGCACTAATATTATGAAAAATCACCATGTTAAAAAAACTCATATTAGGAATACCGTCGTTCCCACATACGTGACGTTTAGAAGGAAATGCAAAACCCACGTTAGGCCTAAGAATATCCTGATACATTTTAACAATTTCAAAAATAGTAAGAACCGAAAAAACTACACCCACCATAACTAAATTACTAAATCCCAGAAAATGATAACAAAAAATATATTACCTAACCTAGGTGACAGCTAAGATGCATATTTCTAGACTAGTGCCGGGTACAACGTCAGAATTCGTGTTAATTAATGGGGTGCAAGAACACATCGGAGCTGCCACACCCTTCATAACTAAATTAGTAAATCCCAGAAAATTAAAAGAAAAAATATATAACCTGACCTAGGTAACAGCTAAGATGCAGATTTCTCGAATAGTGCCGGGTACTGACGTCAGAATTTGCGTTAATCAATAGGGTGCAAGAATACTCTGGAGCTGCCACACCCACCATAACTAAATTACTAAATCCTTGAAAATTAAAAGAAAAAATATATAACCTGACCTAGGCGACAGCTAAGATGCATATTTCTCGAATAGTCCCGGGTACTGATGTCAGAATTCGCGTTAATCAATGGGGTGCAAAAACACTTCGGAGCTGCCACACCCTCCATAACTAAATTACTAAATCCTAGAAAATGATAAGAAAAAATATATAACATGACCTAGGTGACAGCTAAGATGCAAATTTCTCCAATAGTGCAGGGTATTGACGTCAGAAATCACGTTAACAAATGGGGTGCAAGAACACATCGGAGGTTCTATACCCCACAACCAAAGTCAGGACAAACACACCAACCCACTCATCTGCCTATAAACCGCCAAAGAATCGCTAAGTTTGGCGAAAAAAATCAAGACATCTATAACACGTCTGTACCTCATTTATAAGGCATAATTCGCATTGTAAATTTTTGAAGATATGTCTCAGAAAATGTACCGATAAAAACATTATTTCAACAGCAAATGTTTCTAAACATTTTACAAATAAAAACGAGTGAATTTTTTTCTTAAAATATCATCAAGATCTTACAACCTTTTCTTATAATTCCATACAACTTTGTAACTGGACGCTTTGAAGTTCAAATATATTTAATTGGAACTACCTCGACAGTTGCAAAACTATTGCAAATAATGCCTACAATATATGATGTCCATAATATCATCTCAGTATACAAAAGCCTCCAGCATTGAAGTTAAATTAGATTTAAGACAAAGAATGAAATGTGATGCTGCAGGCATTCTCTGAAGAATGCGAGATTTAATTGTATTATTCATAACTTGGAAACTTGTTAGTAACTCGTTTTCATTGTACTGATTTCAGATTAACAAGGTTGTTCTGAGATATGCGTAACAACGGTATAGACTGCTTCGTTTGAACAAATTTTTATTTTCTATCTCTCAACTAAATATATGAAAACATATTTGGTTTAAAGTAAGAAAATGCAGTAGAAAAACGGTGTAATTTGTGTTAGAGAGTTCAGAATGTAACAAATATACGTGCATAGTTTTGTTATTACATATATATTACATCTTGCCTTTATATATATATATATATATATATATATATATATATATATATATATATATATATATATATATATATATACATATATATATTCAGGCTAATACATGTGTGTAAATACAAGTAGGCAGCCAAATTTCGAGGGCGGCAGTTAGAATACTACGTATACTCAATCACATAGGACGTCCAAATAACAACTTACATATAGGCATATATATATATATATATATATATATATATATATATATAGATATATATATATATATATATATATATATATATATATATATATATATATATATATATATATATATATGTGTGTGTGTGTGTGTGTGTGTGTGTGTATGCAGATGTACATATATTTGTAGTGATATTTTAACCAAACTCAGAAGCACGAATGTAACTATATTTTAAATTAATATATTTGTTGATTCTATCTTTAAAATTATAATGTTTGGAAAAATGTGTTTATTTCTTTTTTTATTTGTGATAACCTTGGGGTACATGGAAAATAATAAATTATTTTCTGTTTATCTAATCTAATCTTATTTAACTCCGTTTTGTAATATATGTACCCTATGCGACAACCTCTTAAAATTGCCTGGCTTTCTTGCCCTCATACAGCTCTGTTTAAGCCAATGCAAATCATTTTACCGAGATATTGCCAAAGAAAGATTGTATATATTTTAAATAAAATTTCTAGTGATATTATCCTTACGACATTAAAAACAATTATTATAGAATCAGCACTCCTTCAGCTAATTTGGTACAAAATAGGAAATATCCCATCTTTTTTTCTTGTAAAATATTTCCTTATATTACGTAGGAATACATTTCCAGCTATTCTGAGACATAAAGAACAATTATCCAATCTGATGTCTTTCAGCTATTGTGGTCCAAAATAAGAAATATCGCATCTTCTATACAAAATTTCTCCTTACACTACGAAGGAATACATTTCTAGCTATTCTGAGACATAAAGAACAATTATCCAATCTGATGTCTTTCAGCTATTGTGGTCCAAAATAAGAAATATCGCATCTTCTATACAAAATTTCTCCTTACACTACGAAGGAATATATTTCTAGCTATTCTAAGACATAAATAACAACTATAGAATCTTATGTCCTTCAGCTAATGTGGTCCAAAATAAGAAATATCACATATTCTATACAAAATTTCTCCTTAAACTAAGAAGGAATACATTTCTAGCTATTCTAATACATAAAGAACAATTAACCAATCTGATGTCCTTCAGCTAATGTAGTCCAAGGAAAGAAATATCACATCTTCTATGAAAAATTTCTCCTTACAATACGAAAGAATTCATTTCTAGCTATTATAAGACATAAAGAACAACTATCCAATCTGATGTCCTTCAGCTAATGTGGTCCAAAATAAGAAATATCACATCTATACAAAATTTCTTCTTATACTACGAAGAAATACATTTATAGCTATACTATGTCTAAGACATTAAGAATAACTATCCAGTCTGATGTCCTTCAGCTAATGTGGTCCAAAATAAGAAATATCACATCTTCTATACAAAATTTCTCCTTACAATACGAAAGAATTCATTTCTAGCTATTATAAGACATAAAGAACAACTATCCAATCTGATATCCTTCAGCTAATGTTATACAAAATAAGAAATATCACATCTTCTATACAAAATTTCTCACACTACGAAGGAATACATTTCTAGCTTTTCTAACACATAAAGAACAACTATCCAATCTGATGTCCTTCAGCTAATGCAAATAAGAGATATCATATCTTTTTATTTAATACATTTCGTTATACTGCAAAAATGTCCTTATCTGACCTCTTGACAAAAAGTTAAATCATTTTAGTGCTTTCCATAAAGCAATGCTGTTTTTTAAAATTGTCATATTTGGTCCATATTTACTTCATCTTAAGGAAAAAATTGACTAGAGTTTTGGACAACTACTTAAAGACTCATTAACTAAGGGTAAGAAAATACAAATGATAATTAAGAACAATAATGTGTACAAACGTGTAAACAAGACTAAACTAAGGATTCGCAAAATTGTGAGGTCCTTTCAAAAAACAAAAGAATTGGTCAATAAATCGCGTTCTACTTACCTGATTTCGTGTCTAAAATATCTTTCCCCATTATACCAGTTTAGGATTTTCCTTTTATATTATATAAAGCAATTTAAGTTCTATATGTTTGAATCCACAATGTAAAAACTAGAAAAGTTAGTTCATATGTTTATCACAAAGAAGAATAAGTAAAAGGGATATTTTATTTATTTTTAATTTAAAATAATACATTGCCATTGTTCATTTATTCAAAGGCAAAGCAGAGCAATAATTATTCATTTTAAAACATTTTTTATATAAAGTCTATTTATTTTTCATATTTGACCTTTAAACAAATGTACACATTCGTAAAATTTTAATCGAAAATGAATAAAATATCACAAGTGAAAAATTCCCTTCATATATATATATTATGATATATATATTATAATATAAATATCAATTTCAAAAATATATCAAAATTAAATAATTATATATATTAATATTTATCATATATATTATATATAATATATTATAAATATAAATGTAATTTTAATA
Source organism: Pardosa pseudoannulata (assembly GCA_032207245.1). Classification (NCBI taxonomy): domain Eukaryota; kingdom Metazoa; phylum Arthropoda; class Arachnida; order Araneae; family Lycosidae; genus Pardosa; species Pardosa pseudoannulata. Next base: position 52,440,157 of record CM063497.1, read on the forward strand.
TATCTATATAAATAAAATATATATATATATATAACAAATTTCTATAAATATAATAATATATTTAAACTTAATATGATAAGATAATATATTTCATATATATAATATATATTATTTATATATATATATATAAAAGATCAAATTTAATAAAAATATATATATAATATAATAAATTATATAAATATAACATATTTTAATATTAGTTTTTTATATATATATATATTAAAATATGTATGTATATATATATATATATAAATATATAATATATAATATATGTTAACATATATAAATATAATATTATATTATACATATAAATTAAAATATTATTATTACATTTAATATAATATATAATATTTGTAATAATATTAGATTGTGTATTTGTGTTAAATGTAATTTATACAAATATTATATTATTATTATTCAAACTCAAATATGTCTTTATGATCTTCAATAATAAATATATGTATATTGATATAATTAAATTCATATATTCAAAAGATTAATAAATATATTTCTTTTTGGTTTTATTTTATGATAACCTTGGGGTATATTAATAAATATATTTTTTATAATTATCATAATTTAATAATATTATAACGTTTTGTAATATCATGTTATATATGGATATCTTTAAAATTATTTTAAGCAACAATAAATCTAGTATTATACAATATATTAAAATATTAATTATTTAAATAAAAATAAATATTTTAAAATTAAAAAAATTATAGAATCAGATAAGCTAATTTGGTACAAAATAAAGTAATATTTTTTTGTTTCTATACATAAATACCTTAAATGAATATTTATTTCCAGCTATTCTGAGAATATAAAAAAATTATATCTTAAAACTGATTTTAATATTGTGGTCAAATAATAAATATAATTAAAAATGTCATCTTCTACATATATAAAAAATAATTATAATATTATTATAATATTTATATATTCCTTAATCTAAATTAAAATAAAAATTATACAATATATTTATATATAACAATATAAATATCTTACAAACTAAGAAGGAATACATATATAATAGCATAAAAATTATTCAATAATATATAAACTATAGAATTATATCATATCAATAATATGATATTAAAATAAATTTAAATTTAAAATATTATAATAATTTTCTGAAAAAAATAATACATTATTATATAATTTAATATATTCAAAAAATAATTATAAAATATATAATAATTAATAAGAAATTAATATATTAAAATTTACATGTTACAATTAATATTCTATTATTTATTTATATAAAAAAAAAATATCCATAATATTTTTAATTGTATAAAATACATATAAATATATATTAAATAATATATTCTATATTTAAAATATTTATGGATATACATATACACATAAAGAAAAATTATATTATGAAATTAAATATATATAATTTCTTCTTTATTTTAAAAATATATTCATATATGTATAAAAATTAAGAAAATTACCCAGTCTGCTCCAACCCAGTTTCTTTAAAATAAATTGTCATATTTACGGAAACACAAAAATAATAAAACTAAGCTAACAAAGAATAAAGATAGAATAAAACACAATAAATAAACAAACAATTATTACAAAACTAACAAATAAACTCCAGCATCGTGAGAGATTCAAAGAATAGAAAAAATATTGTTAAAACGATGATTGTAAAATTTCCTTATATTACAACCAATAAAACAAATAATGTAGGCAAAAAATAAGTTACCAAGTGAAAACACTGAAAAAATGTGTAAAAAAAAATGATAAAGAGTTAAACAACTTGCCATTCTTTTCAAGTAATCAAAAAGTAATCGAGTTATAAATAAATACTTATTTTTCCGTATTTGATAAATATTACACATTAGATTTTTATTTTAAATCGAATGAATAAATAACAAGTGAAAAATTCCTAAAGAAACGTCAGATTTTTCAAATATTTATACTGTTAGTGCTAAAATAATTTTAAGAGTGAAATATTTAACCCTAACGTCACGCATTCCAACCTTCCTTCCACTACTGATAATAATTCTGAAAGTCATGGTTTGGAACAGTATTCATCTTTCTACACGTTCTACAATATCCCATGTATAATAATAGCGTAAATTATCTGTCCATCTGAAATCGAATTTGTGAAGCGGTAGTACCTGGAAGAGATAGATCCTTATTAGAATCTTGATGAGTTAGGGTTAGCAACGTTCGAAATCCACCCCTTGCTCTCTTTTCTATCACTTAATGCCATTATTTCAAGCCCTATTTTCCACGGTTAAGAACAGGCGATTAAAGTTATCAATTTATCAAATAATAAATAGGTAAAAATAACATTTTTTTCTAGCATTAGGACGTCATTCCTTTAATCATCTCATTTAATCATTTCTTATTTTAAATTATTTAAATATTGTCAGCATTATATTCATACATCCTTTTTCACTGAACGTAGACATCACTTAAATAATTTTCATTATATTTGGCTGCAATAATAGAATAGTTACATATGTGATAATTTTAAATTTAATCATCGATTATTTTTTATTGCCATGAAAATTCTATGACCGGTATTAACAAAAAATCCTTTTCATAAATGTTTAGGAGCCTATTTCACCGTCCAATAAATATCTAGCGTTTACATTATCTTATTTTCAATTATTTCTTATTTTCAATAATGTAAATATAGTTTGCATTCTTTTCATATTTTTTATCAGTGAACTTAGATATTATGTAAGAAATTTTCTCTTGTATTTAGCTTAAATAATAGATATGTAATAGTTTTAAATTTAATCCTCGATTTTTTTTCGCAATGAAAATTTTATCACCCGTGTTAAAAACAAATTCTATCGACCTCCAGTGTGTAGTAGAAATGATAGTTTCATACCGTTACTTCCATTAATTAATGTGGTAAAAATTGGTAAGAACTTAAAGATAATTTCGACTTAGCTAAGAAAACTTTGAATTATCTTTCTAAATTAATTCAAAGTGATTCCAAACTGCATTGACAGTATCGGGAGACTTTACGGGAGTATGAAGATAAACAAATTATTAAGCTTGTACCAGATAATTCTCAGCCAAAGAGGAAACTATTTTCTTACCTGTTTCATAGGGTACTTTATAATACTGGGAAATGAAAAATTTTACTGGTCCTGTCATATGACGGGGTTTGTGCTAGATTCTTTTATATTCTCAAAACGATAATTTTTTAACTTATTTTGAGATTTAATAGCAACCAAATATAGTATAGATGCATGTCTGGAAAATTTTATTTAATATCATGGGTATGACTGTCTGTTAACACGTTGACTGCTATGGGAGTCACCGGTGTCTGGTCTGGTCTGGTTTTGGAGTGCTACGGTCTAACTTTTTGCAAACACGAGGGCTAATGAGACCGGGACCTACAACTTAAAGCCGATTCCGAACGGCACTGGGGGATTCGAACCCACAAACTCCTGTACCGAAGGCCAGCACCCTAACCAATCGGCCATCGTTTCGGCGGGAGTCACCGGTGACCAGTACTCGACTTAGCTACAGCGCCGTAGGGGACACCGGTGATCGGCAACGCAGCAAATAATAAAAGTACAAAACACGTTGACCACGAAAACTGTTTCAAGCATGATTTGATAATTCGTTTTATTTGCTTTAAATAGTATTTCATCATAATATAAATCGCATAATGAAATTTTCCTGTTGGCGCTTTGGGTAAACCATCAAAAATGCGTATGGCAGTCGAAGTGTTAATCATTTGCCTGCAAAACTCTTTGGAATTGTTGGCTAGTGAACCCTCCAATTGTTACTCATGTAATTTTCTCTCCATTCGATGATGTCTCTGGGAGTACGCTTGTTATGAGATTAGATTCAGTAGCAAAATTTATTTTTTCAAGTGCAACTGTTATAATCATTTAATTAAAAAAATTTTCTATAGATCTAAAAACCACCTACAGAGGTAAATATTACTCCCTATCGGCAACACAAACAAACTGGGCCCTCGCAATTTAGAAGCAGGGATCAATTAGAAAAAAACCAGGCTTGGCCTGTCAGATCTTAGTGAGTTATGGGTTGAAACTTGGAGAAAAACACTTTCTTTTTGTCTTATGCCACTTGGTCAAACCAATCACGACTGATCCGGAGTATATTCATATTAAGGCGAAGGGGTTCGCTTTTCATTTTCACTAGCACCCCAACGGTGAAGTATGACTTATGCTCAAGTGAGTCCTCATAATTTTGAAGCAGGGATCAAGCAGAAGACCCATAGGCTTGACCTGACACCCCCAGATGTATCGATTGAGAACTTGGAGGACATTGTGACCACGAAACTATTTTACGTGCCCCAGTCACCTTTAACGAACAGGGCGGATCTTAGTTTGGCTCGGGTTCCGAACTTGCAACCTCTCAGTTACGAGCTTGTTGCCTTTGCCGACTGAGCTACCGTGGCTCTGGAGGACAGTTCAACCACAAAACTACTTTACGTGCCTCAGCCACCATCTGTGGATCTTTGACAGGCTCAAGCTTTCATTATGCAACCTTCTAATTATGAGATCGAAGCTTTGCTGACTCAGCTATCGCGATTGACGTACCTGTAAACAATTAAGGATGGGTGATGACTGGAACTCCGTCTTTCCACATAGCAGTCTGAATCAGGTGCATGAATAAGCTGGAGCATTATTATAATGAAACTACTAGGTTATGGCTGTACAGAGGTCTGGTCTAGAACTTGTAGGTGTAGAATTTTTTGATAGCATTCTTTTGTTATCGTTTGTCTTTACAGCATGTATTCTTGATGCACAATTCCACGAATATCGAAGTACGCAATATCATCTTGATTTTGCTTCGTGCGAGATACTGTTTTCAGCCTTGATGGACCAGGATGTTTTCACTGTGACAACTGTACTTTTGTTTCTGAATTACTTCCCCATGATCCATTTTTAGAAACTGAGGATGAGTGTTCACTGACATAAGCACAACCTGAAGACAGAGAGTTTTGTTCTTCATACTGCAGTGTGAACACAGATTTTACAGCTACTCTAAGTACGTTCATTTTGTCTCAAGAAATAGCATGCATGGAAAACTTTTTCAGATTCAAACCTCATTAGTAAATACATTTAAATGACAAAGCTCCTTCTCGAGATTGCCCACCCTTTTGCTGCACTCTTAGAGGTTTCTTAGCCGATGTACTGCTAATTTTTAATCAACTGGAAAAAGACAAGATTTGTGTTGACCCCATTAAAGTTGAAGAAAAAACTTTAACAAAACATACATACAAACGTACATAAAAATATTAGAATTTTACACTGAACTCCTTTAACCTTATGACGCTATCATGTTTTTCTAGAAGAGTTACTATTATTACTTCTGCAAGATAGCTTTTAAATGTTTAGAACCGTGCGCAAGCTTAAGACCTGAAGCAAATTGATAATATTTTTAACATGCAACTTTTGTGTAGATTATTATGTCATCTTATGTGTTCATTGCATCAGAAGCATGCGGCTGTTATTAATAAATGTCTCAAACTCGTTAACCAACAGTTGGTTTATGGATTTCGTCATACACAGTGCTGTTCTGTAAGTATTGGAATAGGTAAAAAACCTTCAATTACAGTTGCAATAAGGGCAGAAATAGTGGTCCTGGATATATTTTGCTAGTCTCAACGTGAAATTGGTAAGAGGACAAATGTGAGCAAGACAACTGTACATCCAACTGTCAGTAAATATTACATTTTTGGATAATACAAGCACCTGAAGAGAAGTGGTCATCGAAGAAAAACGAGGGCAAGTGATGATCATGTTATTCTAAAAACGATCGTCGAATTATTGCCGAATGGGAAAAGTTCTACAGCTTTTTAATAGAAAAATCACTGGCTCAACTCCCGCTGATAACATGGATATGCCCAGCCGTTTGGAATCAGCTTCAAACAGTAGGTCATGGTCTCATTATCCCTAGTGTAGCAAAACAACAGACATCATTTCATCTCCTGCAACCCATAAACATTCTTCCCAACACTTGCTGCATCTCCCTAATTATGTTGCATTCGAAATGAGCAAACTCCAGACAAAATTTTCTGCAGTATTTGTATCTAACTCATTCATTCATGTTGAGATAAATAAAAAAAATCTGACAAACACATAGCAGAAATTTAATCGATAGCCAGCTGGCAACGTTTGAAATAATCAAATTCGGTAAAGAAATTCAAGCATGTTCAATAAACTATATTCACATATACAACTATGACATAAATAAAAAGGAAGCTATATGTTCTATTTCTTTGAGACAGAGATGAATAAAATATGACCCAACAAAACCACCAAATATTTTATAAAAAAAAAATTTCGTATATTTCAGAATATTTTGAAAACAAAGTATGTTCTTATTGAGTTAGGCTAAAGCCCTTTTCTGACAATATTTTCAGTTTCGCTTCAACTGATTTGATTTTATGTTTGAGTTCTTCTCACGCAATGATTGTCACACTATATTTTAGTAAATAAATTCAACCATATTTTATAAACCATATTCGTTTTAAAAAAAAACTTAATCAACAAAAAGGAAGCAATTTTTTAGACAATATCCTTGAGACAGAGATGAATAAAATATGACCTCAACAAACATAAAATATTTTATAAAAAACATTTCTTATATGTCAGAAATTTTTGGAAACAAACTATGTTTTTATTGAGTTAGGCTAAAGCACATTTCTGACAATATTTTCAGTTCCACTCCAACTGGTTTGATTTTATGTTTGAGTTCTTTTCATGCAATGACTGTCACAATATATTTTAGTAAATAAAATCAACCATGTTTTATAAACCATATTCGTTTATATTAAAAACTTAATAAACAAAAAGGAAGCAATTTTTTAGACAATATCCTTGAGACAGAGATGAATAAAATATGACCTCATAAAAACATAAAATATTTTATAAAAAACATTTCGTATATGTCAGAAATTTTTGGAAACAAACTATGTTCTTATTGACTTAGGCTAAAGCACATTTCTGACAATATTTTCAGTTCCGCTCCAACTGATTTGATTTTATGTTTGAGTTCTTCTCACGCAATGATTGGTACAATCGATTTTCGTAAATAAATTCAAACATGTTTTATAAACCATATTCGTTTATATATAAAACTTAATAAACAAACAGGAAGCAATTTTTAGACAATATCCTTGAGACAGAGATGAATAAAATATGACCTCATAAAAACATAAAATATTTTATAAAAATCATTTCGTATATTTCAGAAATTTTTGGAAACAAATGATGTTTTTATTGATTTAGTCTAAACTACATTTCTGACAATATTTTCAGTTCCACTCCAACTGGTTTGATTTTATGTTTGAGTTCTTTTCATGCAATGATTGTTACAATATATTTTAGTAAATAAAACCAACCATGTTTCATAAACCATATTCGTTTATATTAAAAACTTAATAAACAAAAAGGAAGCAATTTTTTCTATCTTCTTGAGACAGAGATGAATAAAATATGACCTGACAAAAACATCAAATATTTTGTAAAAAAACATTTCGTAAATGTCAGAAATTTTTCAAAACAAACTATATTTTTATTGATTTAGGCTAAAGCACATTTCTGACAATATTTTCAGTTCTGCTCCAACTGATTTTATTTTATGATTGAATGCCTCACACGCAACAAAGAGCATTAGTTTTACACTATTTTCATACAAAAATCTTGATATATATTTCCTATTCATTGTTCGCATTATCTTACGCCATTTATTCTACAAAGAAAATTCTAATAATGTAAGTTCTAAAAGTCATGGAACATGTAATGCCATTGTCTTTAAAATGAAGAAATCATAGAAATAGAATCATAGATTTTATAAGAAAACATTTTTTGTTAATTCCGGAGATAAAATTTTCATTGCAACAAAATTTTTGCCGGCATTTTGCTGACTGAGCTTCTATGAGTCATTTAGACCGTACCTGATTTAAATTTGCCTCGTTTTGATTTAATATCTGTACGTACGTATATATGTACCTATGCATCTATAAAAGCTTGAAAAGAGGAGAAGGGTTGGATTTCGAACATTTTAAAGTCACAGTATTTTTCACTGAGATATGAAGCATATTTATACCAATTTAGTTTAGAATCGGATCGATACTTTAGGAACGGATAAACTTTACTCGCTTTGAATTTTGCTAACCCTAACTCATCAAGAATCTGATATGGATGCCTCGAACCATTCCAGGTCCAACTGCTTCACAAATTTGACGACTGACGGAGAGATAATTTAGCCTATTATTATATAGTGGATATAAAATGACAATCTAGATCCTCTCATACACAATATAGAAAGCATATATTATTCTGATATGCAAAATTTTGCCTTTTCAGTTATCATTCCGACCTTATTCGAGAATAACTTAGATATACTATTTCACATTTTAAAGAAAAATCATGTTTTTTGATTAGACGCCGTAGGGCAGTATTTCGTTCTATTTCTAGAAGAATAAAGAGTAGTGGAGAATATGGTTTTAAAAAATAATACTTCATCTTATAACAAACGAATTCAACTGTTAAAAATAGGATAACATTTCGCAGAAAGGGGAAAAATTTAAGTTTTAAACACTTCCCTGTTTTGCCCGCACGCCGTACGGGCAATCTCATTTCTATTTCGCTTGCACTGTTTCGGCAGTATTTTTTCCAATTTTAGTAACAAATTATTCGTATATATGTCTTCCAGTAAATGATAGTTTACAGTTTATTGTATTTTCTACTCTGATTAGTTCAAAAGCGCGGGTTTTTTCGCATGATTTGTATCAAAAAACGAATTGTTATCTTTCAGTGTATAGCTTTCTGGTTATATTTTACTAACCTCCTGATAATTTTATTGCTGTAAGAGTTGAATAATATATTCTTACTTTTAAATAATATATAATTCAGAGCATATCGAGCTAATTTCTTGTGATTCGAACTGTGACTCGGAATTTGAAACTGAATTATCTGTAAATGATAGTAGCGAAAGTTTACTAGATGACCTGGATAGTAGTGACTCTGATAGTAGTACGGATGGAATACGTCAAGCAAGACAATTTTTTTAAAGTAATTGTGATAATCCTTCGGATCCGCCTCCTAGATTTGCTTTCACCGGAATTCAAAAATTAACTTGGATATCGATGAAACTAAAGGTAAACTTCAGTTCTATGATGCTTTCATAGAAAGAAAAAAGTTGTAATAAATGCTTAAAAATATTAGAAATGTTAATTTTAATAACATATCTTAACTTAAAAATGTAAAATGAACAAAAAAAATGCAATAAAAAATGTGACATTTTTTTCACCGAATTCTTTAAAAAAATGAAACTGTCAAATTGATAAGATTCTTATTGGAAATGTAAGTGTCTATCATTCTCCAAACAAAACCTTTAAACTTAAGATGATGTACTGTGTTCCAGTATAACAAAATTTAAGATTTTAGGGTTCGGTAGTGAAATACAAAACCTAAACTCTAAGCAAGATCTTCGTAATTTATTAAATTTTTCGGTTCTACATCTGTGTTCAAAGTTTTATGCCTCTGGGTGCCATTTTTATTTTCTAAAATTCTGATGAAAAGCATACACATGATCTGTTTGGTATATTAGTATAGAATAAAAGAAAATTTCTCTTTAACACTCATGTCCAGCTAGATAATTCTAACAAACAAATTGTATTAAAGGATTAATTCTTAATTTCCAGCATTGCAGTTTTCACTTATATAAAATGGCTTTTTAGTTTTTAATCCATCTCCCGGTCACGTTTAACAATGAAATAGAAAACCTAAACTCTAAAAAAGCTCTTTGAGCCCTATTAAATTTTCCAAAAATTTATCTATGAGTCTCAAACTTTTGTGCCTCTTGGTTACTTCTTTATTTTCCATAATTTTGATGAAAAACATACACATGATCTTTTTGCTACATTAGTATAGAATAAAAGAAAATTTCTCTTTAACACGCATGTCCAGCTAGATAATTCTAAGAAACAAACTCTATCAAAGATTAATTCGTAATATTCAGCATTGTAGTTTTCATTTAAATAAAAAGGTTTTTTAGTTTTTAATCCGTCGCTCGGTCACGTTTAACAATGAAATACAAAACCTAAACTCTAAAAAAGCTCTTTAAGCCCTATTAAATTTTCCAAAAATCTATGAGTCTCTAAATTTTGTGCCTCTAGGTTACTTCTTTATTTTCTAAAATTCTGATGAAAATATACACATGATCTTTTTGCTATATTAGTATAGAATAAAAGAAAATTTCTCTGTAACACTCATGTCCAGCTAGATAATTCTAACAAACAAACTCTATTAAAGGATTAATTCGTAATATTCAGCATTGCAGTTTTCATTTAAATAAAAATGTTTTTTAGTTTTTAATCCGTCGCTCGGTCACATCTTAGTAATGAAATGCAAAACCTAAACTCTAAAAAAGCTCTCTGAGCCCTATTAAATTTTCTAAAAATCTATGAGTCTCAAAATTTTGTGCCTCTAGGTTACTTCTTTATTTTCTAAAATTCTGATGAAAAACATACACATGGTCTTTTTGATATAGTAGTATAGAATAAAAGAAACTTTCCTCTTTAAAACTCATGTCCAGCTAGATAATTCTAACAAACAAACTCTATTAAAGGATTAATTCGTAATATTCAGCATTGCAGACTCACTTGAGAAAAAAGTCGTACATTTACCCTTGAGGTACTAATCAAAACGAAAGGCGCACCTCTTTGATTTAATAGGAGTTGTATATGGCTCAACTTGCTTGGTTTGACCAAGTGGCACAAGATAACAACAACAACAATCTTTCAATAACAATACATATTTATATTGATCGAAGTAACTTGACACAGTAACTTGATACACCGAAACTCCCACAGTTCTATTGTTAAATAGTTTCCAGGAAAATAAAAATTTTAAAATTTATTAGCCTATACGTTTATTACTAACATCTCCGGAGCGCCTTGTTAATATCAAGTAAGTACGTGTAGAAGCAAATGCGTTACTAAAAAATCTAGAAGATGTAAGTAATAGAATTATGACTCGCATTCTGGAATTCTGGAAGGAAAGCCGTGTATTGTAGACACTTATTTGCAATAGTTTTCCAACTCTCGGAGATTGCTCACATATAAATGTATTCAAATTTCGTAGGAATTCTGTTATTTAGAAATATTAAATCAAGAATTATATCAAAAGTTTGTAAAATAGAGGTAATTATACAACATTAATTTACTATTTGTTATAATTAATTCCACTTTGATAATTTTTGCAAGGTTTGCATTTTCTAAATAAATTTGTAATAAAACTCTACTACATTGCTTCACAATAGGTAATATTACAGTATATTCTTGAAAACTGTTATACAGAAATTGATTATAAAATTTCCTATTTGTACATTTATAA
>CM063497.1:52459022-52469022 GCA_032207245.1 Pardosa pseudoannulata
CAAAAGTATAGAGCAGTATATCTCAAATTTTACAATAAAGCATAATAAAGCATTACATATTCGTTTGAGTAGGGACGATTTTCGCTAAAATCTCTATCAAAGTCTTTGAGATATAATAGCAAAATCATACCACCTGATCCCATACAAAACTGGAGAAAATGTTTTTCTGTTAAACGGCACAAAACTAGATAAATTTAGAATATATGATGGAAATTATGGCGCTTGTGAAAACTTGTATATATATCGGAAGTATAGAGCAGTATATCTCAAATTTTACAAGAACTCATAATGAAGGATTACATATTTGTTTGAGTAGGTAAGTGTTTAGCTAAATCTCAACGTCTTTGAGGTAATAGCAAAAACATATAATCCAATCTCATACGAAACTGGGGAAAAACTTTTTGTGTCAAAGAACACAAACTAGAAAAATTCAGAATATATGATGGAAATTATGACGCTTGTGAAAACATATGTATATATCGGAAGTATAGAGCAGTATATCTCAAAATTTAGAGGAAAGCATAATAAAGGATTACATATTTGTCTGAGCAGGGACATATTTAGATAAAAGCTCTATCAACGTCTTTGAGGTATTAACAAATATATATTACCCGATCCCATACAAAACTGGAGAAAAAGTTTTTTGCCAAAGTGCACAAAAGTAAATAAATTCAGATTATATGAATAAAATTATGACGCTTGTAAAATTATATGTGTATATCGAAAGTATAGAGCAGTATACCCCAAATTTTACAGAAAAGCATAATAAAGGATTGCATATTTTTTTGAGTGAGGACATGTTTAGCTAAAAGCTCTATGAGCTCTTTGAGGTAATAGCAAAAACATTTATCCGATCCCATACAAAACTGCAGAAAAAGTTTCTGTGCCCTCTGGCACAAAAGTAAATTAATTCAGACAATATGATTGAAATTATGATGCTTGTTAAAACATATGTGTATATCAAATGTATAGAGAAGTATATCTCAAAGTTTACAGGAAGGCATAATAAAGGATTACATATTTGTTTGAGTTGGGTTTTTTTTCTTGCTAAAAGCTCTTTCAACGGCTTTGAGGTATTATGGCAAAAGCATACTACCTGGTTTCATGCGAAACTGGAGAAAATTTTTTATGTTAAATAGTTTTGTTAATCTTTATCTGGAAACTTAGTGCATAATGCAATTTAAATATTAAGCAAAAACGCTTTATTTCAAATATATACAACTACATACTTATGACAAATAAATGGCATTTTTTGAAAACTGGTCTTTATGCTCTTACAAGTAAAAACACCAACGAATATTAATTTGGTTTGGAGTGCTAAGGTTTATATTTTTACAACAAGATGGATCACGAGAATGGGACCAACTGTTTAAAGCTGATTCGGAAGGTCTACGTACAATACTCTCCAGTACAATTCGAACCTACAAACTCCGTTACCAAATATCAGCGACTTAACCATTCTGCTATCGTTTGGCAATAATACATTGAAGGAATCCGTAGCCATTATATGAATTCTCTTCAGACAAGAAGGTTACAGTGAGGCACAAAACTAATTATTAATTATGAATACTAGGTGCAAAGGATAATTCTGATCACGAATAATGCAAAAATGAAACATATAATTACAACAAACGTTCAAAAAAGTCATGTGATGTCTACATCAGATTTTTTAAGTATTTTGCGAGAGTATAGTTGGCATATAACTAAATTCAAATCCTACTTATTTTATTCAAACATTCATGTTTTTTACATGTCTTTAAACAATAAATAATAATAAATAATAATATTAAAAATAATATTAATATTATAATAATGTTAAAAAATATATTAATAATTAAAAATTAATATATTATTAATAATTATATATTATTAATAATTAATATATTAATAATAATTAATATCAATTTTATTAATAATAATTTATTATTAATAATTAATATATTAATAATTAATAATAATTTTATTATTAATAATTTATTATTAATAATTAATATATTAATAATTAATAATAGTATTAAATAATATTAAATAATAGGATTTTTACTGTTAAAAGAGAACAGCTAATGAACTTGTCTGATTATCATATTTCAATCAATTTCCATAGGCCTATAGCCACTACTGCACTTCCATCCTGTATAAAACCGATCGCAAAGTCTTTGTAAAGGGGATAATTTAAATAAAATTAATAACTTCTGACAACTGTTGTACTGGTGTACTTTCCCACATTGAACAGCACGTGCACAAACAGCTGTGAACTAAATTACCTAATTTCTAAAAAGAATATAAAAGCAGCTGTGGACTTTGTGTTTTAATGGGGTGTAACGCCTTCAATATTCTCAAATGAGAGGTAACGTGAATAATGGATCACAGTCAAATATAAAATTGGAAATTCACTTTAATTCGGGATTAAATAAGGCTATTTACAAAGGAATGTTAATTCCTAAATCATCTAGAACTGCAAAGGATGGTTGCCGATAAAACTTCCTCAAGACAATCACAGTCGAAAGAAAAACAAGAGATTTAATAATCTCTTACAAATGGGAAGGCTTTTCAGGGTGCAATCAAACCCAATTTATCCCCCTTTCGGTCCCGAGATTCTACCGCTCCCTATATGAGCTGACTTTACGAATCTCCCGAATTAGCAAGCTGTCGCTGGTAAAAGGCGAAAGCCTCCACAAGGTCAACACACCTCCGAAAAAAATGACGAAAAGCCCTGAATCGCTAAAATGTAGGCTTTTTATACCTGGTTGATCAGTTACGGTCCCGCCACTGTTTTTTTCTCAGTTAAGATCCCAGTTACATGAGAACTCCAGCTAAAGTTACAGTTATACTTTTTAACTGAATTCTCATTCGCTAGCTATCTCTTCACGGAATTTCCGAGCGTTCATTAACGAGATCCATCAGGGGCATGTTCTTCTATTCAGTCCGATTGTCAAGATCTACTATCAGCTGTTTTGGTGAGTGCTCGGACAAAGGGGAGTCTTCATAGGGGGATACCGACGGAGGAGTTATAGTTGATGGAGAGGCAGAATTGTAAAGGTCAATCCCAGGCAGGGATGGCCGAACGATGGCCGATTGGTTAGGGTACTGGCCTTCGGTACCGGAGTTCGTGGGTTCGAATCCCACATTGCCATGGATGTTCGTAGCCGTTCAGAATCGGCTTTAAGCTGTAGGTCCCGGTCTCATTAGCCCTCGTGTTGCAAAAAGTAGACCGTAGCACTCCAAACCAAACCAAACCAAACCCAGGCAGGGATGCAGCCGTGAGATATGGGTACAGGGGCTAGGCAATAATGTCATTTTTCTTCTAAGGGGGCATTTTAATGGGTCCAGCTACACACAGGCAGATGTGGGGAAAATTTCACCAACAAGTGAATGGAAAAAAGAAAAAGGGACGTTGTACCGAGGTGTAAAATTGTGAAAAAATTGAAAAGGAAGTAGAGGATGGGTGCATCCAGGTTCCGAGAGCAAGCCAGAGAGCGAAGACCAGCATTCTTTGCACGATCGCGCATCCGACAAAGTGACGGCCTTTACGTCAACACCGACGTTCAGCAAAGTGACGACATTTACACCAGCAGAGACGTTTAGCCTGCCTAGAGACCTGCTCTGTTTCCCTGTGAATGCCTGGAGGTAAACAGACTTAATATTGATGATTGTTACTTGGATCTCATAATATTTTGATTAAGGAATACCATTCTAAAAATATTGATGAATATCAAAACTAAATAACGAATATGTCATGTCATATATTAATGTATGAATAATGTTATATAATAAATGTCTTATTTTAAATATAAGGCATTTACTTTTAATTCTATAGGGTATATTTTACTGTGTTTCCCCTTTAAAGAACGAACAGTGAGGTATATGTTGTAAGTACCTTACAACAACTCTATTAATATTGTATTTTGTACTTCAACATATGTTATCCATGAAAATCGTATTAGTTTGATTGTTTTACGATTGTTATTATTTTGAAAAAGTGACGATATGAGAGATGAAAAATTAAATATTTAATCCCTATTTTAAGAGAGTTTGGAAATATTTTTTTATATATATTTTATATTTCTATTTTTAATTTGCAATTTTGCAGTCATTTAAAGAACACTGAGGTATTTGTAAGTCTAAACAACTCTATTAATATTGTATTTTGTATTTCTGTACTTACATATTTATCCCTACTTCAATACTATTATTTTAAAAAATAACAAAAAATATTATAATTATATTGTAATATTGTAATCTTGTGTTATTTCATTCTTAAATTGAAAAATATTTTTAATAGTTCCACATATTTAAATGTACACTGGGGAATTAGATCTATTAGATTCTAAGAGCCACGTATCCTCGAATGTTTACGTCAACGTATTTTTTCACATTTTTACTAATACTACCTAACAAAAAATATTATAAATTTAGAATTCTGTAATTTTATTACTCCAGCTTTCAATTTCCTTAAAAATCTTAACCCAATACAACTGGAAACAAAAACTAAATCACCATTGCTTGAAAAAATCTATATAAATATGTAATTGTCTCATTTAGAAAGAATGCCTCAGGCACAAAATTTCTTTCGTAGCTTTAAATTTAATTTACCTCCAGTGCTGAAAAAGTCCGTAGTCTAAC
This sequence comes from Pardosa pseudoannulata, assembly GCA_032207245.1. Classification (NCBI taxonomy): domain Eukaryota; kingdom Metazoa; phylum Arthropoda; class Arachnida; order Araneae; family Lycosidae; genus Pardosa; species Pardosa pseudoannulata. The sequence goes on from CM063497.1 coordinate 52,463,646, forward strand.
ATTAAATTCTAAATATTGTAAATTGTATACATTTTGTCTCAAAAGAACTTTCTCTGAAATTCAGTTTAAAATACGTATCTAGTTATAGAATTGTAAAAAAGATCTTTTAAGATGTTAACGAAATTTAAGGTAAAAATTTACTGGTTTTATACAGAAAAATTTTGTGACGTTTCGTGTTAAAGGGACTTACTCTGGACGTTACTAATTGGTTCGTATGTTCATTGTGACGTCACTCTAAAGTCAGATTGATAGTTGACTCGCATAATGTCAGCAAGATGACGTCAAAGTGAAGTTACAATGAACTTTCGAACCGACTCGCCAAGTCTAGAGTAAGACCCTAAGGACCGATCTCACCAAAGTCGTTTAACGGCTAACCACGATTAATCTCTGTTTAAAGGCAGATTGCATCTCACCACTGGTTGACACCATACTTTAATCGCGGTTATTTGTTATAAGACTTTCGTGAGACAGGCCCTTAATGATATATTTCCAGATACATTAGCCTATCACTAGGCTTTTCATATTACGAGCATAGACATTTAATTTTCTAATATTTTATTTATGTACATTAATGAACTTCTTCTTCTGCTACTTCTTCAGCAACGCTACAGCCTGTGACGAGTGGATCAGGACAGCCAATTTTGGGTGCTTACACTTCCGGTAGAAAATTGCTTGATTCACTGACGCCATCTATTTACTAATATATTAACTAAAACTACTCAATTAATTGGACAGTTATTTTATTGTTTTATTTACATTTTTGACAATATTTTCAGTCAATTTTCTCTTTTTTGTTTGAATTTTATTTAATTTTTAACTTTTATTACTTTTATACATTAGCCTATCACTAGGCTTTTCATATTACGAGCATAGACATTTAATTTTCTAATATTTTATTTATGTACATTAATGAACTTCTTCTTCTGCTACTTCTTCAGCAACGCTACAGCCTGTGACGAGTGGATCAGGACAGCCAATTTTGGGTGCTTACACTTCCGGTAGAAAATTGCTTGATTCACTGACGCCATCTATTTACTAATATATTAACTAAAACTACTCAATTAATTGGACAGTTATTTTATTGTTTTATTTACATTTTTGACAATATTTTCAGTCAATTTTCTCTTTTTTGTTTGAATTTTATTTAATTTTTAACTTTTATTACTTTTATACATTTTCCTATCACTGGGCTTTTCATATTACGAGCATAGACATTTAATTTTCTAATATTTTATTCATGTACATTAATGAACTTTCTTCTTCTTCTACTTCTTCAGCAACGCTACAGCCTGTGACGAGTGGATCAGGACAGCCAATTTTGGGTGCTTACACTTCCGGTAGAAAATTGCTTGATTCACTGACGCCATCTATTTACTAATATATTAACTAAAACTACTCAATTAATTGGACAGTTATTTTATTGTTTTATTTACATTTTTGACAATATTTTCAGTCAATTTTCTCTTTTTTGTTTGAATTTTATTTAATTTTTAACTTTTATTTTTGTTAGTTTTTGTCGTTTTAAGTTTATAAAATTAGTTTCTGCTAAGAAATAAGCTTGAGAAGCGCTAGTATTTCTAATATTTTATTGTAATAATTTTATTAATTTTAATATTTATTATTATTTTTATAATATTTTATTTTATTTCTAATATTTTTTTTACATTTTTGACAATTTTTAAAATTGATTTTTGTTTCTAACTGTCAATTTTTTTACCTTTTTTTATTATTTTAAAATCAGTTTTTGCTATTATAAACTTTAGACCTCAGGCTGTCTATAATGGGCAGTAAACAGCCTGATTTTTTAAGATAAAAACAATGTTCTGAAAAAATATTATAATAATATAATAATTTAGAAACTTACATATTTCTATCAAAGAATATTCATAAGTTTAAAATATACTATTCCTCTAAAAAGTATACAGCAATATTGAATTATTATTTCACTTAATAAAGTGTAAAAGACAATTTTTCTTGAATATTCTTTGATAGAAAAATATAAGCTTCTAAAGTACTATATTGAAGTATATTTCAATGAGTAATTTTCTCATGCTTAAATTAGGCTATTTACTGTCCATTACAATAAATTGAGTACAAACATTGTCTGAATGATGCAATGGGATTGCATATTTTTATCAGTTATTGTTAATGATTTTAAAAAGTAAAAGTTACATGTAGGTTTTTAATTAGTAGATGGCGCCAGTGATCCAAGCAATTTTTCTAGCGGAAATGTAAGCACACAAAATTGGCTGTCCTGATCCACTCGTAGCCTTGTGCAGGCCAAGGCTTTCTCTGTCTGCTTCCTCCAAACGGCACGACAAATATTACAACATATATATCACAACATTAATGAACTAGTTAATATAAAACCTTGAAAATACTACTATTTTATTAATATGTTAGCAACTAGTAGTTGTATCTGAAACCAGACAAAACTTTCACCATGGTTAACTATAGTTAAACACTGATTAACTACAGCTAAACACCGATTAAGTACTCATCATGGACATTTATATTTTGGTCAGGTCTCACCAAAGCCGTTTAACGGCTAACCACGATTAATCCATGTTTAAGAGGAGAATTGTGTCCCACCATTGTTTGGATCCATGGGTTAATCGCGATTAGCCGTTAAACGACTTTAGTAAGACCTGTCCTTAGAAATAGAAAGTTTTACTATTTTTTATACAAACTATGAAGATGTCAGAAAGGTGAAATGCCGAGCCCTAAATTTTTGTTTTCTTCACATTTCAATGCTTATTCGCACTAATTTGTTCGTCAGAAAAATGTAGCAAGTGGAAATAGTACGTTTAGGCAATCTTTAAGTTTCACTGCCATGTAAAAACACATAGGAAGCATGTATGCATGCTGATAGTTTTTAGGGCTTTTGCAGGTATTGCTGATAACAGTACATGATATCTTATAACTTACCGGACATGAAGTATGTTTAGTTTAAAATATATATATATATATATATATATATATATATAGTTGTTTTTATCGAAGTCTTCTTTACTTATCATTTTCATATTTCACCATTCACATAATCAATATCACTGCTATTATGTATAACTGCAATCTACATAACTTGCAAAATGGTAACACCATTTTAATAGTGAAGTTTATCTAAACACTATTACAAATTTACAATAAAAATGGGGAATATTAGAAAAGTTATTGGACAGAAAAGTAACTATTTTACTTAATCATGTTTTTTATTTTCTTTTACAAAGCATATAAACACCATCGTGGAAATGATAATTGTTTTTAGCTACGAAAAGCATTTAATTTTATCAAAAATTGAAATAACATCATCGGTAATCGGATAATAGCCAAAAATAGCCATTAAGTAATCTGAAGTTAATCTGATACTTTTGGATACAAAATTTAATGGGAAACTAAATGTTTTCTATAATATATGTATTAAAAATATGATTTCTCTAAATAAAAATTATATGTATATGAACAAGGTAACATAGTTTCGCATATTGTCGTGTTCACATACAGACACACTGCTGTCGAATTATGTTTTAAACATAATTCTGAAGCTGGTATTTTCGGACTCAGTTAAGTAGGTACAAATCGAAAGATGAAAGAGTTACTTCTCGTTGTCAAAATAATCTCGTTGTAAAAGTTAATAGTAAACTAAATATTTTCTATAATATATGTATTAACTGTTATTTTTAAAAGTAAAAATGTATACGTATATGAACACGATAATATAGTTTCGTCACTTGTCGTGTTTCGTCACTTGGATAAGCATCGCAAATGCTTTTCGTTGCGATTACTCCTGTGAGACTCACAAAGCTTACAGTTCCATACATGTATTTCTCTATTTGGCTGGCCATATCATCGTAAGCTGCAAAAAAATTAATATTTTATGATTTACAAATAAATTAGTCACTAACTTTAAAACGTCTTTAGAATGACTTTAGAGTACACAATGAGTTGATAATTGACTATAAACCAGGAATGAGCAAACGTTTTCGGTCGCTGACCGAAAATTTAAAAAAAAAAATTGCTAATTTTTTCTAAAATTTTAAATTAGTATAGAAGTATTACAATTTATATATGTTAATGAGATGAATTAAATTGGGATATCATTTTTAAAAGTTCTTTATATCGAGTTTCGAAGTGAGATGTAATAATTTTCAGGAACGAAGCTAAATTCTCATCTACTTCTGAAATTATTTTTTCTAAGGTTCATAGTTGAAAACACTTGGTCCTATGCATAAGAAGCAAACATAGCGCTGATCTACTGGGAGTGAGAATTTGGGATATATTTTAAAAAAGAAGAAAAAGAAATAGATATATAATATACAGGGTATCTGAAAAGACCGCATAAACTCTGTACAGCTAAATTCCTCGTTGGGAGTACATAAAAACTACCCAAAGAAGCGTTCCTGTACTATCCATATTTTACGAAAAAAAATACGAAAAACAAAGTATGACGTCACTGCCGATGAAAGAAATAAAACACTTTATTGGACATATCAACAACAGTATTTGCACATCTTTCCAGACGATAATGTTTAAAACTTTCCCCGCACATATCGCTTCATGCATGCGCGTGCGATATGGAATGATGTTAAGCCGCCATTGAACTGGTATTTAAAAGGCTGCATCTTTCAGCTACCGGTAGTCTTCATATGGTGGCCATGTATTCCGTTCGTGACTACTGCGACATGTACCTGATGTACGGCCGATGTAATGGAAATGCCTTACGAACTGTTAGGGAGCATGCCCGTGCATATACTGCGGTTGATATGTTCAATAAAGTGTTTTTTTATTGTACCAGAAGTGACGTCATACTTTGTTTTTCGTGTTTTTCTCTTAAACTATGGACCGTACAGGAACTCTTCTTTTTGCAGTTTTTATGTACTCCTAAAGAGGAACGTAGCTGTACAGAGTTTATGCTGTCGTTTTGGGACACCCTGCATAAATATATATTTCTTTTGATTTTCCTCGCACTAGCAACTTAAAATTCTATCCACATGCAGGAAAAAATCTATCCACTTGGCGGTTCCTGTTATAAACGAACATCAACACGTTCAAAAAGGACATTTTCCGGTCCCTATTGTTTTCCTTTAATTAGAGCTAAAAGTATATATAGAAATAATATAGAAATATCATAGTATTACGGCATATTTTTGATAGAATAGTAATGTTTAACAAGATATTATTATATCTGATAAACAGGTAGTAAAATAAAATTAAGTATATATTTATTACTGTTAGGTAGTTTTACTGAGATAGTTGTACACGAAATCAAGTTACGTGTACGAAACTAAACCTGTTTTTATAATATCACTTATTTTTAATCTGAATAAATTTGCTTAATAACTTGAATTTCTTATACTCAAAAACAGTCCATATTATT
>CM063497.1:52479022-52481522 GCA_032207245.1 Pardosa pseudoannulata
TATTAAACGTCGAAGTTTGGACAGAGGAGGAACTACGATAAGACCGAATGGACTGCTAAACCCGAACCTTAAGTAAGATAGTGGCGATAAGTCTTCCCTCGTTGTATGGTTTCGCCGGCTCAACTAAAGACTTTGACTTACAATATTAGAATATGGAGAAAACATTTTGGTCGGGTCTGCAAAAACTGGAAGATATTCTATGGCAGGTCATTTTTACGCTTGTGCAGCTCATTGGTGATTTGTTCTTTGATCAAATACATAGCATGAATTAGCATAAAAATGGTAAACTGAAAAGAAAAAATCATTAAGTTAAAACCCTCTAAGCGGTTCGCACGTACAATTCTGCCAAATCGATGATGTTTTCAAAGCGGTTGCCACGTACAATAATGTACATTTCTGATAGTGTTTTGAGGTAAGAGGGTCAGGTCAATTGTTTAGAAACTGCATCCCTCTTTGACTGAAATTTATTAAGACGCTGATAGCTTTTCATGGGTTTGTAAATCTTTATTTCGAAGTATTTAATTTGCGGTAACATATGTATCTCTAATTGCACCACCCATTGCACTCCTTATGGGATGATCTTCGAGACTTAACGAGCTTTATGTGTATTAAAAATTAACAATCTATAAAATCTATTTATATATCTATTTATAACAGGAAGTAAAAGGACAGTAACGAGGGCGGGTTTTTTCCGTTTTCCCTTCTAGTCGATAAAGGATGAAGTAAAAAATCATAGAACGCTTTGGCCTCTGACACAATAAATCTTTAGCGTATTTTTGGGAGACTTTTTTAATCGTTGTGTTCCACTTGGAAGTTTAAGGCTCTACTAGATTGAGAAATATTGCACAAATAATAATTCGTAAACAAAGTGTTAACTATAAAACAATGTGAGATGTTAAGAATTAGTGAAATGCATAATTAAATATATAAACTAAAATAAAGACTTTGTGATTGAGAAATGACCAAAGGAAAGGGATTTGCTAACAGTTTATTATAGATTAGAAATTTGACATTACAAAACAAATATATTACTATCAATAAAGAGTTAATGACTACTAACATTTAAGATTTTAATACAGTACAATAGATAAAAGTAATATGAACGAGGGGGATACGTAATACATAAACAAAATCAAATAGAATGAAATGTATATGGATTGGATCGGCGTTGGGAAAATGAAAACCCGATATGATTTGTGATTAAAGGAATTAAGAATTTACTTACTACAATGACTTTGAATATTTTCACTCCAAACGTCGTCCAAACCATCAACTTTAAAGAAACATCAAGAAAAAAACAGAGTATATAGCCAATTTAATCCCCTCACTCCGCGCTCTCAGAAAACACTATTGTATTATTTCATTTTTTTAGATGGCGCTACGCTCAACGGCAACTATTAAACAATTGCTGCCGCTGATCCAGCATCATGGCTGCTGGACAGAACAAACAGTATAATGAATTTTTGGATGAGGGAAGGATACATTTTCCCAATTTCCAGAAGATACGAATTTTCAACAACATTTACAATTTCTACGGGTTAAGTTGACATAGTTCATACTTCACACCACAGAAACGATCAGCGGATGCCTTAACTTTATCTAGTTGCCGTATATAGTTTCATTGAATCTATTAACATTCCTTTCATTCTTTTCAAGGACTGGAAGTTTTCTGTATGAATCTTTGTAATTATGATTTAAACGCTTATATAAAATTATGAACACAATATTTTCATACTTGCACCACAGAAACAATCAGCGGATGCCTTAACTTTATCCTAGTTGCCTTGTATAGTTTCATTGAATCTATTAACATTCCTTTCATTCTTTTCAAAAACTAGAAGTTTTCTGCATGAATCTTTGTAATTATGATTTGAACGCTTATGTAAAGTTAAGAACACAATATTTTCATACTTCACACCACAGAAACTATTCTCGGATGCCTTAACTTTATCCTAGTTGCCTTATATAACTTCATTGAATCTATTAACATTCCTTTCATTCTTTTCAAAAACTAGACGTTTTCTGTATGAATCTTTGTAATTATAATTTAAACATTATGTAAAAATTATGAACACAATATTATCGTAATTCACACCACAGAAACGATCAGCAGATGCCTTAACTTTATCCTAGTTGCCTTATATAGTTTCATTGAATCTATTAACATTCCTTTCATTCTTTTCAAAAACTAGACGTTTTCTGTATGAATCTTTGTAATTATAATTTAAACATTATGTAAAATTATGAACACAATATTATCGTAATTCACACCACAGAAACGATCAGCAGATGCCTTAACTTTATCCTAGTTGCCTTATATAGTTTCATTGAATCTATTAACATTCCTTTCATTCTTTTCAAAAACTAGACGTTTTCTGTATGAATCTTTGTAATTATAATTTAAACATTATGTAAAATTATGAACACAATATTATCGTAATTCACACCACAGAAACGATCAGCAGATGCCTTAACTTTATCCTAGTTGCCTTATATAGTT
>CM063497.1:52499022-52501522 GCA_032207245.1 Pardosa pseudoannulata
ACAGCTCATGGTAAAGGACCTTGTGATGGGGTAGGAGGTACATTCAAAAGTTAGCGGCTTGAGTAAGCCTACAACGACCATATAAAAATCAAATACTTACACCACAGCAACTTTTTAACTGGGCACAGGAAAACATCACAGGAATACATTTTGTTTTTCAACCCAAGAAGAACATGTTTCTACAGCTATATTTCTAGATGACCAATTTAAAAATGCTTTTGCAATTCCTGGGACTCATAAATGTCATGCTTTTATACCCACAGAATCAAAAACAAAAGTCTTTGAGAAGACATTTTCCTTTTCACAAGATTTATTGATGCAAACTGCGATAGCATCACAATAAAACCTTCTATTTGCTGATAAAAATGGCTATATTACTGCTGTTTATAATTGCAATTGGTGGCTTACATTTATGTTAAGAGAAAGAAGAGAAAAACTCTGAAGAGGTAAAAGTGACATTCCTTCACTCATCTGGACCATCACCATCTTTTTTTACATCTATATAAGCCCGATGTACTATGGATTCCAATTTCCGATGTTATGTGTAAGGTGGATCCTTTAACTCCAACAGGACCAATGTATATTCTTTCTGAAGTAGAAATTCTCAAAACACATAAAGCTTTCTATCAGTTTCAACTAAATAAGTAGCACCATCCATCAAAAGTAATGCACTTTAATGATTTTTCTTCATTCTAAAATCTTCACAAATGTTAAATGTACTATTTACTAGAGTATATGTCGATAAGGTAGTGTGTAAACATTAATGCCATCCTATACAGATGAGTTAGATTAAAAGTAATGAATGCATGTTCTCATTTTCGTTATTGCAATAGTAAATATATCAAACAAAAAACTTTTGTAGCTTGTGATCCCATTATGATCCCAACATGAAACTTTGAGGATTAATTAACAATAATATGAGCAATTTTTGAGATTTTTTTCAAAATTTTAAAAACTTGGCTTTTTGAGAAATTTAAATTTTAAATTTAAATTTAAATTTAAATTTAAATTTAAATTTAAATTTTTAAAAAATTTTTCAAGTCATCATGTGTTGTATATCATATGAAAGCCCATTAAAAAAGGTTTAAAATAACACCTTGCACATATCTCTAGCTTAATTAGGTGAGTAGCAAGTGTAATTTAAAGGTATGCCGATAGTGTACTTTTTAGACAAATCTGGCAACTTTAAAGCCTTATAACTCCCAAACCAATTATTATTTGAACATAAGATTTGGGGATTTTCTTTATTACCTTGAAGTCACTTACTATACCAAATTTAATCAAAATTGGAGGGGGTCAGGTAGAAACCTTGTGTTAATTTGGTATGGAATTATCCAGGACTGAATAATGCATTGATCTAAAGGTTGGGGTTTCGAATTTGTGTTTGGAGGCAAAAATTTTAGCTTCACATTTGTGAGGTTATTCACTTTTGGGTGGCTGGGGCAGTTATCCACGGTAAGTAGAATAGACCGTTTATTATTCCTCATTTCTGCGTCAATTCCTCTAACCCACCCTTCGAATAAAGCACTTGTCATCCAAGCGGATTATTTGCTCTCCAAAAGACAGGAAGGTCATCAGGTTTTACATTTTTAAATGCACGAGATTTCGTGGTTTTTCCGATCACCATAGGCTTCAATTGTTCTCCAGTCATACTAGCACATAGAAGAACAGTAAAACGCTGTTTTGAAAGTTTTCCTCTTTTGCAAGAGTCACCCTTCATTACTAGACTTTTATCAGGCATTGCTTTAAAGAAGAGACTGCATTCATCAGCATTAAAGATGTTCTCATCTTTAAAACCTTTAGCAAACTCTGGGAATTTTTCAATAAACTTCTCCACCATTTCATCTGAAACCTCATTGGATTCCCCAAACAAAACTTTTTGAGAAATCTCGTATCGTAGTTTGAATATTTTAAGCCAACCTGCTGACGCTTGAAAGTCCTCAATTTCGAATTATTTTGCAAATTTTTTTGCTACTTCCTGAAGCATAGATCCCGATATTCTTGCATTAATTGATTTCATCTCTGTAAACCAACGAAATGTGGCTTCATTCACAGTGTCTAGAGACGTTTTTCTAATTTTTCTTTGAAGTTCTTCGTTTTCGGAAGAATATTTGGAAAGATATTCTTCCTTGCGTTTTAAAATTTTGCTCACAGTTGTTTTACTCACATTAAATTTTTCTGCTGTCTTTCTTTGGCTGCTGCTTTCTAGAAAACTAAGAAGATCCACTTTCTACTTTAAGTTCTTTGGAGCTTTTCTTTGCTCCATTTTTAATAAAAATTCGCAAATAAGCGACTGGTACTGCCACGACGCGATGTCCAGACAAAATTACAGAACTTGTTTCACATGCGATACACTTTGTTTTCCAATTCTGCGTAGTTCGTTCAATGTTACACCGCTACACACATATCCCACTCTCCTGACCTTTTTCGACAGATTTCAGCAATTACACCAATCCAAGAAATGAAATAATGCAATGGGCTAAAATATCATTTTTCATTA
>CM063497.1:52511522-52521522 GCA_032207245.1 Pardosa pseudoannulata
GACGTGACCTAATCATTTTACCTCACTCCACTGACTCACAATTTATTGATTTTTCATTTCCAATAGTCGAGGAACATGCCTCAACAAAACGTAGAGTGGTATAGAAAAGAAAGCAATTAATCCATACATAACCACTGGTTAGTTAATCACAGGAACTACTCCATTTATCTCCCTCCAATGACCCATACACTCTTGTGTTTTAATTTCAACAGTCGAGGGACAGACCTCAACAAAACTTAGAGTGGTAAAAGAAAGAAAGCAAACATAACCACATACATAACCACTAGTTAGTTAATCACTTGAGCTACTCCTTTTATCTCACTCCACTTACTTAAACTTTCTTGTGTTTTAATTTCCAACAGTCAAGGAACAGATCTCAACGAAACTTAGAGTGGTATAGGAAAGAAAGCAATTAATCCATACATAACCACTGGTTAATTAATCACATGAACTACTAAATTTATCTCACTCCACTGACTCACAATTTCTTGGTTTTTAATTTTCCTACAGTCGAGGAACATACCTCAACAAAACTTTGGTAAAGGAAAGAAAGCAGTTAATCCATACATAACCACTAGTTAGTTAATCACGTGAGCTACTCCTTTTTTCTCACTCCACTGACTCATACTTTCTTGGTTTTTAATTTCCTACAGTAGAGGAACATACCTGAACAAAATTTTAGTAAATAAAAAGAAAGCAGTTATTCCATACATAACAACTAGTTAGTTAATCACGTGATCTACTTCTTTTCTCTCACTCCACTGACCATACTTTCTTGGTTTTTAATTTCCTACAGTCGAGAAACATACCTCAACAAAATTTTGGTAAAGGAAAGAAAGCAGTTAATCCATGCATAACCAGTAGTTAGTTAATCACGTGAGCTACTCCTTTTATCTCACTTCACTGACTCATACATTGTTGGTTTTTAATTTCCTACAGTCGAGGAACATACCTCAAAAAACTTTTGGTAAAGGAAAGAAAGCAGTTAATACATACATAACCAGTAATTAGTTAATCAGGTGAGCTACTCCTTTTATCTCACTCCACTGACTCATACTTTGTTGGTTTTTAATTTCCTACAGTCGAGGAACAGACCTCAACGAAACTTAGAGTGGTATAGAAAAGAAAGCAATTAATCCATACATAACCACTGGTTAGCTAATCATGTGTTTTACATACACATAATTACATCAGCTAATTTATCAGACCTCCTCACAGAATTTTATCTATTCCTTAATAAAAAAATTTAATCTTTTAGTTATATGCTTTATCACTTTCTATGAAGATTTCACTCTATGTAAAGTTTTAGGCTTTATCCGATGTTTAAAAATAAGAAATTGAAATTTTCATACCTGGAAGGTTTGCCCAACTTGAATGCATCCCATGATAATCTTTCTTAAAGTTTTCAAAGTCATCGAATAGACTATATTCGAATGAATCTAAAATCAAAATTGACATTACACAACCAAGTAATCTTTGATTTTGTTTATTCTACAATATTGTTTTGAACTGCACAAGTATATTGAGTCATGCTTTCAAATCAAAACAACATTCTTCGGTAAACTTTTTTTATTACTCAATATTATAAACTATTCATTTACTATTCAAATTCTTCCTTTTTGCGATAACTAGAAGCAAAGTATAGTAGCAAGAATAAAACCGAAGTAAATATTTGTAATAGTGAAGTGAAAGTATCATGAAAAGAGCTTGAAATGTAAACAATCATATCTGAGAATTATTCTCTCACTCCATAATAATTTATCTATGTATATACATAAATAAATACATGCATATATGTACTAAGTCAAAATTATTCTTCATGGTTCCTACTTCTATCTATACGATATTTTAAGAATATTTATTTGTATTCTATTGTAATAGAGAAGTTTTAAAGATTGTTTGTATTACAAACAACTTATATGAAAGGTTATAAATATTCATATACCATATATATGATATATACCATATATATACCATATATATAATATAAATATTCATATATATATATATATATATATATATATATATATATATATATATATATATATATATATATATATATATATATATATATATATATATTTATATGTGTGTGTTACATATATATATTAGTCATATATGTTTGTATATACTTGTATATACTGATTAAAGTCTGTAAAAGTACATAATTATACAACAAAGTATATTGGTGTATACAGGGTGTTTCACAAATGACCGGTATATTTGAAAAATCAATAAAAAAATAAACAGACAGTGATAGAAATACACAGCTTATTGCAATATGCTTGGGAGAATAGTAAATTTTCAGTCAGACAAACTTTCTAAATTAGTTACAATGTTCCACAACAGATGACGCTGCAGTCTGGAAAAATCTAAACTACGATATTTTCCAGATATCCACCATGCGCAGCAATAATATGGCTTATTCTCAGAACGAAATTATCAGAAACCCGTGTAAAAGTCTCAGGCGGGATGGCGTCATATGCAGAACAGATGTACTGTTCCAGTTATTCAATTGTTTCTGGATAGTGGCGGTACACCTGGTCTTTTAAAAGTCCCCACAGACGAATATCGTAGTTTAGATTTATTCTAGACTGCAGCGCCATCTTTTGTAGAGTATTATAACAAATTTGAAAATTTGTTTGACTGAAAAATTTACTATTGTCCCAAGCATATTGCAATAAACTGTGAATTTATGTTACTGTGTGTTTAGTTTTTATTGTTTGTTTTTTTCAAATATACTGGTCATTTTTGAAACATCCTGTATATAGATGTTAATCCTGTATTAGGATCTGTGTATTTCCCAGTAAACTAAGTTGACTATAAATATGATATTCTTGAAACTATAATTTCAGCATATTTTCGTAGACCCTTTTATATTTAAATATTTATTCCACAAACACAGAACATAAAACAGTTAATAGTAATTATTAATAATAGTTTATGCACAATCACGCTGTAAGGAACAATTCAATAAATAATAATTATTAATAGAACAGTAATGGGAGCAATGTCGATGTAGAGATTAATATCTTAAATAATAATTAGGAATATATATGTATGTATATATATATATATATATATATATATATTATATATATTATATATATTATATATATATATATATATATATATATGTATATATATATGCGTGTATATATATATATATATATATATATATATACACACACACACATATATATATATACATATATATATAAATATATATACATATACATATATATATATAAATATATATATATATATATATATATATATATATATATATATATATGTATATATATGTGTGTGTATATATATATATATATATATATATATATATATATATATATATATATATATATATATATATATATGTATATATATGTGTGTATATATATATATATATATATATATATATATATATAGATAGATATATATATAGTATAGTATAGTATAGTATAGGAAGGTAACAATATTGTAATATGGCAATGTTTTAATATAGGAATAACAGATTTAGAACTAAACCTCCGAAAATAAAAAAAGTAAGTAATAAAGGAAAAGCCGTACAAATAGCCTAAGTGTAGGAAACAAACAAGAACTCCAGCAAATATACAGATGTGAACCACCTGTGTGACATGAAGACTCAATTTTAATCCCCCTTTGAAGTCACAGAAGCCGTGAAATCAAATGGTTATATCCCCATAACATTATAGATTCACGTAACTTGAAGTATAAATTCCGACGTCAGCCACCTGTACCCCTCAAGATAGTGTCCCACGTTCTCGGTTCGTCTATACTAAAAACAAAACGAAAAAGTGCAAGGACCAATGAAGAGGTCCAAGAACTCCCCAAACATGCCCTCGCAAATTCTAAATGGTCAGTAACAAAAACATTCTCTAAAACCCCATAGTGTGAGGTTTCATATTTTTGATAAAGATTTCATATTATCTACTCAGTCAATTAGAATAGTTCATATTCTGTATCCAGCCGTTAGAAAAGGAGACATTAGTTAGAAAAGGACTCGTTAGTTTGTATGTTCTCGCCCCAGCCGTGAATTAAACTAGTTATGTCAATGAGACTAGTCAGTAGCTCTTTTATCATTATTTGTGAAGCCACAGTGCTTTGTGATGCATACTCTTTCATATCTTGGATAAATGAAGAAGGAACTAGACGAAACTCGTGTCCTGATAGCTTAAGTAATATGCTTAAGTACGATTTTTAAGTACTTAAGCATATTACTTAAGCTTAAGTATTTTAAAAATGATGCCACCACTCTTTCAGTCATCACAGATGTAATTAGATTAAATTAAATTTTAAACATTACCTGTACGGGGATTCGATTCTGAGTCTGCCCGTTGCGCTGATCACTGCACAACAGACATGTTGACAACGAATGGTTTCGAGCGGCATTATAATAATGTCAATAAGTGCGCAATTCCAGATTTTTAATAAAAAAAGCATGTTCTATTAGATCAAATTGTGAATTTAAATCATTCTCGAATCAATTCAATTGCATACACAAAATTTCATCAAAATCAGTCCAGTCGTTTAGGAGGAGTTGTATTACAAACACGCGAATAGAAGAATTTTGTATATAAAGATACATCAGGACACTAGAGAAAAAAATCAATACTACATTCTTTTTTGTGAGAGATTTATTATTTAAGATTCAAAGAGCGAACATAAAACGTAGAACTACAACATATCTTCAAATTACAAAAAGAAAATACATCTGTAGAATGAAAAGCCTACATCATTAACTCACAAACAAAAGTGTCCAATTTCACTCCTGTACTTTACTTAACAAAAAAACATTAATCCTTTTCTAGACAATAGATTTTCTTCTTCAAATCCGAGAGGTTTACTCCTCAATTTTTCAAAGGAATGGTTTTTGAAGCATCTCTTTTCATCGAATGTTTCTTTTGATTTGAAAACATAGCAAGAATTAACTATTTATTTTACGTTTTTTCTTTTACAGAATGTTTTTGCCGGTGTTTTGTTTAAAGGAAGAAAATACATTTAAAAATAATCACTTATAACCAAATATTTCCTATATAATAAAAGCCTATGGTATCTGTCCTTCTGTCCTCGAATTGTTGGACTTGGAATGGATAGAGGCATCCATAATGGATTTTTGGTGAGTTAGGCTTAGCAAAGTTTAAAGCGAGTCAAGTTTAACTTCTCCTAAAATATCGATCCAATTCTAAAATAAATTGATATAAATATACTTCATATAACAGTAAAATATTCTGTGGTTTTTAAAACGTTCGAAATGTACCCATTTCCCCTTTTTCGGTCATTTAATACCATTATTTCATGCCCTTGTTTTCCCCGGTTAAGAGCAGGTGATTAAATTTATCAATTTATCACATAATAAATAAGTAAAAATAACATTTTGTTCTAGCATTATGACGTCATTCCTTTAATCATCTCATTTAGACTTTTTTTTTATTTTAAATTATTTAAATATCGTCTGCATTATTTTCAGACTTTTATCACTGAACTTAGATATGACGTAAATAATTTTCTTTTATATTTGGCTTAAATGACAGATTAGGCACATATGTGATAATGACAAATTTAATCGTCTGTTATTTTTTTTTGGTACAATGGATATTTTATCACCGGTATTAGCAACAAATTCTCTTCATAGAAGTCTAGGAGTCTATTTCATGGACTAATAAATATTTAGCTTTTAAGTTATATATCTTTGAAAATTAAAAAGTTTGTTTTTTTACATTGTTTTTTATACATAACTACATGGTTTGCAAATGATTCGCTAAATTTTTGGCAACCAAAATAAAAAAAAAAATAGCCATCATTTACCTCCCTCCTAAGATAGTTTACAATTCTGGAAAATTAAAAATTTTACTGATTCCTTCATATAACGCGCTATATGCAGACTAATTTGGGCTCCAAAATGGCAAACTATGTTTTAAGAAATAAAGTTTTGCAATAGAGCATGGGTTGCCAAATTTATAAATCTTCTAATTAAAATTCATCTCAGAATTGCCGAAAGAGCCCGAATAGCAATAGATACATTTTTACTCAAATATTCATTTATTTTTTTATTTATAATAATAAATGAAAAAATGAATATAATTATATCATATTAATTACATTTCTAATTATAATTATTAATAGAAATAATAATTATCATATATTAATTAATAAAATAATAAAATGATTAAAAATTTATACACATAATAAAAAAATAAATAATTATACAAATATATAAATAAATAACTAAATGCAATTAAAATAATTAAATTATATAAATAAATAAAATGTAAATAAAATTAAAAACTAATTTAATTTAATTTAATTATTTCTTTATTTTTATTTATTTTTTATATTTGTTATTTAATTTTTTAAAATTATTTTTAATTAAATTTAAATTTAATTTAATTATATATAAAAGTAATTAAACATAATTGTAATAAAAATTATTTTAAATAATAATTATTATATTCATTATATTTATATTCTATTATATATATATATATATATATATATATATATATATATATATATATATATATATATATATATATATATATATATATATATATATATATATATATATATATATATATATATATATATATATATATATATATATATATATATATATATATATATATATATATATATATATATATATATATATATATATATATATATATATATATACATATATATATATATATATATACATATATATACATATATATATATATATATATATATATATATATATATATATATATATATATATATATATATATATATATATATATATATATATATATATATATATATATATATATATATATACATATATATACATATATATATATATTATATATATATATATATATATATATATATATATATATATATATACATATATATATATATACATATATATATATATATATATATATATATATATATATATATATATTTATATATATATACATATATATATATACATATATATATATATGTATATATATATATATATATATATATATATATATATATATATATATATATATATATATATATATATATATATTAATTATATTTACAATTTTATTTTTTTATTTATTTATTTTATTTATTTTTTTATTTTACTCATTTTATTTTTTTCATTTATATATATTCCCTACATGTTGGAATGCATCAATCGAAAAATATGTAATGTATTTAATCACAATTTGTTTAATTAGTAGGATAAAATATCTTTTATCACAAAGTTTTTTTATGCACAAACACACACCACAAGAATCATATCAAACATAGGGATTTAATGATCTCTGTACAAATATTTACTTTGCGTACACTTGTTCATAAAAAGCCTCCATTTCAATTCATTCATTTTCTAAGCACCAACAGAGAAATAAATTTCTTTTAGTCATTTAATAAATACCAGAAACTTAACATCATATCTTTGGCAATAGACAAACACTTTTTCTTTTTACATTAAAGAGAGACTATCTTATTTATATTCTCTTAACATATTCTTTAGAAATATAGTATATATTTGTATTGATTATTTAATTCAAAAGAATATAGGTATGCTATTATTATGCAAAGGAGTTCTTTTATTTCTTTCCTAGTCACATTTCGAAAGATATTTTCCGCTACATATTTTTGTTATGTGAAGCACAGGAAGATTAGAATTTGTTTTCTAAATTTCTAAAGTTTAGCAAATGAAATATTTTAATATATTTCATCACATAATAAGATCAAGAAATATTATGAATATGAATGATATCATGAATATGTATCAAACACATTTCTGTTTCACGTGTAAGAATGTAAATTTTTTCAAGTACATTTTGGATATAAAATTATAGATTTTTTATAAGTATTCCCATCTTATTTTATTCCTATACCAATGTTGAGTTTCTTTCTAATCTAGGATTGCTAATGACTTGGTTGATCTTCTTCACTAAGTTTCTTAACAAAATTTATTTTCATATTTTCATGTGTATGACTCGTTTACACTTTGCTAATAAATTTGGGAATTTTAACTATTAACACAGTGTTTGCGGGTACATTACACAGCGGAATTGCACTGCGAGCGGGCGTTTTGTGCGTAAATTTAGTTATTCAGTTAAATCAAATTGATCGTAATATTTAATTTTTCAACAAACTTTTAGTATTTTATATTGAAATAAATAAACAAATATATAAATAGAAATATATAAATAACACATATAAGATTTTTGTAAACAAAAAATATATTTTTTAGTGGATAAATTTATAATAGTATCTTAAATATAAAAAATCAAATAGAAATAGTAGTATATAGTTTTAATTTTTTTCGAATTATGTTATATATAAACATTGTTACATTATTAAAAAAAATGAAAGACAAGAATATTCTGCTTCGTTTTCCTGTATATACAGTTTTTTTTTTACTCACAAATACACCATGTTGTTACACAAGCCCGTACTAGTACGTGACAGGGTCTCAAGTGTCAATCGTCAGAAAACGTACTAGTATGTGTCCAGCATACAATGTATTAATATTATTTCGTCAATTATGTTGTTACTATAACAAATATTTGTGCATAAATATTACACGAATTAAATCGGGAATTAAGTACATTGTAAATACATTAAAAATAATATATCAGATAAAAAAAAATACAAGAATTTGGATAAAATAATAGAAATTAATTGGTTGGGGAAAAATTGGATATTGATAAATTACATTAACTTGGAGACTAAATAATTTATTGTCTAAATAGTGATATTAATAGAGGAATTACTTATTGCTATTGCAAATATTTATACAGAGAGCCTGATAACCTTATAACTCATTTTATGCTTACGGCTACGAAACATTTTGGATAAAATTCTATTTCAATGAAACCAAACAGGTAAACTTATTCTAAGTCCTCCACACCTCTTTTCAATTATATATATATATATATATATATATATATATATATATATATATATATATATATATATATATATATATATATATATATATATATATATATATATATATATATATATATATATATATATATATATATATATATATATATATATATATATATATATATATATATATATATATATATATATATATATACATATATAAATATAAATATATATAATATATATATAATATATATATATATATATATATATATATATATATATATTACATATATATATATATAAATATAAATATATAAATATATATGTATATATATATATATATATATATACATATATATATATATATATACATACATATATAAATATAAATATATATATATATATATATATATATATATATATATATATATATATATAAATATACATATATATATATATATATATATATATATATATAATATATATATATATATATATATATATATATATATACATATATATATATATATATATATATATATATATAATATATATATATATATATATATACATTATATATATATATCCCGTTCCACTTATGTGGCAAAGTTAATCGCCATAATTTGCGATTTTGAGACATGGAAAATGTCCATGCAACATTAGAACATCAGAGTGATTCTCCCAAAGCTTTATCAAACAGTTGTGTTTTTGGTCCATAATTCTTTGCTGAAAAATAGATTAATGTTGACATTTACCATGACTGATCTCTAAGTGGTTGCTCCCCCAGCTGGAGGAAGCTGTTACTGATTTCATTTGCAGCAAGATGGTGATCCCCACAGTGTCATAAAAACGTACATGAGTTCCTGAACGAACGTCTACCCCATCGCTGGATTGGCCGTGATGGGACTACAGGATTTGACATGTCTTCAATGGCCGCCAAGATCTCCACTTCTAATGCCCTGTGATTTTTTTTCTCTGTGGTTTCGTTAAAGACAAGGTGTTTGTGATTCCACTTCCTCGGGACTTGGAGGAACTGAAGCAACGATAACTGCAGAGTTGCACTCCATCACGGGGAATATGCTATCAGAAG
>CM063497.1:52526522-52529022 GCA_032207245.1 Pardosa pseudoannulata
CAACTAAGGTCTTGGTAGCATGAGAAAATATCACACGAAATTTCAGAAAAATTTGTGTTAGAAGTGTGCATTCGATAACAAGCTCTTGTCCGGAAAGACGTTCATTTTTAGTCTTAATAAACTTTTCGCAATACAGGGAGATTTTAGAGAAGTAAGAATATAAACAAATTATTGAGCGGGTATCAGATAATTCTCAGATAAAAAGCAAA
Organism: Pardosa pseudoannulata; assembly: GCA_032207245.1. Lineage (NCBI taxonomy): Eukaryota > Metazoa > Arthropoda > Arachnida > Araneae > Lycosidae > Pardosa > Pardosa pseudoannulata. Next base: position 52,526,732 of record CM063497.1, read on the forward strand.
CCATTTTTTTACCAACCTCATAGGGTACTTTATAATTATGGAAAATTAAACATTTTAATGATTCCGACATATGACCGGCTATATGTTAGCATATATATATATATATAATATATATATATATATATATATATATATATATATATGTGCGTCCCGGTATATACGTGCATATATATATATAGATATATATGAATGTGTACATTTATATAATATATATAAATATATATAAGTTTGTATGAAGGTATGTATATATTTATTCATATACATATATATATATATATATATATATATATATATATATAATATATATATATATATATATATATATATATAATATATACAAATATATATATTATATATATATTTATATATATATATATATATATATATATATATATATATTTATATATATATATATATATATATATATATATATATATATATATATATATATATATATATTTCTAATCTTAATAAACTATTTTTTTAGTTACGATTCAAGAAATGACGGAAAATTGTTCATACATAAAAGGACGTCTTCCAAATATTTTTCGTACAAGTTCTCTGCGAAAATTATATAAACATGAAAGTATCTAGAAAAAATATTTCTGTTGGAGACAAATATTGGCATATCTTGACAACTCGAGTATTTCACAATTTTTCTTCAAAACCTAATGTAAATACGTTTTTCCAAAAGAAAGATTTAAAAAAATATGATATTTGCTTCGTTCCGATTTTTACTCCGAGAAAATATAATCTGCTCCACTAAATTAATTTTAATAGGAAACGTTTTAGAACAGATCTCAATTCTAGAGCCAAAGATCTGAGAAAATCATTCCTATATCGTAAATTTGCAAGTTGAATATTAGTTTTACTCATCAGGAATATCTTTTCAACTTTGTATTCATTCTGTTGGCAAATATTAATGCTACAACGTAATATTAAAATATTCCAAGATGTTTTATTTATTTTCTCCAAATGATATCTCATAAATATTTGAGGAAATTATATTATTAAATCCATAGATAGTCATGATTTCCCCATAAAACTTTATACACATTAACTCAAATATATATGCATGTATATATATATATATATATATATATATATATATATATATATATATATATATATATCTATATATATATATATTATTATATATATATATATATATATGTATATATATATATATATATTTATATATATATATATATATATATTGGTTTTAATTACATAGTTACACAAATATAAATAGGTGTGTTTATGCATTTATTCCGTCACATTAATGTGCCAGGTTTGTAATTTTGACCTTTTTCGATTTATTTAAGAACTATAAATATTAGAAAGTGTAAGTTAGTTTAGTAAATATATTTTCTCATTTATGTTTTTATAAAAGGAACATTTAAAGGACGAGTGAAGAATTAAAAATATATGTAATAAAATATTATATATATATATATATATATATATATTCTATTCTTAATAAAATCTTTTCTAGTTAGGATTCAAGAAATGACGGGAAATAGTTCATTCATGAAAGGAAGACTTCCAAATATAATTTTGTAAAAGTTCTCTGTGAAAATTATATAACATGAAAATATCTATAAAAATATTTCTGTTGGAAATACAAATATTGGCATATCTTAAACAACTCTTGGAGTATTTCACAATCTTTCTTCAAAATCTAATGTAAATACGTTTTTCCAAAAGAAAGAGTTTAGAATGAGATGATATTTGCTTCGCTTCCGATTTTTACTCCGAGAAAATATAATCTGCTCCACTAAAATACTTTTAAAGTGAAACGTTTTAGAACAGATCTCAATTCTAGAGCCAAAGATCTGAGAAAATCATTCCTATACCCTAAACTTGCAAGTGAAATATGAGTTTTTACTCATCAGGAATATCTTTTCAACAACTTGTATTCATTCTATTGGCAAATATTAATGCTACAAAGTAATTGATTTAAATATTCTAAGATATTTTATTTATTTTCTCCAAATGCAATCTCATATTTAAGGTATTTATAATACTAAATTGATAGAATGTCATGAAATCCCGTAAAACTTAATACACAATAACTCAACATATATATATATATATATATATATATATATTTATATATATATATATATATATAAATATATATATATATGTATTATATATAGATTATATATATATTTAGGCTTAATTAACATAGTTATACAATTAAGTTAAATGATGTGTGTTATGCATTTTTGTCCGGTCACATTAATCTGGCCAGCTTTTTACTTTTGACATTTTTCGATTTACTAAAC
>CM063497.1:52541522-52560626 GCA_032207245.1 Pardosa pseudoannulata
TTTTAAATTAAAATACTTAATCTGCATAAAAAAAATCAATATATTCTTATTCTAAATTTATTATTTACAGATATCATTATATAAAAAGAATTATTTTTGTGTTTCTATTGTCCTTTAAAAATTAAAGTGTATTTCCATTCGGTAGAATCATTATGAAATGAACATATTTTTTTATACATCTCAAATTCTAAAATTTTTTTATGAATTTTAATTAATTTCTCTTATTTTTAGACATTATTGGCAAATATTTATATTTTCTATATATATTTAAATATATATAATATATATTAAAATAAAATATAATATATATAAATATATAATATTTTATTTATATAAATTTATATATATATATATATATAATATATATAAATTATATATATATATATATATATTATTATATATATATAATAAAGTATATATATATTTTATATAATATATATATATTTTATATATATATATGTATATATATATATATTAATATATATATATTAGTATGTATATATATAATATATATTATATATATATATATAAATATGTTAATTTATATATATGTATGTATGTAATATATATATAAATATATATATATTAATTATATATAAATATATATATATATATATAATGTATATAAAAATATTATATATATATATTTATATATATTATATATATATATATATATATAAATATATTTATATATATATATATATGTATATATAGTATGAAAATAATATATGTAAAAAATGTTATATATATATATATATAGTTTATAAAAAATTTTTTATTTTTATATATTATTTATATATAATATATATATATGAGCATTTATGATATATTTTATTATATAATATAAATTAAATATATATTTTTTAATAAATTTTATATATATATTTATGAAAAATATATGTTTATAATATATATGTATGTATATATATTTATATGTATTTGTATATATTTTATATTTATATATTATATATATATATATATATATATATATATATAGATATATATATATATATAATATATATATATTTATATATATGTATATATATATATATTATATGTATATTATATATGTATAGTATATGAATTATTTATATGGAAATATATATATGTAAATATATATATATATATTATTTAAAAAAAAGTTATAATATGATATAATATATTTTTATATATATATATTTATAAATATAAATATATTATGTATGTTATTTTATATAAATATATATATATATATATATATTTTATAAATATTTATATATATATATATATTAAAAATATATATATATATATAAATAACTTTATTTACAATAATTATATATATCTTATGTAATAAATATATATGTATGTATGAATATAATATATGTATGTATATATATATATATGTCTATATACATATAAATAAAATATATATATATTATATATATATATATATATATATATATATTATAAACAGATGTTATCAAAAATTATAGCTATGTTTTAGGACATAAAAATAAAGTATGCGATTTAGATTGGGATATCACAGCCATCTAAACACAAGGCCTGCGCGCTGATTTTCCGAAAACCGGTCACGTGATCTCTAAAAGGCGGCATTCTATTAAATTCTGCTGATGCTTGTTGATTGCTTGCCTATTACTTCTTTTGAAAAAAAAACAAAGAAAGAAATTTATGGAAATAAAATAATGCTTGCCTTTATATGTAAGGTAAGTAGCAATTTTGCTACTGTTTCTTCTATTATTTTATGAGCTGTTTTCATACGAATGATGGTAATTCTTAAGTTCGACACTTTAGAATGGTTCAAATGTTTTGTTATTAGTATGTGCTTTGTATCATATTGTATATTATAACTGTCGTTTTAAAAATAAGTTTCATTTTATTGTTAGATCTCATTAAGGAGTTTATATAATACAACATTTAATATCCGTAAGTTAAATGTATTCTAAGTTATGTTAAAGTTTCGTTTTTGCTGTGTATTGCAACTTGGCTATTGTTGATAACTCACAAATTACAATTTCTGTTTTATCCTAAAGGAAAACTATTTATTATTACCACAATAAAAGATTAATGTATCCTTACTTCATTGATTTATAATGTGTTTTTAAGGGGCTTTATTAATAATGGGAAATTTCTATGTAGAATCAATGTTATCTGCACTTTAAATTGTTTCTGATTTATCAACTTCATATTTTTTACGTCCTGAGCTCTTTTTTCAGATTTTCATATTAACTTTCTACAATTTAAAATTTTGAATGTCGAAGCGTAAAGAAGACATATGTAATAAAAAATTAAACTAGCAAAAGAAAATTTATAAATGTAAGAAAAAAAAATTAATCTAAAGTAATCGACAGAAGCAATGTTTTTACACATTTTTATTATAAAAATATAACCTTTATTCAATGCTGTACTATTTTATAACAGGTAAGTTCTCATATAACCTGTAGAAAAGTAATTAAATAAACATGCTTAAAGTTTTTGAATAGCTATGTCTAACAGCCAAAAGTAGAAAAATCCCATCTAAATAAAATTTGCAAGCTGTTAAAATTATATAAATAAATTTTAATTAATAGATGCTTTAGGTAGAGGAACTTAAAAAAACTGTATTTACACTTAAAGTTACATTTATGTATTCAGATATTTACAAATGTTTTATTAAAATATAACAGTAATTTTATAGCAAATGATAATCAACTCAGTCACTTAACCATATCTTAAAAATGTAATAGATGATATAAATAGGTCTTCAAAATTATGTTTGCATGATTGTTTACTTCACTCCAAAAATATAATTTTAACTACTTATAAAATATTTCTGAATAACTACTCTAAAAAAGTGACTGAAAAATATATTGAAGAAGTTAAGGAAAAATCCAATAAGAGAAAAATAAAAAAAAATTCTTAAATATTTCTTGTAATAACATTTTTACTTTTTTTCTGTATACTATTGAATTATGTTTCATTGTTTATGTAGTACAAATCAGTATCAGATGTTATACGTAAATAAAACTGTAAAAATTTTGCCTCAGCATAATATTTTTGCATGAGTTTGTGAAATTTGTCAGTGATAAATTGTTCTATGATTTTATACTAAGGCAGTGTTTTTTAACATTACCTTTAATATAATCCTTAAGGATTTTATTTATTTTAACTTTAATGTGATCCGTAAAGGATCATATTTTATGAATAAAGATTAAGACATTTTATTTCCATGGGACCATTTAATAAAAGGTAAGTAAAAAGAAAAAAAAAGATGCCAGTTGTGTAATTTTTTGCAAATGTAATTTCTTTGCTTAAAATTTTATCTATGTATCGTATCTGTTCTCGTGTAGTGTATGAAGTTATTTTGGTAACTAAAATTTAAATATAAATTGACACACAAATAAAATCTATATCAAAATAATTTTCTACTAATCAATATTCAAGTTAGTGAAATAATTGAATATCCTTAGTTTATTTTTTGAAAAAAATATTTTGATGAGTAGTAAAAGGCATAACACAATTAATTTACTTGAGGATTATAGGAGGGAAACCGCCTTCGGCCGCCGCCATGTTTTTAAGTGCGCAGGCCTTCTATATAGATGGCTGTGGAAAAACAAAGTATGACGTCATTGCCGGTGCAAGAAAGAACACTTTATTGAAAATATCATCAGCAGTATATGCACGGGCATACTCCCTAACAGTTCATAAGATATTTCCATTACATCAGGTACATATCGCAATAATCACGGACGGAATACATGGTAACCATACGGAGACTACCAGTAACTGCAAGTTAAATAAGTTCAACGGCTGCCTAACGTCATTCCATGGCTCGCGCATATAATAAGTATAAGTGTATAGAAGAGTGTGTAATAAACATACAAGGTCATCATGTGATGGTCATATATTAATTTTCTTTGATTAACCTTTTTTCAAATCATAGTACAATATTAACCTCAATTATCCAGATTGAAAGCTAAACGCTAAGTGGGTAGTTTAAAATATTTTCTTTCTTTTTCAAGAGCACTTCCGCTTGAAAAGAAGTGAGTATGTCAAAGAATTTATTTTACGCGTCTCCGAAAGTCTTCAAATTGATCACAGATCCGTAGCTTCTCTTTATTCGTTGCTCAAAGGGGAATTGGATTTGTATCAGATTCCACTGTCAGGTTTATTTCATTCTCGCTTCGTTTCTACGACGAATCTTGCAACAGATAAAAAGAAACACCTATAATATACATAGACTACTCCCCTTTTTTTTCGGTACCGAACAGAAATCGATAACTTTTCCTTTCGTTCAAACTTTTACCCAGAAAAGCTTTCATTCCTCGAAAGATATAGGATTTATTTATGTTTTTTTAGGGGAAGGGAGGTATTAAAAAAGAAAGCTTTCATGTAATAATTGTGCTATATAAGCCACATGATGATATATTTCCCTCTTACATTTTAAAAAATAAATATAAATGCTATAAACATTTGATTTCTGAAACAGAATAACGTTAATTTGTTACTATAAATTTAAAAGAGAGTTTTTAGACTTCTATTAGATAAAAATAGAAGATATATGATTATAGGATTATAGGATAAATGTATGGCATTTATTTATGTTTTTGAGGGGAAGGGAGGTAAAAAAAGAAGAAAGTTTCTATGTAAGAATTGTGCTATATAAGCCACATGATGATATATTTTCCCTCTTTACATTTTAAAAAATAAATATAAATGCTATAAACATTTTATTTCTGAAACAGAATAACGTTATTTGTTACTATAAATTTAAAAGAGAGTTTTTAGACTTCTATTAGATAAAAATATGATATATGATTATAGGATTATAGGATAAATATATGGCATTTATTTATGTTTTTGAGGGGAAGGAGGTAAAAAAAGAAGAAAGTTTCTATGTAAGAATTGTGCTTTATAAGCCACATGATGATATTTTTCCCTCTTTACATTTTAAAAAATAAATATAAATGCTATAAACATTTTATTTCTGAAACAGAATAACGTTATTTGTTACTATAAATTTAAAAGAGAGTTTTTAGACTTCTATTAGATAAAAATAGAAGATATATGATTATAGGATTATAGGATAAATGTATGGCATTTATTTATGTTTTTGAGGGGAAGGAGGTTAAAAAAAGAAGAATAGTTTCTATATAAGAATTGTGCTATATAAGCCACATGATGATATATTTTCCCTCTTTACATTTAAAAAAATAAATATAAATGCTATAAACATTTGATTTCTGAAACAGAATAAACGTTATTTGTTATCTATAAATTTAAAAGAGAGTTTTTAGACTTCTATTAGATAAAAATAGAAGATATATGATTATAGGATTATAGGATAAATATATGGCATTTATTTATGTTTTTTGAGGGGAAGGGAGGTAAAAAAAGAAGAAAGTTTTCTATGTAAGAATTGTGCTATATAAGCCACATTGATGACTATTTTTCCCTCTTTACATTTTTAAAAAGGAATATATATATAAAATGCTATAAACATTGAAATTTCGCTGAAACAGAATAACATTGTTACTATAAATTTAAAAGAGGTTTTTTGACTTCTATTAGATAAAAATAAAAAGTATATGATTAGAGGAATTATAGGATAGTGATGTAAAAATATTTATCGTATCTATATATATCTATAGTATATATATATATGTAGGTAAATATATATATGGCACTTTTTTATGTTTTGAGGGGAAGGGAAGTATAAACCATAAGAAGGTTTATAAATGCTATAAACATTTGATTTCTGAAACAACAGAATAACGTTATTTGTTACTATAAATTTAAAAGAGAGATTTTATGAGACTTCTATTAAATAAAAATAGAAGATATATGATTATAGGATTATAGGATAAATATAGGATTTATTTATGTTTTTGAGGGGAAGAAGGTATAAAAAAGAAGAAAGTTTTTATGTAATAATTGGGCTACATAAACCCATGATGATATATTTTATTTTTACATTTAAAAAATAAATATAAATGCTATAAACATTTGATTTCTGAAACAGAATAGCGTTAATATAATTCATATATAAAATTGAATATTTTTGTGTTTATAATTCATGAAACATTTGACCATTAAAATAGATGATATAGTATTATAGGATTGTTAGTTATAAATATAGGATTTTTTATGTCTATTCGATAAAGAAGGAAGCAAGACAGGATAGGGTGAAATTATGTTGAATATAAGATACAAAAAGAATAATGAAAAAAATACCTGAATAATATTTAGTATCATATATACATTTTGTTATCTATACGATAAAAATAGAGATAGGATAGGTGATAGATAGATAATAAGATAAATGAAAAAAATACGCTGAATGATATTTAGTACATATATACATATATACATATATATACATACATATATATATATATATAATATATATATATATATATATATATATATATATACATATAGACAAAAAATTTATCTTACTCAACTTTTTTTAAGTTATATAATATATCATTCTCAATTATCATATATCATATTTTATCATATATCATATATATATATATATATATTTCAAGAGCTATTCCTCTTAAACAGAAGTGAGTAGGACAAAAAATTTATTTTACGCATCTATCAAAATCCTAAAATTGATCACAGAACCACACTTTGTAGTTATTCTTTGCAAAGAAAGAGAAATGGATTTGTATCAGATTCTTCTGTCATGTTATTTCTTTTTCGCAAATTACTATGTATGACGCATCACGTGAGTGTAAAAAAAAGTTTTTTAATTAAGTAGATGCACAAAGAAGACAGACGATGTCTAATTAGGTTTTATTCCTATTTTAGGTTTACCACAACCTGTTATAATAGGAGTTACAATTAACCAGACTGAAATCGCAGCATTAAGAGACAAGTTTTCAATATATCATTCATTTTCTAGAGCTCTTTCTCATAAACATTATTAAAGTTTACCCTAACCTGTTATAATAGGAGTTACAATTAACCAGACTGAAATCGCAGCATTAAGCGACAAGTTTTCAATATATCAATCATTTTCAAGAGCTCTTCCTCATAAACATTATTAAAGTTTACCACAACCTGTTATAATTAGGAGTTACCAATTAACTAAACTAAAATCGCAGCATTAAGTGACAAGTTTTTCAATATATCAATCATTTTCAAGAGCTCTTCCTTCATAAACATTATTAAAGTTTACCACAAACCTGTTATAATAGGAGTTACAATTAACTAAATGGAAACGCAAGCATTAAGCGACAAGTTTTCAATATATCATTCATTTTCAAGAGCTCTTTCCTCATAAAACAATTATTAAAGTTTACCCCAACCTGTTATAATAGGAGTTACAATTAACTAGACTAAAATCGCAGCATTAAGCGACACGTTTTTAATATATCATTCATTTTCAAGAGCTCTTCCTCTTAAAACATTATTAAAGTTTACCACGACTTATTATAATAGTAATTACAATTATCCAGACCGAAATCTCAGCATTAAGAGACTAGTTTTCAATATATCATTCATTTTCAAGAGCTATTCCTCGTAAACAGAAGTAAGTAGGACAAAGAATTTTTTATGCATCATCCAAAATCCTAAAATTGATCACAGAACTATATTTTCTATTTAATCTTTTCAAAGAAAGAGAAATGGATTTGTATCAGATTCTTCTGTAATTTCATTTTCGCGAATTTGTATCTATAACCCATTACGGGAGTGTAGAAAAGTTTTTAATTAAATAGATGCACAAAGAAGACATAAGATGTCTAAGTTAGATTTTATTCCTATTATTAAAGTTTACCACAACCTGTTATAATAGGAGTTACAATTAACCAGACTGAAATCGCAAAATTAAGATACAAGTTTTCAATATATCATTCATTTTCAAGAGCTCTTCATCATAAACATTATTAAAGTTTACACAACCTGTTATAATAGGAATTACAATTATCCAGACAGAAATCTCAGCATTAAGAGACTACTTTTCAATATATCATTCATTTTCAAGAGTTCTTCCTCATAAACAATATTAAAGTTTACCACAACCTGTTATAATAGGAGTTACAATTAACCAGACTGAAATCGCAGCATTAAGCGACAAGTTTTCAATGTATCATTTATTTTCAAGAGCTCTTCCTCATAAACATTATTAAAGTTTACCCCAACCTATTATAATAGGAATTACAATTATCCAGACTGAAATCTCAGCATTAAGAGACTAGTTTTCAATATATCATTCATTTTCAAGATCTGTTCCTCGTAAACAGAAGTGAGTAGGACAAAGAATTTATTTTACGCATCTTCCAAAATCCTAAAATTGATCACAGAACCATACTTTCTATTTATGCTTTGCAAAGAAGGAGAAAGAGAATTGTATCAGATTTCTCTGTCATTTTATTTCAGTCTTCTAATTTCTATGCATGACATCACTTGAAATTAAAAAAAATTCTAATTTAATAAAGCATAACAGAGAAGACATCCGGTGTCTAAGTCAATTTATTCCTATAATTAAAGTTTACCACAACCTATTATAATAGGAATTACAAATCACCTGACTGAAATATCAACATAAAGCGGCTTGATTTTAATGAATCATTCTTTTTCAAGAAACTCTTCCTATAAACAGAAGTGATAGGACAAAAAAAATTATTTTATCCATATTCTAAATTCTATTTATCCATATTCTAAATTCCTAAAACTGATCACAGAATCGTAGTTTCTATTTATTATTTGGAAAAAGCGAAACAGATTTGTATCAAATTCCTCATTTTAATTCATTTTCTTAAAATTTCTATGAATGACATACGATGGGAAGCTAAAATAGTTTCTAATTTAATAATCACACAAAGAAGATATGCGGTGTCTAATTCAAATTTTATCCAACCTATTATAATTTGAATTACAAGTTCAGCAGACTGAAATATCAATATAAGCCTCTTGATTTGAATATATCATTCTTTCTAAGAAATCTTCTTCGTTGACAGAAGTGTGTAGAACAAAAAATCTATTTTTAAAATCTTTGAAAATCTTAACCCTCTAAGCGGTTCACACGTACAATTCGCCAAACCGATGAAGTTTTAATACAATTTTTCGACCTCCACAAACGCTCAAAAATGAATGTAATTTACATTTTTGCTTTAGTTTTTTGTCAAATGGAGTTTTCGGTAGTAGGGTCAGTCGATTGTTTAGGAACTCACCCCTCTCTGACTGGCATTTATTGAGGGATGCACCCCTACCTCCTGAGGCACAAAGACGCTGATAGCTTTTCATGGCTCTATAAATCTCTATTTCGAAGTATTTCTTTTGCGGTAACCGAAGTATCTCTAATTGCACCACTTAAATATCTTGGATGACTTTCGTAAAAAATATAAACAAGTCTCTCAAAGAACATTTTTATTTGTACTTTTAGAATCCATTATTTCTTATGGGATGATCTTCGAGACTCGACGAGCTTTATTTGTATTAAAATTAGCAATCTATAATACCTATTTATATATTTATTTATAACCAGAGGTAAAGGGACAAGAACGAGGGTGGGTTTCCCGTATTCCATTCTAGTCGACAAAGAAGAAAAATCATAGAACGCTTTCACTGAACAGTTAACTTTAGCGTATATTTGGAGCCTTACTCGATGTGTTCCACTCGGAGATTAAAATTGATCATAGAACCATACTTTCTATTTACTCTTTGCAAACAAGAGAAATGGATTTGTATCATCCCTCATGTTATTAGATTTTTCACAAATTTCTAATAACGCATTACGGAAACTAAAAAAGCTACTAATTTAATATTCAACACAAAGAAAACATGCGTGTCTAAGCCAGATTTTAATCCTGTAATTAAAATTTAACTCAACCAACTATAATAGGAATTACAATTCACCACACTGAATTATTAATATTAACGGCTTGATTTAAAATACAACATTCATTATCAAAACTCTTCCTGGTAAACAAGTCTCAAATATTTATATGCATGCGGTTCCCTAAAATAGATTTTTATTCCTATAATGTTACCACAACCTGTTAAGAAATTACAATTCAGACTGAATTGCATATAGACTAGTTTCCTATATATCATTCATTTTTCAAAAGTTCTTCATAACACATAATGAGTAACAAAGAATTTATTTTACGATCTTCCTCAAAATCCTAAGAAAGTATCCAAAATCGTTTCTATTTATTCTTTGTAAAAAACGAAATGGATTTGTATCAGATTGATGTTATTTCATTTTTGCAAATTACTATGTATGACGCATCACATGAAACTAAAAATAGTTTTCTTATTTAATAGACACACAAAAAAGACATCCGGTGTCTAAGTCCGATTTTGTTCCTATAATTAAATTTACCTCAACCTATTATAAAAGGAATTACAATTAACCAGACAGATATATCAACAGTAGGTGGCTTGATTTAAATATATGATTCATTTTCAAGAACTCGTCCTTATTAACAGAAGTGAGTAGAACAAAGAATTTATTTTACGCCTCTTCCAAAATCCTAAAATTGATCACAGAACCGTAGTTTCTATTTATTCTTTGCAAAAAAGAAAAATGGATTTGTATTAAATACCTCTGTAATGTTATTTCATTTTCACAAATTTTATGAATGATTTACGCATCACATGAAACTAAAAATAGTTTCTTATTTAATAGGCACACAAAAAAGACATCCGGTGTCTATGTCCGATTTTGTTCCTATAATTAAAGTTTACCACAACCTATTATAATAAAAATTACAATTTACAAGACAGAAATATCAACATTAAGCGACTTGATGTTAAATATATATCATTCTTTTTTCAAGAAACTCTTCCTAGAAAACAGAAGTGAGAAAGACAAAGAATTTATTTTACCTATCTTCGAAAATCCTAAAACTGATCACAAAACCATACTCTCTATTTATTCAAGCAAAGAAGGAGAAATGGATTTGTATCAAATTCCTCTGTCATGTTATTTCATTTTCATAAATTTTTATATATGACGCATTACGGGAAATTTAAGAAAAGGTTTCTTAATTTAAAATACACAAGACAGATATGGTCAGTGTCTAAATCAAAGTTTATTCACAACCTATTATAATAGGAATTACAATTCGCCAGACTGAAATATCAACAAAAAGCGGCTTTAATTTCAAATATATATCATTCTTTTTCAAGAACTTTTCCTAGTAAACAGAAGTGAGTAGGGCAAATAATTTATTTTTATGCATCTTCTAAAATCCTAAATTTGATTAAAGAACCATACTTTCTTTTATTTATTCTTTGGAAAAAAGGGAAATGGATTTGTATCCAATTCCTCTGTCCTGTTTATTTCATTTTTGCAAATTTCTGTATATGACGCATTGCAGAAATTTAAGATAAGGTCTTAATTTAAAATTCACACAAATGAAAAATATGCGGTGTCTAAATCAAATTTTATTTAATCTATTACAATAGGAATTACAATTCACCAGACTGAAATATCAACATAAAGCGGCATAATTCAAATATATCATTCATTTTCAAGCACTCTTCCTAGTAAACAGAAGTGAGTAGGACAATAATTTATTTTATGCATCTTCTAAAATCCTAAAATGGATTACAGAACCATACTTCTATTTATTCTTTGGAAAAAAGGGAAATGGATTTGTATCCAATTCCTCTGTCCTTATTTCATTTTTGCAAATTTCTGTATATGACGCATTACGGAAATTTAAGATAAGGTCTTAATTTAAAATTCACACAATTGAAGATATGCGGTGTCTAAATCAAATTTTATTTAATCTATTATAATAGGAATTACAATTCACCAGACTGAAATATCAACATAAAGCGGCTTAATTCAAATATATCATTCATTTTCAAGCACTCTTCCTAGTAAACAGAAGTGAGTAGGACAAAAAAAATTATTTTACCCATCTTTCAAAATCCTAAAATTGATCACAGAACCACAATTTCTATTTATTCTTTGCAAAGAAGGAGAAATGGATTTGTATCAGATTCCTCTGTCATGGTATTTCATTTTCTCAAATTACTGTATATGACGCATCACGAAATTTAAGATAAGGTCTTAATTTAAAAATTCACACAATGAAAATATGCGGTGTCTAAATCAAATTTTATTTAACCTATTATAATAGGAATTACAATTCACCACACTGAAATATCAACATAAACGGCTTAATTCAAATATATCATTCTTTTTCAAGAACTTTTCCTAGTAAACAGAAGTGAGTAGGGCAAATAATTTATTTATGCATCTTCTAAAATCCTAAAATTGATTACAGAACCATACTTTCTATTTATTCTTTGGAAAAAAGGGAAATGGATTTGTATCCAATTCCTCTGTCCTGTTATTTCATTTTTGCAAATTCTGTATATGACGCATTACGGAAATTTAAGATAAGGTCTTAATTTAAAATTCACACAATGAAGATATGCGGTGTCTAAATCAAATTTTATTTAATCTATTATAATAGGAATTACAATTCACCAGACTGAAATTATCAACATAAAGTGGCTTAATTCAAATATATCATTCTTTTTCAAGAACTTTTCCTAGTAAACAGAAGTGATAGCAAATAATTTATTTTATGCATCTTCTAAAATCCTAAAAGTTGATTACAGAACCATACTTTCTATTTATTCTTTCAAAAAAGGGAAATGGATTTGTATCCAAATTCCTCTGTCATTTTATTTTTTTCAAATTTCTATATGACATATGACGGAAATTTAAGATAATAGTTTCTAATTTAAAATTACATACACAAAAGACATGCGTTGTCATCAGACTGAAATATCAGCATTAAGCGATTAACTTTCAATGTATCATTCATTTTTCAAGAACTCTTCCTCCTAAGTAGAAGTGAGTAGGGCAAAGAATTTATTTAATGCATATTCTAAAATCCTAAAATTGATTACAGAACCACACTTTCTATTTTATTCTTTGCAAAAAAAAAAGGTTAACATGGATTTGTATCAATTCCTTTGCCATGTTTCTTTCATTTTCGCTTCTTTATTTCAGCGAATGACATATATGGAAAGCTAAAATAGTTTCTAATTAATTTCAGTAGCTAATAGAATCAATAACATTCTTTTACTTCAGACTTATATACAGAAAAGCTTTCCTCCAAGATATAGGATTTATTTTTGTTTCAAAAAAGACACTAGCTTTCCGTGTAAATATTAGGAATATAAGCCACTTAATGATATTTTTCTATTTTATTTTAAAAATAAATATAAGCACAAAAATTATTTCTAAAACCTCTTAGCTTTGATAAAGTAATTTATATGTTTAAAAGAGAATTTCTTATCTTCTGTTAGAAATGGAAAATCCTTTAGACAAATATGAGAAATAAATTTAAATGTACCATTTTCTAGTTATGCTTAGTTCATAAGAGTCACGTAAACATAGAAAAAAAAGATTTATAAAAAATTGTTTGCAGTGATTTAATTTCTTTAATTTAAATTTAAGAAATAAAAAGTAAGCGCTTTGATTGTAATTTATAATTTTCAAAAAGATTTCGTATGTTGTGGTTATACAAACGTGTAAAATTTTTTGATTTTACTTAAAATTTTCTGTCAAATTATAAATCAAATATGCAAATGATAAGTCATCTGCTTTTATCCAAGTTGTAGTAACGTAAAATGATACTAGCGTTCGTGAAATATGAGTGCTTTATCAGCCACTTAATGTAATTTTTTCTCTTTTAGATTTAAAAATAAATATAAGCAAAAAAAAAAAATTTCTAATACCACTTAGCTAGCGATTGACAGTAATTTATAAGTTTAAAGAGAGTAGTTCTGTTAGAAACATAGAAAACAATTTAGGAAAAATGTATGAGAAATAAAATTTAAATGTAACAATTTTACAGTTGAGGTGCTATCATAGTTCATAAGTGTAACGAAAAAATATAAAAAAAAGATTTAATAAAGATCATTTTTGTCGCGATTTAATTTTTCTAATTTAAATCTAAAAAATAAATAAAAAAGATTGAATGTAATTTAATAATTTTATAAACAGTATTTCTGTATTTGTATTATAAACTAGAAAAATTTGATTGGTTTGGGAAAGTTGGGTAAAAATTTTTGACAAATATAATTTATTATGCAAATGATCATCGCTACTTATTATTTAAGTTTGCTTAAAAAAGACACTAGCGTTCGTGTAATATTAGTGCATATAACCACTTATAATTTTTCTTTTATTTTTAAAAATTAAATTCAAGCAAAAAAAATTTTATTTCTAAAACCTTTTGCATTTTATTAATTTAATTTTAAAAGAGAGTTTTTGTAAAAAACAAAAAAAGTTTAGGAAATTTATGATAAAAAAAATTTAAATGTAACAATTTATGTAGTTGGGTGTGTTTCTATCTATAATCATAAGTGTAATCAGAAATAGAAAAAAATTTAATACAGACTCTTTTTGCAGCTTTATTTTTCTAATAATTTAAAAACAAATACCGTTTAGATTTAATTTATAATTTTATCAATACAGTTTCTCTTATTGAAATATCTTAAACTAGAAAAGTTATTGGTTGGGAACAGTTGGGAAAAATTTCACAAAATAATTTATATTCAAATAAGTCACTGCTTCATTATTAAAACTAAGTACTCAAGTTTAAGATTTGCTAAAAAAAGACACTAGCGTTCGTGTAATATTAGCTGTATAAAGCCACTTATTAGAAAATTTTTCGCTTTTATTTAAAAAATAAATTACCTGCACAGAAAAATTTTATAAAACTCTTGGCAAATATTATTTATACTTTCAATTTAAAAACAAATAAAACGCGTTTGATTGAAATTTATATTTTAAAACAGTTTCTGTAGTGTATTATATTCAAACTAGAAAAAATTTATTGGTTGGGAACATTTTGGGGAAAATTTTAACAAATAAATTTATATGTATCAAATGTCTCAGGTTTTTACTGAGTTGAATAAAAAATCCTAGCGTTTGTGTAAAGCTCTATAGCCACTTAAGAAATTTTTCTATTTTATTTTTAAAAATAAATACCGCTCCAAGATAAATAAAAAAAAAACGCCGAAGAAGATCTCTTGTCTGCGTCAAGATAGGATTCATAACTTTTGAGCATTGTAAAAAATGTTTTTATGAACCTCGGTGGTGGAAGGAATCTTGGGTCTTTGATCCGTTTTTAAATTGTAGATCCCAGCTATAATGATTACACGCGTAATTTTTCAAGTGGAACACTAGAATAAAAGTCTCCAAAAATATGCTAAAGTTTCATTGTGTCAATGACCAAAGTGTTCTACGAATTTTTACTTCACCTTTTGTCGACTAGATTGGAATACGGGAAACCCACCCTCTTTACTGTCCCTTTACTTCCGGTTATAAATAGATATATAAATAGACATTATAGATTGTTAATTTTTAATACACATAAAGCTCGTCAAGTCTCGAAGATCATCCCATAAGAAAAGATGGTTTCTAAAAGTACAAATAAAAATATTCTTTAAGAAATGATTTATATATTTTTTACGAAAGTTCCAAGCTATTTAATGGTGCAATTAGAGATACATCTGTTACCGCAAACGAAATACTTCGAAATAGAGATTTACAAAGCCATGAAAAGCTATCAGCGCCTTTGTGCCTCAGGGAGTAGGTGGCAGTTCCTAAACAATCGATGACCTCCTACTCAAAACTCCATAGTGGAAAACACTGGCAGAAATGTACATTACATCCATTTTCGGAACGTTTTTGGAGGTCGAAAATTGTACGTGACAACCGCTTTGAAGACATCATCGGTTTGGCTGAATTGTACTCGAACCATTAACATGTGCTAAGTACGCTCAAATGGTGCTAAAATAAAAATGAACCTTATATGCGTTACTAATGTCTGAATCTTTTTGCATTGAAAAAACATACTTCATTGCTCAGTCACCTTTAAAAGGACAGGGTAACTCATTCTGATTCAAAAAAAGATTTACTAATTTGCTAACGATTGAGCTACCGCGTTGCATTACATTGAACATACAGCTCAGAATGTCATTTCGAGACCTAGCATAAAATTACAAGGGATTTTTTAGTGCGAAGGGAATAATAATCCTCTCTCAACAGAGTATTTAGAATTCAATTTTCCAAATTGAAGACTGAAGGCCAACTTAAATAATTCCATAAACGCAAAAGGCTAAATGCTAAGTGGGAGTTTAAAATATTTTCTTCTCTTTTTTTCAAGAACTCTCCGAGTGAAAAGAAGTGAGTATGACAAAGAATTTGTTTTACGCTTTCGAAAGTCTTCAAATTGATCACAGAACGTAGCTTCTCTTTTTTTCGTTGCTGAAAAGGGAATTGGATTTGTATCAGATTCCACTGTCAGGTTTATTTCATTCTCGCTTCGTTTCTTACGACGAATCTTGCAACAGATAAAAGAAACACCTATAATATACATAGACTACTCTCTTTTTTCTGTACCGAAATAGAAATCGATAACTTTTGCTTTCATTCAATTCTTTTATCCAGAAAAATGCTTTCATTCTCAAAAGAGAGAGGATTTATTTTTTGCATGTGTTTTTTTCGCCATTTTTTTAATTCAGTTTTTAGGCGTTGATTCTACAATTCTGAGAGCTATTTTTCTACATTAAAGTAAATGTTTTTAATAATTTATTTATATTATTTGCTTAATATTTTTATTTGTGATTTGTTTTGACTTTAAATTATCTTGCGAAAAAAATGTATGTAATTCTCTACAGGATAAGAGTAAAAATAAATCGCCCAAATATGAAAAAATATAATAATCTTTGACTTTATATTTTTTAACTTAATAAAGAAAATAAATTTTAATAAATTGAAATATTCGTTTTACGAAAATGAGTTTTTATATATTTTACATTCTTCATATCACAAGTGTAATATGTTCTAACAACTAAACTTAAATATGAAATAAATATAAAATTTCATACGAGGAATCTTAAATACCAGGCTATGTATAAGACTCATGTGGTTTCCACCTTATAATAGCTTTTTTAATTAATATTTCTCACAACATAGTATGATAGAAACCAGAAAATCAAAAATCAAGAGGTAAATGCTATGTGGTTAAATTTAAAAATTTTCTTACTTTTTGAAGAACACTTTCATATAGTGGAAATACATCATGTATATTGGTTTATTGTTGAATCAGTCTTTTATATTTTTTGGTATCATTTGCTCTTTATATCATAAAAAAGTCTATAACCTCTCAACAACCTGTGGCCATATTTTAACTTAACTAAATTTCACAATTCAAACCAAACAAATATTTAGTCTTGTACTAACCAAATGATTACCACTTTATTTGATTTCAGATAAATACCTTAAAATTGGAAAGTGCTATACAACAATATATTCTATAAACTAAACTTAATTTTCAAATAACGATAAGTCTCATTTTGTAATCTTAAACATCTGGACCTTAGGTTTGAGCACGAAACAGTTTACAAAAAGTGAATAATGAGTATAAGTGTTAGAAGAGTGTAATCATTCCCTGTGATGGTCATATTTAATTTTCTTGATTACTCGCTTCGTTTCATGCGACGAATCTTGAACCAGATAAAAAATTGAAAACACCTACAATGCTAAGTGGGGGTTTACTTTTTCTTCTTTTCAAGAGCTCTTCCGAAAAGAAATCGGTCAAAGAATTTTCCTTTCTCTTCGAAAGTCTTCAAATGATCTACAGAACCGTAGCTTTCTTTATCTCAAAGAGAGGAATTGGATTTGTATCAGATTCCACTGTCAGGTTTATTTCATTCTCGCTTCGTTTTTCAATCTTAACAGATAAAAAGAAACTATTACAAGTTTTCAGAGCGATAACTTTTTTCATTCAATTCTTTTATATAAAAAGCTTTTCATTCTCAAAAGAGAGAGGATTTATTTTTGGGGTTTTTTTTTGCATTTTTTCAATTTAGTTTTCAAGCGTTGACAATGTTATTTTTCTGTAATAAATGTATTTAATAATTTATTTATATTATTTGCTTAATATTTTTATTTGTGATTTGTTTGACTTTAAATTCTCTTGCGAAAAATGTATGTAATTCTCTACAGGATGAGAGTAAAAATAAATTGCCAAATATGAAAAAATATAATAATCTTTGATTTTTATATTTTTTAAGTTAACGAAAAAAAATAAATTTTAATCAATTACAATATTCATTTTTTCGAAAATGAGTTTTATATATATTTTACATTTTTCATATCACAGGGTGTAACATGCTCTAAAAACTGAACTTAAGTATGAAATAAATATAACCTTTCAAAGGGAATCTTAAATACCAGGCTATGTAAGACGTCACGTGGTTTTCCACCTTAAAATAGCTTTTTTTAATTAATATTTCTCACAATATAGTATGATAGAAACCAGAAAATCAAAACATCAAAGGTAAATGCTAAGTGGTTAAATTTAAAAATTTATTTTCTTTTTGAAGAACACTTCCGTATAGTGAAAATACATCATTTATATGGTTTATTATTGAATCAGTCCTTTATATTTTTTTCATGCAATTTGCTCTTTATATCATAAAAAAGTCTATAACCTCTCAACAACCTGTGGCCATATTTTAACTTAACTAAATTTCACAATTCAAACCAAACAAATATTTAGTCTTGTACTAACCAAATGATTACCACTTTATTTGATTTCAGATAAATACCTTAAAATTGGAAAGTGCTATACAACAATATATTCTATAAACTAAATTTAGATTTCAAATAACGATAAAGTCTCGTTTTGTAATCCTAAAAACCTGGACCTAGGGTTGAGCACGAAGCAGCTAGTATAAATTACAAACAGAATGTATATAATGAGTATAAGTGTATAGAAGAGTGTATAATAAGCATCATCCTGTGATGGTCATATATTAATTTTCCTTGATTACACTTTTTTCATAGCATAGTACAACATGAACCTCAACTATTCAGATTGAAGACTAAATGCTAAGTGGGGAGTTTAAACTTATTTCTTCCTTTTGCAAGAGCTCTTCCAAGTGAAAAGAAGTGAGTATGCTAAAGAATTTATTTTACGCTTCTTCGAAAGTCTTCAAATTGATCACAGAACCGTAGCTTGTCTTTATCCGTTGCTCAAAGGGGAATTGGGATTTGTATCAGATTCCACTGTCAGGTTTATTTCATTCTCGCTTCGTTTTTAGCGACGAATCTTGCAACAGATA
>CM063497.1:52573226-52585726 GCA_032207245.1 Pardosa pseudoannulata
AGATAACTCGGATAGTAAACTAACATTAAAATTAAATGCTTTTACACCTGTAAAAAATTAAAAATTCAACCCTAAAACCTAATATTTTGTTTTGTTTTATTTCCTTGTATTTAATAATAAAATAAAAATATTTGATGATTTTTTTGCAATTTGTTTCAAAAACATTTGTAAGGGAAGAAGTTAAAAATGAATAATTCGAAATCGAATGAGATACAAAGATACGGTTTGAACCAAACGGATGAAAATGATCATAGTAAAATATTAAAAATTAAATGCTTTTAAGCCTGTAAAAAATTAAATATTCTACCTAAACCTACATATTTTGTTTTCTTTTATTTTACTTGTATTTAATAACAAAATTTTTTTAAAAATGTGAGGATTTTTGCAATTTTTTTTTAATTTAAAAAGTTCACTTTTAACTTCGGTTAAAAAATGAACAATTCGAAAGAATGATGATTCAAAGATACAAAGATTCAAAGTTGCACCAAACGGAAAAAAGATACGGATTTTATGTGGCAACGAAAAAATTAGTTGTGTCAGCGACGAACAAATGGAGCTATAGTGTTTTATAGCACCAAAAGATGATTTACAAATGAAAAAATGTTGACAACTTACAAGTCAACGTAATTACAGTTAATAAGTGTTACAGTAAATGTTGAACGTGCTGTCCATCATTCAAAACTACAGCTGTGAGACGAGTCACCACACTGTTCACAGCATTTCGTAGCATTTTTGCTTTATGGCACACATTTTCGTGGAAAAAATCTTTAGTGCTACTAGTGATTGACATGTAGCTCTCACTTAGATTTACGTTTTAACCTGTGATCAAATGTATAGTGGTATTTATTTTGGTTAGTTAAAAAAATTATTAGTATTATTTTGGTTGCGTTGTGTAAAATATTTAAGTACTAAATTCGACCACAGGTTCTGAGAGACTGCAGTCAAAATAGAAAATAACTAAAAAACTAAATTAAAAGTACTGAAATCAGCTTAAAAAAAGCAAATTTATTATAATGATAATATATATATTATATATATATATTATTTATTTATATAATATATATATACATCTTTTATACAAACAATCTGATTTATCTTCATAGAATTTACTTTATCAACACGTTCAATTTAGGTGACACACTAATTTAGGTCTGACAATAATTTTCCATCAATTAGGTAAATATATGTATGTAAGAGAGAGGACCTAATCTCCATATCAAATATATGTAAAAAAAAAGTACCTTTGTGTGTTAATATGGTGTGCCAAGAACACTTCTGGTTGAAAGCTAATCAGGATTTGGATGTGTGGTAGCAAATTTCAATCTTCCGTCTGTCTGGTCAGAGGCTTCCTTCTGAGTATTTGAGGTGCGGCCGTAATATTTGACATCGGAACAGTGCTGGCAGCCGCAAGATGTTCCAAACTTTTCCGGAGTCTCTGTCGAATTCAAGGCTATTCCCCTTGGACTCCCGATGTCTCACTGTCACAATCGTCTTCTCCAACTTCTGATTTCTCTGCTCTCCTTGTTTCGACTCCACTCTCGAACACCCCCTCTCTTTCTAGACTTTTCTTATTTTATATTAATTTCATCTTTGTCCCCTCTTCCTTCTTTCTGTCCAGTTGGGATGGTTGTAAATTTCTAATTGGTCTCCTTAACCCCACCTTGAAACCACCAACATGGAAAAACCTTATCCCTTCAAATTGGGCACTGTCCCTTAAGGACTCATAAATAACTCCATAAAGGTACATTCTTATTTAGTGTCATGTACGAAGACGTGATTCTAATCTGGACTGGGATCAGAACCCCGCCCGATAATCCCGCACAAGACGAAGACCGTTGAAATCATTTTTATTGTCCTTTTCCCTTTACAAAAGATGTGATAAGGTCAGATTTAGATCTCCAGCATTTTACTTCTCGTATTAATTAATCAATTATATAACTCATCTAAATCGTCTCATCACAGTGATATCGGTCCTACATCAGAAATGCGACATCGCCATCTGTTGTTCGATAACGGAACTATTTTCTTTGCATTGCTACAAAAACCCGGCCTCTTTTCCATTCGTTTGGTGCAAAGAGCATCTTTTTTATCTTTATTAATTTTCGAATTATTTATTTTTAAAATTTGGCCTGACTTCTGGATCACCCCTTATATGTGTGTGTTTTTGAATTCCGAATTTCCCCATTTCCTTTCTTTGACCTCCAAAATTCCAATTGGAGATTGAAATGTCATAACAAATATTCTAGCTAATAAACCATCTTAAACTTTGATAGAAATCTAAAAGGAAAATATTTTTATTTCAATATTTTTTTAAAATCTTAACTCAATATGTTTTTTAAGGGAAAATACTATTTTAGTTGTAAAAGATACACCGATACGACACTTTTTGCCATTTAAACTTGTTACTTTAAGCCGAAAAATAAATTACAGTGTCTTAGAAAATATCGCCGTAAACTATTTGAGAAACAGCTTTAGAAAAATGGAACATTTTGAATACGAAAAAAAAGTTATAATTCCATAGATTTTTACAAATATTTCCTATTTTATTTTAAATTTCTTTCCGAAATTTCCGAATGGAAGCTATACATATTTTTTGCTGTTGTTTTTCTTTTTATATAAAAACTACATTCTTTTCCTGGAAAACCTGTACAAAAGAAATCGTTTTTCATATGTCATCTTACAAAATTTGCTTTTATTTTTCTCTGAGTACATTACTGAACACCAAATGGGAACATAAAAGTGTTAAATGCATTTTAATATAACTGTATGCATTGTTCGATATTTCTAAGAGACTTTTAATGTGCAAGGCGAGCTTTGTAACTTAATCTTTTCGAATTTTTATAAATTTATATCAGACATACTATTACGTATGCCATATAATATCTGTTTTTATTTCCAACTTAAAGCAAAATTTTTATTTCTACAGAATGATGGTAGAGCAATTTTCGTTCCATAGTTAAGGTAGAATCCCATAGTGATAAATGTTCGTAGTCGTTTGGAATAGCTTTTAGTAGAATTTGGTCTGATTTGCTCATGTGTTGCAAAAGTAGAACGTTTCGCTCTACACCAAACCAAACCGTAGTCTCCTTTTCTTGCAAATTGTACTAATTACAACTGAAATGCTGTAGAATATAACATTCTTCTTTATTCTACTTTCACTTTGTTACAAATCACTCTTTTTATCAAATGAAGGAGAATAACTAAAGTACGATTCTACGTATAACACTGATAAAATATGGTGTGTATAATTTCTTTAATTTCAGTCTCTACAGTCATTTCATCCTCAATCAGTTATCCTCTTCTTAATGATATAAGACGATGAACACAAACGTGAAGAACATCAGAACGTATTCTATTTCGAAATAACACTGAAAGGCTAATTTGTTTTTTTAGTAAATAAAGTTTAATAATCAGAGTACAATTCTATTAACATCTTTAAAATATGGTGTGTACAATTTCTTCACTTTCTGTCTCTTCTCACATCTCATCTCTCAATCAGTCATCCTCTTTTAATGATCTAGACGACTAAAAGTTAAAGACTGTATTCAGAAAATATTTATATTTAGAATAACAGTAAAAAAAGTTCGAAATTGATTCATTGGTAGCTTATAGCAGATGGTTTAAAACTTCTTTATTCTACTTTCACTTGTTACACAAAAAACACTCTTTTTTTAACAAATGAACTTAGAGTAATCAAAGTACGATTCCACGTATACACTCGATAAAATATGGTGTTACAATTTCTTCAATTTCAGTCTGCAATCATCTCATCCTCTTTTTAATGATCTAAGACAGGGGGTCGGCAACCTGTTTGTTCTTAAGGGCGCAATACTAAATTTGAAAATCACAGAGTGCGCATATTTTACAGATAATCAACAGGTATAAATAGGCGTTAAAAAAACAGATTTTTTTATAACTTTATTTTGTTGGTGTCATACATAATGATACATACAGTTCAGTGTGAAACTTGGGTGTCCATATTTTCAGCTAATTTCTTATAATTGGGGATATATTTAGAGTTCCCGGTCCTTAAACAATTATCTAAATGTGAGTCGTTAAGCTTTGTTCGGTATTTTGATTTCAAATTTTTCATATTTGAGAACAAAGACTCGCAATTGTATGTTGCACAATATGAATAAATTTTTAGCGCACATTTCCTTAAAATAGGATACTTATTTTCACCGACTAAATTCCAAAACATTTTATCATTACTATGCGCTTTTCAAATAATATCACTTTGCAAGTTTATTATTTATTTTTCTAGGATATTACGAAGCTTGAAATACACTGAAACTAATTCAAGGACATCATTTTCAGTAACATTGAATGGATTTATGAAAATCTTAGAACGGGTTCTAATGCTGCAAAATCGTCAAATCTAGAAGAAAATCTTCTATTAGCTTATCTATAATTTCTAAATATGATGTAGCAGTAAAAATTTTCGTTATTCAAATTTAAACTCTCAACAGTATATTTTTGTATTTGGGATATGTGATAATGATTTTTTTCAATAGATGGATTTCAACAACACTAACTTGCATTTGAATGTCTAAACTCAATGACTACTTGCTGTATATCGCCGTTTGACAGAGTAGTAAATCGCTCTGGCTATCATACATTTACATTAGTCCAGCGACGCATTAAAAATCACTCGGGGGCGCTCTTGCCATGATCTAAGACGATGTGGACAAGCGTAAATGCCTGTATTCAGCACATATTCATATTTAGAATAACACTAAAAAAAGTTCGAAATTGATTCACTGGGTGCTTATATAGATGGTTTACAACTTCTTTATTTCTACTTTCACGTTGTTACACAAAACACTCTTTTTTAACAAATGAACTTAGAATAATCAAAAGTACGATTCCACGTATAACACTCGGTAAAAAAATATGGTGTACAATTTCTTCAATTTCAGCCTCTGCAATCAATCATCCTCTTTTTAATGATCTAAGACGATGTGGAAAAGTTTAAAGGACTGTATTCAGAACATTCATATTTAGAATAACACTAAAAAAGTTCGAAATTGTTCATTGGGTTCTTATAGCAGATGTTACAACTTCTTTATTCTACTTTCACGTTGTTACAAAATACTCTTTTTTTTAACAAATGAAGTCGAATAATCATAGTACGATTCCACGTATAACACCAGATAAAATATGGTGTATGAATAAGTCTTCAATTTCAATCTCTAGATATCTCATCTTCAATCAGTCATCCTCTTTTTAATGATCTAAGACGATGTGGACAAACGTAAATGACTGTATTCAGAACATTTCATATTTTGAATAACACTAAAAAGACAGTTGGAACTTGATTCATTTGGTGCTTATAGCATATGGTTTACAATTTTTATTCTACTTTCACATTGTTACAAACACTTTTTTTTTAACAATGAAGTTGAGTAATTTTAGTATTCCACGTATAACACCCGATAAAATATGGTGTGTATAATTTCTTCAATTTCAATCTCTGCAATCATTTCATCCTCTTTTTACTTTTGCAAGTACAGAGATTGAAATGATGACAAATTGATTTATCTGTTATAAAATTCTATATTACAGTACTTATGGCATGCATTTACATGTAATGGCAAATAAATCTTTTTTCACGGAATTTTTCCTTTTTTGTAAATGGCATCATGTGATGCTTAATAGTATAGCTGGTTACTAAAATGACGTTCTGTAACATTCAGATTTGTGTAAATTTCATATTTATTTTACTTTCGTAATCCATAATATCTTATATTTAAGATAAATAATGATATGTAATTGGCAGAAATGTATAGGGCATTAAAGTGTTAATATATTGGGTGATAACAGCAGTTGTTTTGCTGTCAAAGGTCACATGTATATTAAATTTTAAGTTTTTACATATAATATATAATTTTTGTCACTTTTTTCTTGTATAAAACAGAGCGTCTCTAACACATAGGAATTATAAAAGTATACTGTAATAAGGTGATTAAATTTTTAAAAAAGTTTAAGAAAGTTTTGTGGATTAATTAATTGATAGATATTGAACAAGCCTCATACATGTCAATAGTAATGAGAAGAGAGGATAAAAGAAGTCTGATAAAATATAAATGGTGGTTTATGACTATGATTGCTGGACATACGAGCGATGTCTGCGACAATGACACCAGGGGTGAAAAAGCCTTGGGAAACATTTACAAGCGACTGCAAAAACAAGGATCGAAAGGGAGGCTGTCATAAAAGTCGACAATTTTATGGTCATGGGTTGGAGCATTATATGAGGCACCGAATAAAGTAGCCGTAAGATGTCATTGGAGTTTTGAGTTCGAAAAGAGGAGAGTAATGAAAGAATAAAATGAGTAGCAGCTAGAGGCAAGAAGCTGGAAGAGAAAAGAAAAGGAGAGCAAGATGGCAGAGAAAGCTGACGAAACAGAAAGCAAAGTTGGAGGAGAGAAAGTTAATTCTCTGACCAAATATATTAGTGGTCAAAGAACTCAGATCACACCAGCGAAAGGAAATCAGCGAGAAGGACTGAAAAATTTCCTACATCTCAGTTGCCAAGCGACAAGCACCTTACCTGAAGCAGCATAAGACTCAATCTTGCCGCCAATCTCCTGTCTAAGTTCAAGCCTCAACCGATGATCATTATCAGCTGTCTATCCATTTGCAATTATTAGACTTCTTTTATTTTTAATTCATAATTTTTATAAATTTATCAGGGTCCTCTCTCAGAAGAAGCGATTACAAACGTTAACAGATGAATTGAATATAAACTGTACATAATACTGTAAATAAATCTTGTATATGGTTGATTATTCAATCACTCTTTTACATTTTTTTATGTCATTTGGCACTTTTACCATAAAAAAGTCTATAGCCTTCAACAACCTGTGGTAATATTTTAATTTAACTAAACTATAAACTCAAACCAAATAAATATTTAGATTTGTAGTAACCAAATAATTACCCCTATATTTTGATCTCAAGTAAATACCTATAATTGGAGAGCGCCATAAGACATATACGGTATTTTTTAAAATTGGAATACGAAGTCGTAATTTCTTTTAAAGAATGATGATCTCTTAAATTTTGAATACAAAGGAAAAATATTATGTCAAACAAGTCTCAGTTTCAAATAGTTTCTAGAACTTGATGAAGTTTTTATGATTTGATATATTTCTAGGAAAGAAAGATGATAAAATTTTTCTAGTAATATTTTTAACTGTGTGTGGCAACAGTAAAATATGCCTTTATTCAAGAATAAGGAGATTTCATTTTTGATTTTCTTTGGTAGTATTTTTCTATTAAAGTTGGGCCAATTCCGTAGCTAGGTAGTTTAAGTTTTATTTTTTTCTTTGATTGATTAATATATCATAAATCATTTTCCAAATTCACAATTAATATAAAATTTATAACCATTTACAGAGGATAACACATAAAATCATTTTCGAACTGTTGACGAATATCTATTTAGGCAAATTTAAATCAAATTCACAATTTCTTTTATTTTAGAATTAAACATAATTTCTTCAAGATATATACGATATTAGTATGCTAAGGTCATGTTTTCATAAAAGAGATAAGTTTTTTTTAAAGCATTGTGTTTTCCTATACGACTTCCGCTATTCGCCAAAATATGACGGTGAACTTTTTACCACTGTATAAAGTGAGAAGAAACAACTGTTTTTAAGGTCTATTTCCAGAACCATTGTCATTCCCAGATAGCATCCATACTTGCAAGTTTGTTTTTTTTCTGTATAATATCTTGTCATAACAAATTTGACACTAAAAACCTTGCATCAAAACTCTTTCAAATTAGAAAGAACATAAAGCGACTACTCCTTTGCTATTTTGCTGCAAAACTGTGGCAATCTTGTCATGACAACCTTGAAGCAAGCAAACATTCTTAGACTTGTTACAGTCTTATTTCAAACTTTCAGGCTTATCATGCTGAACTTACTGCAAGTTTGCAGGCTTCAAAAGCATGAGTGCTGCAAACGAAATTTGCTGTCTCGGTTGGTATTGGAGCTATTTACATGTACTGGAAGTACTCATTAAACAAATTGCTTAAGTGATTCAAGTTATACACTTCCTGATTACTTTTCATCCGTAGTCAGTTTGCACAATCTACTGAGTCACTGCCTTGTCTAGTTATTTCATGAAATACCTAGTTATTCTATGAAATAATGGACTTACACTTTTAAGGTTACATACTTACTGTATATGAGGAATAACCTATTTGTTTTGTTTGTTTGTGTAATCTCTCATAAAACAAATAAAACACAGTAATCTTTCTGACAAAAGTCAAAGATTTTAAAACAGAAAATAACTAAATAATTAGAGAGACCTTAATTTTATCTAGTCAAATGGTTTATTTGTTATATTTTAATATTTTTAATGATTCAATTTGGGGTAAAAATAAATACATTTTGATTATGTTTCCTTTTAATTTTTAGATGTCTTTTTACTAATTTGTTTTCTAAAGTTTTATAATTACAGAATTATTAATGCTTAAAAAATGTAATAATCTAGAAGAAACAAAGAACAAATGAAGAACCACGCAATATCAGATAAAAGTTTAAGTATGATAAAAAAAAATTCCCTGTAATCATTTCGTCTCGGACTGGAAGAATTCAGGAAAAGTAATATCTTCTGTTTTATTCGTGTAACATTGCTGTCGATTCAAAAGTCATGGAAGGAAATGCATACTTAAAGTAAATGTTTTCCTTCCGTTACTTCATGTTGATGAAAATTTTTGAAATAATTCTTTTTGTTTATTTTTAAGATGACTTACTGGGGTTAATTAAAATAGCTTTATTTTGTTTAATGATTTACATTTTTCATAAGAGCAGGTACTCTCAAGAACTTGGCAATAAAAAGCTCTAATCATGGTAGCCAAATATTTTCTCCAGATCTTGCTGTGTCCAAATATCTGTATCTAAATTTTGATTTATATTATATGGAATTATCTCTCCATGTGCAACCCTTTTCTTATATATGAAATAGTAATAAAGCTCTAATCATGGTATCCTAATATTTTCTCCTGATCTTCCTGTGTCCAAACAATCTATTTTGATTTATATTATATTGGTATTATCTCTCCTTGTGCAATCCCTTTTCTTATATATGAAATAATAATAAAGCTCTAATCATGGTAGCCAAATATTTCTCTCCAGATCTCGCTGTGTCTAATCAATCAGTTATCTAAATTTTTATTTATATTATACTGGTATTATCTCTCCTTGTGCAATCCTTTTCTTATATATGAAATAGTAATAAAGCTCTAATCATGGTAGCCAAATATTTTCTCCAGATCTTGGTGTGTCTAAACAATCTGTATCTAAATTTTGATGTATATTATATTGGTAATATCTCTTCATGTGCAACTATTTTCTTATATAAGAAATGGTAATAAAGCTGCTAATCATGTTGCCAAATATTCTCATATCTCGCATGTGTCCAAACAATCTATTTTGATTTATATTATATTGGTATACAGTTCTCCTTGTACAACCCTTTTCTTATATAAAAATGCTCGTATTGCTTAAACAAATGGTTCCCCTAATGGTTCCCTATGGCTAATTTTTTAATAATTATTAATGATCTTTGTACACTGTTGATATTAATTGTCATAAATATAAATGCCCGGTTTAAGTAATTTTGGTTTATTAATTAAGAGTATAAAATTTCTGTATAATAATAGCCCAAGTCATCTGTTCATCTGTTCTCCCATTTATGAAGAGGTTGAACTTATCTAAAATTATTACTAAAATCAAAAGATCTTAAAGAAAATAATTTTATTTTGAAAGAGTACGAAATACAGAACAAACAGAAACAAATTGTAGCCTTTTAAAAAAATGTAAGAGAGCATGAAATAAAGTACTATTGTCTCTTTAGATAAGTTTTAAATTTCATTTACATAATGAATATATGTCAGACTTGTTTATAATACGCATTATAGTAATTTTTCTTAACAGTAAATAGTATCCTAAAGCTCTAAGAGGTCAAATATTTTCTCCAGATCCTGTGCCGCTCCAAGAAGTTTATCTGTATTCTTTTCATTTAATTTTCCATCAAAACGGCCCAATTTATAATTTATTTAAAAACATTTTACAATTTTTGAATTTACAGCGTTAAAACAGGACAACGTCTGTCAGATCGTCTAGTCTATATATATAAAAATGAATTTGTGTGTGTCTGTCTGTACTCAATAGACTCAAAAACTATGCATCCAATCGCCGTGAAAATTTGGGAAATGTTTAGGTATATCCCTGGGAAGGTTTTTGTAAATTTTCAACGTTCGAAATTCATTCCTTCCCCTTTTTCGAGCATTTCATGTCATTATTCCAAGCATTATTTTCCCCGGTTAAACGCAAACGATTAAGTTTTTAATTTATCGCATCATATCTAAGGGAAAGAAGCAATATTTCTAGCAATGTGACGTCATCCCAAGTAATTGTTTTAAACGCAGTTTTCCACGGTTAAAAGCAGGAGATTAAAATGTTCAATTCATCACATAATAAATAGGCGAAAATGATATTTTTCTATCATTATGACGTCATTCATTTAAATATTTCATTTATTCATTTCTTATTTTATATTATTTAAAATCGTCTGCTTAGTATCTATTCGATTTGAACTGAAATTTGAGATATAAAGTGATTCACTTTCATTTCTATGTGACGCAAATTGTAGCATTTTTATATGAGAACTAATTTTAAATTTAATTCTTGGTTCATTTTATGTTACAATGAAATGCATATCAACAATATTCTAAGTACAAAAAGTACAAATTTCAGTGACTCTCATGGCCAAATAAAACCTATCATTTTATATAGTTATCTTCATATTCATATGGTTGTCGATATGAATGTGTGTTTCTGTTTCATACAAAACTATGTGGTTTGTCATAAATTTCCTTAATTTTGGAAAACATTTATTACTACCAACAAAATTAGCACTGTTGCTGTCAAAACCTGTGCTTCCTATTCTATCACGTAATATGGCAAGATCTGTTAACTTTGCTAATCAACGTACAGTAGTAATACAGTAATGCAATTTAGGGTTAAGCTTATATTTTACAATAAAAAAAGTTTGAGCAAATTTAATATAAGACAAATTCGATTATAAAAAAACTGAATAATGTTATAATACGCTTATGATAGAAATATATAAACATGCCAATGTCTCGAACTGAACTGTGACGAATTTAGAGAGTTATTCACGAAAAATAAATCTTTGTTTAAAAGTAATATATTAAGTTCACCGTAGTCTGGTCGTATAGTTTTTGTATATAAAATAGCAAGAAACTTTTATAAAGAATTGGAAAAATTGATATGAAGCAATACAAGTTTTTAAAATTAAAATAGACTTATTTGTTTGATATTTTACATAAATTCTACTTTATGTTCTAACTCGTATATTTTGAAATATATATAAAATTCAAAAACATTATTAAAATAGTTTCAAAAAAAGTTTTTTTGATTAGAAATACCCAACACTGAAAATCAAATAAAACTTTAAGAAAGATAAATAATCCTTTTTAAGCTTTCGTTCTCCTCCGCAAGTATTCAATAAAACAGTTTTTTTTCTTTTCTACCATTTTCTTTAGCATTGTTCCGATGTAGAATTCTATGACACTGAAAGAAATACATTTTTAACTCAACTGAAAAGAAACTTTTAGAAGAAAAATTCTTGTGAGCTAGAGATTATTATACAGTAAAAAAAAAGAATGAAAATTATTTTCTCTTCTTAAAAAATAAATTAGAACGTATTGATTTTAGTTTAATAATGAATCTAAAATATTAATTTTGTAATAAAAAAGATATGATGAGTACTAACTATTGCAGGAAAACTACTTCACATTTTTGGGTTTTCTTCGCAAATACAGTCAAACTTGTCTATCTCGAATCTTTTTTTTTACTTCCAAGAGATTCGAGATAGACAAGTTTGACTGTATTTGTTTGACTTTATCTCGAATCTCTTGGAAATAAAAAAAAATTCGAGATAAACAGGTTTCGAGATACACAGGTTTTATGAAAATAGACTTAGATAATTTCTTTACACAATAAAAAAGATTGAAAATTTGAAGTATTTTTAGTTTTATTGACATGCACGGCTCATTTTCATTGTTTTGCAGCCGTTTTCGAAGTTCTTTTGAACGATACCTTTGTTTTTTATGATAGTGGAAATAGTACTGGGTGGATTTCCAAATTTAGCGGCGACTACGCTTTTTCTTCACAGAAAGGTTTTCCTTAAAAAATGACAGAATTTTAATTTTTTTATGGTTAAAACATTCTATTTTCTTTTAAGAGCTGCCATTTTTAGCTCTAAAATTGAGACAGCAAGATGCGAGATGATACTTTAGTCATTAGACTGAGAACCAGTTCTATTTCCAAAAAGAAATTCTCCTCAACCCCGATCCCTTATTATACCAGAGCTGAGAACCCGATTTTAGTACAATTGCCAGCCAATCCCTGACCAAATAACCCTCCGAGAGAGAATACTAGAAGTGTATTTCCTGG
>CM063497.1:52590726-52603226 GCA_032207245.1 Pardosa pseudoannulata
CTTGGAGCTTTGGATCTTCTGCATCAGTTCGAGCACCATTTTTTTTTATCAAGACGCCATGTTTGGCATATCTTCGATCGAGTGTGGTCCCTTTGGTATCATAACCTAAAAATCCTTTTACATTTTATATCCTAATAACTTTTCTGTTAAAACTCTAATAAACAAAATTCAGCAGGAAGAATTAGTTTTTCTTTTTTTTTCCAATTTCCACTATACGTGCGGCTGGCCTTGACACTCTGTCGGCCTCATCTTAATAGTTCTGTTTTACTACTTTTGTAAGGCAATGACAATTAGTAATTAGCCTGTGAAATAGACTCCTAGACTTTTATGAAAAGATTTTTGTTGTTACTACCGGAGATAAAATTTTCGTTGAAATAAAATATAATCAATGATTAAATTTAAAATTATCGCATATGTACCTAATCTATTATTTAAGCCAAATATAAAAGAAAATTATTTACGTAATATCTAAATTCAGTGATGAAACGTATGAAAATAATGCAGACGATATTTAAATAATTTAAAATAAGAAATGATTAAATGAGACGGTTAAAGGAATGACTTCCTAATGGTGTAAAAATGTTATTTTTACCTATTTATTATGTGATAAACTTAATCACCAGATCTTAACTGAGGATAAAAGGGTTTGATATAATGACATTAAACGCTTGAAAAAGGGGGGAATTTCGAACGTTTTAAAGACTTGCTTTGAATTTTGCTAACCCTAATTCATCAAGAATCCAATATGGATGCCTCTATCCATTCCAGGTTCAACCGCTTCATAAATTCGAGAACAGAGGACAGATAACTTAGACTATTATCATACAGTCGAACTTCGATAACCCGACTTCCTATAAGTCGAATAAATCCACTAACCCGAACTTTTAATCATATCCCGAATCATTTCTACACTTTTCTTTAAAAAAATGTCTCGACAACTCGAAGTGAACAACTTCTAAGTCGAAGTTTTTGTGATAGATTTCAACAGTAAAAAACAAAATTCTGTTCAAAACTTCGAATACCAGTCCATTCGTGACCTTCTAGAACCTTCGTTCTTGAAGGTCACGAGCAAGCACAGGACGCTATTCACATCTTACAATAATACCTGGAGACCACAGAAGGTACAGACAACACCTTATTTAACTGTGTTCAAAAGTTAGGTGACTTTGTGAATGCCAACAACCTTAAAAATAGCTGTTTTTTTCAAATGAGATTTACATAATATGTATAATAATTAATATGTAATGAGGCTAAATTTCTTGAGTTTTAAATAAAACTTTTGAATCCATTCTTTTGTTGTTTACATAGGCTATTAAAAAACTGAAATGCGTACAACTATAGTATTATGACACCTATCAAACCATTTAAACTATGTCGATCCATCTTAAGAGAAGAGAGGAATGGGAGGTAACTTCGATAACTCGAACTTTGGATAAGTCGAATATTTATTGGGGTTCCCTGTGACTTCGAGTTATCGAATTTCGACTGTAATGGATTTAATAATGATTCTGCCTATAGCCATCATGTGACAAAACTTTTGATATGAGAATAGACATTAGAAACTAAATATTTTCAATGAGCAAATACTAATTTTGCGTTCAATCAAAATTTTTAAAAATGTATTGTACAATTCAATATGAGCTAAGAATTATGTAGTGTTTGTTCACATGAGATTGTTTATTTTCTAAATCACATGCATATAACGATAAATTATGCATATAAAATAAATATTTTTAAAAATTTGTCTCCCTTTACTTCTTTATTCATATCTCTCATTAAAAGAAAATAAATTTAGTTCGAGATTAAAAATAAATTTTTTGAATTTCTTTTAGTCTATGGCGTTTTTCAGCTTCCACGAAAATTTCTTTCTTTTTTTTTCTTTTTTAGAAATCCCTTTGCAATTAATTTAAGATATCGTCTATCTTCAAAGCACTTACGGAAATAGGTAAAATTTTATTGAAATGAAAAGGTTTTTTTATTAAAATTGGGTATTAGACAGTGAATGCAAAAAGCAATTTTAATAATATTTTCATAAATTTTTAAAATACATTATTAAAAATTGTAAAACATTATTTACAAAATTAATGAGTCAATCGTTTTGTATATTGAACAAATGCTTTGGACAGAATTTCTTTGATGAAATAGCGATAGTTTTACTGAATGACTACTAAAAAACTGATTTTTGAATAAAATTTATTAATATTTAAACACTTAATTTTGCTAGACTTGTAATGGAATAGATTTATAAATTGTTAACTGTATTATTACTTTATTTATAAAAAACTGTAAGCAGTTTAACCCTCTAAGCTGTTCATAATTACAATTGCCAAACGAATGATGTCTTCAAATCGGTTTTCACATACAATTTTCGACTACCAAAAATTGAAAATGGATGTAATGTACATTTCTGCCAGTGTTTGAGGTAGGAGGGTCAGGTCGATTGTTTAGAAACTGCATACCTCTTTGAGTGACATTTATTGAGTGATGCACCTCAAATCCCTGAGGCACAAAGACGCTGATAGCTTTTCATGGCTTTGTAAATCTCTATTTCGAAGTATTTCGTTTGCGGTAACAGATAAATCTCTAATTGCACCACACTTAAATTACTTTCGTAAAAAAATATAAATAATTCTCTTAAAGAATATTTTTATTGTACTTTAGAATCCATTATTTCTTATGGGATGATAATCGAGACTTGACGAGCTTTATGTATTAAAAATTAACTATCTATAATATCTATTTATATATCTATTTATAACCGGAAGTAAAGGGACAATAACGAGGGTGGGTTTCGGTATTCTATTCTAGTCGACAAAGGGTGAAGTAAAAATCATAGAATGCTTTGGCCATTGACACAATAAACATTTAGCGTATATTTGGGAGACTTTTTTTAATCGGTGTGTTCCACTCGAAGGGTTAAGCAAAAGATTTCATTTATATATATATATAAATTTCTATTGAATATGTCTCAACAAACTTTATACAGTATATAACCTGCTTTTATTCCTATGCTGTAAGCCAAAATGATTTCATTTTCAGTATTTCTATAGTTCTTGGAATATATATAAAAATTGCACAATATCTCAGTTTTTTAATCCCCCTATTTCAAAGAATGTCTTATTAAAACAATACAAAGATAAAGATATGTTGAAATTATTAGTTTGTAGCATAGTTATAATTGAATAAAACCTTTTTTGCCGAATTTTCGTTTCAATATCATGAAAACGTTTCAAGAAATGACATCTATTAAAGAAAAAAAAAAAAAAAAAAAGAGTGTTTCTTAGAAAACAAATTTAAATATCTTACAAGAAATGAAACATTTTTTCCCGCTCTAGATTCTTAAAACTCACCATATTTGTAATTCAATTTCCCTCTTTCTTCGTTGAGTTTTGAATTTGTTTTTAAATTATATATTTTTTCTAGGTAATTTTGTATTAGGTTAGTAAGGGATAGATATTTAATTTCTGAATTACTTCACTCTTTGAAAATTCCATGTGTTTTATAAGCATGGATTTTTAAATTTAATTAGTTAATTAAAATTAAAATTAGTCTTAACCCTTTAACGGACAGTGGTTTCGTAGCAAAACCACCTATTAAACATCTGTTATTTTCAAACTTTACTTTTTGGATTATTTTACTTTATCTTTTTATAATTATTTACTGCTCCAATCTCATACATCTAAGATATATGGAAGCCAATGATGTAGAATCAAGAGCTTTTGCAATTAAAAAAAAAACTTTTCGGAGACATGGATGAGTTTTCGATTATATATATATATATATATATATATATATATATATATATATATAGTATGTATATATATATATATATATATATATATATATATATATATATATATATATATATATATGTATATATATATACATATATATATATATATATATACATATACACACATATATATGTATATATATATATATATATATGTATGTATGTATGTATGTATATATATATATATATTATATATACATATTTTACATTTTATACATTAAAAATACATTAAATATTTTATATATTTTACATATTTTATACATTTTATATATTCATATTATACATTTTATACATATTATATTTTTGATATTTTAAATATATAACAGATGATAGTGCTACGTTTAACTTATTTACTTCTTTTTCTATTGAAATATATGTATTTAAATTTTCTGTACTTGAGAAGTCAGATTCAATTTATTTTACTTATGACCTCAAATAAAAGTATCTGTACAAGCAACACTTTTAAGTTGTTAAGCTATTTATTTATTATACCAGTTTAAGGATTATCATTTATTGTTCTTCCAGTATAGTTAAACTTTTAAAAAAGCATAATGTTCAAACTGTACGAGGGTAGGGATCAGTCAGTTAAACCCCTTCTCAAACCCTAATTTGATATCCTTTAAGGCAAACCCTTCTAAGGAATGTAATATATATATATATTATATATATATATATATATATATATATATTAATATATCAAAATTATTTAACTTTAATATTTCTTCAAAAGCCTCCTCTCTCCAATTTTAATTCATCCAAATATCTTTCCCAGTATCTAAATGGTTTGGTCAATGAAGTATTTTCCACTTAACATTCCTTTCTGTCATAAAACTGTAAACTTTCTGTCTATGCAGCAGTTTCCCAGGTGTTGGCGGAACATGTTTTCGCGTTTTGCTGATATTGCAGTCAATTCGCTTATTAAGCTGTTTTTGTTGTGGGAAAATTCTTGTTGTCAGCGCTCTTGGGTGTACTTGTGTGAGAGCAGAGTGAACTATGGGGCATTTGATTATATATTATCCAGAAGGACAGATGTGTCGTGTTGCTGCTCTGAAATAAAGTTTTTAAATTAGACTTCTGAGTTCTCTTGAATATGAGACCCGACTGCACCTTTGTATTTTATGAATGGCAACTGTTGAACTTTCTCCTTGTGAAGGAGTTTTATAAAAAATGAATTACATATATATATATATATATATATATATATATATATATATTACATATACAAAGCTTATAGATAACATTTATAAACAAATTACATTAAATTCCCATGAATTTATTTTGGTGACCTTTAAAGGGTTAAAATAGGTAATAGCCCTAAATACTAAGAATCATATAATAAATATGTAATATGGGTGTACCAGGGTACTTTCCCCACTATAGTGAGCAAGTTCATGCACAGATGAGAAAGAAATTTCCAAGAAGAATTTAGAACTGTGATTGTTGACTTCGAGTTTTAGTGGGGACCCTGCGGAGCAGTTATAGATGACTGAATAGCACAAGCGTAACGGACAAGCATGTAACCGTAAGTTATGTGGGCAGGGGCTAAAAATAATGTCAGCTTTCACAAAAAGAGCTATTTTAATGAGCCCATAAATAAACTGCAGGAGGTGCATGGGAAAATTTCACGAAACAAGCGATTCAAAGAAGAAAAAGGGGCGTTAAAACCGAGGTAAGGAGGGAAGAAAAGTAGTCTAGGTCGGGATTGAAAAGTTGCTGGACAAATAGCCCGGACCAGCAATCGAGTCCCGAAACCTGCATGCCAGCCTAGACGTACAGCAAAATAACGGCCTCTACGGCAGTACCAAAGCCTTTTTACACCCTTTACATCCTTATGAAAGCAGGAGCCTGCAATATCCGGAGGGAAATAGATTTAACATATTTATGACGGTTATTTAGGCCTCAGTAATTCAATATTTTGATTAAGGAATAACATATAACAAGGAGGGAAGAAAAGCAGTCGAAGTTAGATTGAAGAGTTGCTGAATATCCAGAGAGGCCCGACCAGCAATCGTGTCCCGAAACCCGCATGCCACTATAGATGTACAGCAAAATAACGGCTGCTATGCCAGTACCGAAGCTCATTTACGCCCTTTACGTCCTGATGAAACCCCGATCCTGCAATATCCGGAAGTAAATAGATTTAACATATTTATGACGGTTATTTAGGCCTCAGTAATTCAATATTTTGATTAAGGAATAACATAAACAAGGAGTAAAGAAAAGAGTTTGAAGTCGGATTGAAGAGTTGCTGTATCGAGAGATTAAGCAATTTAAATAAATAGATACAGTGAAATAACGGCCTCTACACCAGTGAACATTTGTTTTATTATGAAAATTGCAATAATAGTAAAGAGACTTAACATATTATGATTATAGGTGTAATTCAATATTTTTGATTAAGGAATAACATATAACAAAAGAGTGTTTAATTATTGTGTATGATGAAAATAAATCTAAATAATTTCTTTTTATGTTATATAACAAGTAGTATATCAATTTGTAAATATGTAAAGAATAATATTCCTTAATCCAAATATAAGGTATTATATTTTCTGTGTTTCATGTAAACGAACATGTTAGTGTTTGTAATTAATATAACATATTTAAATGCATAATAATTTTATAACAATATATTTCATCAATTCGTAAATATCCAAGAGATGTTTTAAAAACTAATTAATTAAAAAAAACCAACAAATGTAAACAAGATAATAAAAAAATGAGAAAAAGAAACGTGAATCTTTAGTTTAACATATTTGGCGATTTACATTACTTATAGGAAGAAATAGATCTTTAAACGATTTATTTACATTTTTATGGTTATTTATAGGTCAGATTCCGGTATCAGAAATTATTTTTTATTCATTGTACTTACCATAACGTTCCTTTTGGCTAGTGTGAAATCTGTAATAATAAAAAATAGGGTACCCCATTTGCAAACTTGGCGAAATTTATTGGCATTGTTTACTACACCGCATGTTAGTTGTCAATTTATCTGTATTACGTGATAATAACAGCAAAGATTTTAATATTGAAATTGATTATTTGGCGGTATTATGAATGATGTCCAAAATTTACAAATCAATTGCAAATCGTGTTGTGTAACAGACACACAAACGAATTTCTTATTTTCAAAGCTATATAACTTAAACCCTAAATATTTTATTATGTGAAATAGAGTCTTTTTATGAAAAGAATTTGTTTGTTGTTAATACCGAGGATAAATTTTTTCATATCAACAAAATATAATAGATGATTAAATTTAAAATTATCACTTTTGTACCTAATGCATTATTTAAATCGAATATAAAAGAATATTATTTAAGTTCATATCTAAATTCAGTGATGGACATATTAAAAAGAATTCAAACGTATATTTAAAGTAATTTAAAATAAGAAAAGATAAAATTAGATGGTTAAAGGAATGACGTTATAATGCTAAAAAATATTATTTTTACCAGCTTATAATGGGATAAATTGATAAATCGAACCGCTCCTCAAACGAGGAAAATAAGGCTTGAAATGGTATTAAATGCTCGGTAATTAATGGTATTAAAAAGCTCGAAAAGAGGGAAAGGGTATTTCGAAAAAAATTTTTGCTTTGAATTGATAGCCCTAACTCATGAAGAATGTATATGTATTCCTCTATCCATTACATGTCCAATAACTTCATAAAATTAGAGGAAATAGAGACAGATAATTTAAGCTATTATTATATAAAAGCAATTTTTTGTGGTAAATTTCAAATCATGAGATGTAAAGGCTAACGTCACAATCTAGACAGTAGACAAGTTTTCTTATATGTCTAATTATTTCTTATCTAGTCAGGAACAAACACTTATTCTATATGTACACCAGTATTCTCAATTTTTTAATCTACCATTCTATGAGCGAAATCAGTTCAACGCCTCCTAAAATCCGAAATGTGTTCAATCTCCCCTATGGATTGGAAATGTGTACAACTGCCCTGTTGTAAAAATTCAGTAATTTAAAGTACATAAAAGTACTTAATTAACTGTATAGAATACTTAATTATAAGAGACAAAATTATTAAGTAATTTTCCTCAATATAGTTACAAATCAATGTTTTAATTAAATTATTTTTTGTGTTTTATATAAGTACTTAAGTATTTAATTAAAATATAGAAGTACTTAATTATAAGAGACAAAATTTTTAAGTAATTTTCTTCAAAACAGTTACAAATCAAAGTTTAAACTAAACTTAATTAAAAGTAAATATTTAAAGTACTTAAGTAAAGTACTTAATTAAAAGTATAGAACTACTTAATTATAAGAGACAAAATGTTTAAGTAATTTTCCTCAATACATTGACAAAGTTTTAACTACGCTTGATTAAAAGTACTTATTTAACCCTTCCGTGGGCCGTGGGAAGATAACTTCCCACTTACACGATCTTATAAAATATAGCTGTGGAAAGCGCGAAAATTATTCTAATATTTTGGTCTTGTTATTGAAACGATGGGAAGACTGATTTACGCTTCGGTTTTGCACTGTCATCAATTGTTCGATCGATTGGATAAAATTAGCAGCTCTGTTTTGAAAGTTTGGAAACGTGGAGTGAGATATAAATGGCCCACGAAAGGGTTAAAGTACTTAAGTAAAATACTTAATTAAAAGTATAGAAGTATTCAATTATAAGAGACAAAATGTTTAAGTTATTTTC
The DNA here is from genome assembly GCA_032207245.1 of Pardosa pseudoannulata. NCBI lineage: Eukaryota > Metazoa > Arthropoda > Arachnida > Araneae > Lycosidae > Pardosa > Pardosa pseudoannulata. The sequence goes on from CM063497.1 coordinate 52,599,204, forward strand.
CTCAATAGAGTTACAAATCAAAGTGTTGTTACTGAGGCACGCTGAAGCAGAGTTCAGTCGAATTCTATAGCCGAATGGTTAGGACACTAATTTACGATTCCGGAGTTTCTGAATTCGAATACCACTGGGACATAGATGTTCGTAGCCATTCGGAATCGGATTTTAGTAATAGGTCCTGGTCTAAATAGCCCTCGTGTTGCTAAAGAGCAGACCATAGTGTTCCAAATTAAATGAATGATGTTAATTAATTACATTTTTCAGAATGTCAGCCCAATTTCACGCAGAACATAGGGAATTAAAATAACTGTTCTTGTACCACTGCGTAAGGTTTTTTTTTATTACTGGTAAAAATCACACAAATTAGTTGCTTGATGTAAAAAATAATTTAGCCTTTTTAAAATTAAATTTGAAAGCCAAAACCTGCTCATTTTGACGGTCTACCAGCCGAAACAAGTTGACTGTCCACCAGCACCGTTCCACCACCTACCGGGGGACGGTTTCAAGCCCGTCGAGAACCACTAATGTACACAATATTTTAGAAATATATTTCATTATAGAACACAAGCCCCGTGTATACATGCAAAGAGCCTAATTCCCTATAGAATAATAGCCTAAGTTATATGTCTGTCTTTTCTTGAATTTATGAAGCGGTTGTATCTGGAATGGATAGAGGCATCCATATTAGATTCTTGATGAGTTAGAGTTAGCAACATTCGAAATCCACTCCTTCCCCCCCCCTTTTCTGGCATTTAATGCCATTAGCCCTATTTTCCCGGTTAAGAGCAAGCGATTAAATTTATCAATTAGTCACATAATAAATAAGTAAAAAATAACATTTTTTTTCTAGCATTATGACGATATTAGTTTAAATATCTCATTCAATAATTTTTTCTTATAAATGTTTAAAATATCGTCTGCATTCTTTTCATAGTTTTATCACTGAACTTAGATATTACGTAAATAATTTTCTTTTATGTTTGGCTTAATTAATAGATTGGGTACATATGTGATAAATTTAAATTTGATCATCGAAGATGTTTTGTTGCAATGAAAATTTTATCACCGGTATCAACAACAAATTCTATCTACCTCCAGGGTGTAGTGGAAATGATAGTTTCATTCCTTTACTACAATACCTTTTATTGCATTACAATTTATGGAATTACAATTTAATTATCCATTGCATATGAAATTGTCAAATTGTGCACATTATCCTCCATACTAGAAGCACAGGAACTTTTATTGACCTTATTATAAGAACGAAATATTTCTTTAACTCTTTTAAGGACAGTGGTTTCACAGCGGAACCATCTGTTAATACCTTTTCTCTGTTTTAAACATATTAATGTTTTCTTGGTTTTTGACACTTTAAACTATAAATAGCTGGTATCACTACAATTAATTTATTTCTCTTTGAAATATACTTTTTTGAATTTGCTTTACATGGAAGAATCGAACTCTGGAATAATCAGGAGTTCGATTTTCTTCATGATCTCATATGAAAATACTTACCCAAAACATTACTTATAAATTGTTTAGCTATTTATTAACTACATTATTTTAAGGGTAATTATTCATTGCTCTACAAATTTAATTAGTTTAAGAAAGAAATATTTTCCTACTGTACAAGGGGAGCGTTTGACAGTTAAATCACCCTCTCTAAATCTCGCCCCACCCCCAAAGAATGTAAAAATATTTTTTTCATATATTTCAAATCTATAAGGCTCATAGATAAAATTTATAACCTAATTGCATTAAATACCAAAGAATTTGTAATCGTGATCTTCAAAGGGTTAAGCTAAAATACTATTATGCATCATCATCTAATTTAAAGGAGGATAATACGAAATTGTTTTGTAGATGTGTTATTGCATCACAATTTATAAAATTCCTATTTAATTATACATTATATAGGAAGTCGTCAAATTGTACACAGTATCCTCCATGCTAGAAGCAAAGGAACTTTTCCTAACCTTAGGGTTATTACTAAGAGCTAAAATACTATTATGCACCATCATTTAATTTAAAGAAGGATAATACGAAAGTGTTTTGTAGATGTGTTATTACATCAAATTTTATAAAATCAATATTTAATTATCCATTTTATATGAAGTTGTCAAATAGTGCAAATTATACTCCATGCTGGAAGCATAATAATTTTTACTACCCTTATAAGAACAATCTATTTCTCTAACTAAGATACTATTATGCATCATCATCTAATTTAAAGGATGATAATACGAAATTGTACACGATTTATAAAATCCCTATTTAATTATTCATTTTATTTGAAGTCTTCAAATAGTGGAAATTATCCTTCATGCTAGAAGCACAATAAGTTTTACTGACCTTATAAAAACGGGTTATTTCTCGGAGATAAAATACTATTATGCATTATATTCTAATTTAAAGAGGGATAACACAAAAGTAATTTGTAGATGTGTTATTGCACCACAATTTATAAAATCAATATTTTAATTATCCATTTTATATGAAGTCGTCAATCTCTGCACATTAATTTCAATAATAGATAAAAAGAAACTTTTTATGTAACTTATTTTGCAATAAAAACGAATTAATTCTGAGCACAAAATAAGTTATGCAACATCATCTGTTTCAAAGGAAGACAATACTCATTGTTCTATAGATTTGATATTATATTAAATTCTATAAATCACTTGTTAATTATACTTTATGTACAAATCATTTCAATGTTACATATTTAAAGCATAAAGCTCCAAATTTAAAGCATTTTGAACATTTATGATCATTATTATATTCTAAAATTCCATTATTTCTATGATCTGAAATACCACTGGGTATCACCATCTAATACAAAGAAAGCAATTTGCATTGATCGCTAGACTAGAGAATTCATGTAGTCTCTCTTTTTATCTATTGTACAAAAATAATCATTTTATCTGAAGCACTATATATAAAATTTGATGTTTTTTCCATATGTATAAGTAAAAATGGAGAAAACATATCCGGAAGGATAATGAAATAAAGATTACAGAGAGTAAAACCAAATCAATCACGAAAGCATCTTTCCTGTCAAACGTTAAATATCTCCTTCAACACTAGAAGTATAGAAAATTATGTATAAAACATATTATATTGTAGTTCTGTGTTATATTTTTGAAGTTGAAATAGCATTATGGATCAGCGATTTCACTTTGTTTAAAAATCTCCAAGAAGTTAAGTATAAATTGTATATACTTTTCAGAAAAATATACATGACGAAAAGAATATAAAACTGCAATAAAAGTTGTTTTCCGAAAATGTCAGATTTACACTGAGCATGACAAATTACTTATACAAAAGATACCGATTGATGCAAGTGATTGTTTGTATTGGAATAGTTTTTTCACAGGTTTGTCAAGCTAAGTGTAATTCTAAAAAATTGGAATTAATCGTTTTTGTTTGTTCACACACACACACACACACACATATATATACATGTGTGTGTATATATATGTGTGTATGTATGTATGTATACATATATATACATATATATCCCATTATTTCTTTGATCTGAAATACCAATGGGTATGTATCATTATCTAATTCAAAGGAAGCAATTTGCATTGACTTGTAGATTAGAGAATTTATAAAATCCCTATTTATCTATTGTACAAAAAATAACTGTTTTATCTGAAGCTATATATATATATATATATATATATATATATATAATTTGAGGTTTTTCCAGTATGTATAAGTAAAACTGTCAGAGAAATTATCCTGTAGAACCATGAAATATTAAAGAAATATTACACAGAGTAACACCAAATAAATCACGAAAGACTCTTTCCTGTCAAACGTTAAATATCTCCTTCAACACTAGAAGTATAGAAAATTATGTATAAAACATATTATACTGTAGTTCCCTATTATATTTTTAAGTTCAAATATCATTATGGAGCACCGATTTCACTTTGTTTAAAAATCTCCAAGAAGTTAAGTATAAATTGTATATACTTTTCAGAAAAATATATATAGGACAGAAAGAGTATAAAACTG
>CM063497.1:52610726-52618226 GCA_032207245.1 Pardosa pseudoannulata
GACTAACTTTATCAATTTATCATATAATAAATAGGTAAAGACCGGTCTCATTAATGTCGTTTAACAGATAACCGCGATTAACACATGGAGCTAAACAAAGGTAGGACTTAATTCTCCTATTAAACAGAGATTAATCCCGGTTAGTCGTTAAATGACTTTAGTGAGACAGGACCTTAAAAAATATTTTTTCTAGCATTATGACGTCATTCCTTTAACCATCTCATTTAATCATCTCTTATTTTAAGTTATTTAAATATCGTCTGCATTATTTTCATACGTTTTATCACTGAACTTAGACTAACTTTATCAATTTATCATATAGTAAATAGGTAAATACCGGTCTCATTAATGTCGTTTAACAGATAACCGCGATTAACACATGGAGCTAAACAAAGGTAGGACGTAATTCTCCTATTAAACAGAGATTAATCGCGGTTAGTCGTTAAATGACTTTGGTGAGACAGGCCCTTAAAAAAATATTTTTTCTAGCATTATGACGTCATTCCTTTAACCATCTCATTTAATCATTTCTTATTTTAAATTATTTAAATATCGTCTGCATTATTTTCGTACGTTTTATCACTGAACTTAGACTAACTTTATCAATTTATCATATAATAAATAGGTAAAGACCGGTCTCATTAATGTCGTTTAACAGATAACCGCGATTAACACATGGAGCTAAACAAAGGTAGGACGTAATTATCCTATTAAACAGAGATTAATCGCGGTTAGTCGTTAAATGGTTTTGGTGAGACAGGCCCTTAAAAAAATATTTTTTCTAATATTATGACGTCATTCCTTTAACCATCTCATTTAATCATCTCTTATTTTAAATTATTTAAATATCGTCTGCATTATTTTCGTACGTTTTATCACTGAACTTAGACTAACTTTATCAATTTATCATATAATAAATAGGTAAAGACCGGTCTCATTAATGTCGTTTAACAGATAACCGCGATTAACACATGGAGCTAAACAAAGGTAGGACGTAATTCTCCTCTTAAACAGAGATTAATCGCGGTTAGTCGTTAAATGACTTTATTGAGACCGGACCTTAAACGAATATTTTTTCTGGTATTATGACGCATTTCCTTTAACCATCTCATTTAATCATTTCTTATTTTAAATTATTTAAATATCGTCTGCATTATTTTCGTACGTTTTATCATTGAAATTAGACTAACTTTATCAATTTATCATATTATAAATAGGTAAAGACCGGTCTCATTAATGTCGTTTAACAGATAACCGCGATTAACACATGGAGCTGAACAAAGGTAGGACGTAATTCTCCGTTTAAACAGAGATTAATCGCGGTTAGTCGTTAAATGACTTTGGTGAGACCGGACCTTAAAAAAACATTTTTTCTAGCATTATGACGTCATTCCTTTAACCATCTCATTTAATCATTTCTTATTTTAAATTATTTAAATATCGTCTGCATTATTTTCGTACGTTTTATCACTGAACTTAGACTAACTTTATCAATTTATCATATAATAAATAGGTAAATACCGGTCTCATTAATGTCGTTTAACAGATAACCGCGATTAACACATGGAGCTAAACAAAGGTAGGACGTAATTCTCCGTTTAAACAGAGATTAATCGCGGTTAGTCGTTAAATGGTTTTGGTGAGACAGGCCCTTAAAAAAACATTTTTTCTACCATTATGACGTCATTTCTTTAACCATCTCATTTAATCATCTCTTATTTTAAATTATTTAAATATCGTCTGCATTATTTTCATACGTTTTATCACTGAACTTAGACTAACTTTATCAATTTATCATATAATAAATAGGTAAAGACCGGTCTCATTAATGTCGTTTAACAGATAACCGCGATTAACACATGGAGCTAAACAAAGGTAGGACGTAATTCTCCTCTTAAACAGAGATTATTCGCGGTTATTCGTTAAATGACTTTAATGAGATCGGACCTTAAAAGAATATTTTTTCTAGTATCATGACGTATTTCCTTTAAATATCTCTTTTTTTCATTTCTTATTTTAAATTATTTAAATATCGTCTGCATTATTTTCGTACGTTTTATCATTGAACTTAGACTAACTTTATCAATTTTATCATATAATAAATAGGTAAAGACCGGTTATATTAATGTCGTTTAACAGATAACCGCGATTAACACATGGAGCTAAACAAAGGTAGGACGTAATTCTCCTCTTAAACAGAGATTAATCGCGGTTAGTCGTTAAATGACTTTATTGAGACCGGACCTTAAACGAATATTTTTTTCTGGTATTATGACGCATTTCCTTTTACCATCTCTTTTATTCATTTCTTATTTTAAATTATTTAAATATCGTCTGCATTATTTTCGTACGTTTATCACTGAACTTAGACTAACTTTATCAATTTATCATATAATAAATAGGTAAAGACCGGTCTCATTAATGTCGTTTAACAGATAACCGCGATTAACACATGGAGCTAAACAAAGGTAGGACGTAATTCTCCTCTTAAACAGATTAATTGCGGTTATTCGTTAAATGACTTTAATGAGATCGGACCTTAAAAGAATATTTTTTTCTAGTATTATGACGCATTTCCTTTAAATATCTCTTTTATTCATTTCTTATTTTAAATTATTTAAATATTCTGCATTATTTTCGTACGTTTTATCACTGAACTTAGACTAACTTTATCAATTTATCATATAATAAATAGGTAAAGAACGGTCTCATTAATGTCGTTTAACAGATAACCGCGATTAACACATGGAGCTAAACAAAGGTAGGACGTAATTCTCCTCTTAAACAGATTTTAATTGCGGTTATTCGTTAAATGACTTTAATGAGATCGGACCTTAAAAGAATATTTTTTCTAGTATTATGACGCATTTCCTTTTACCATCTCTTTTATTCATTTCTTATTTTAAATTGTTTAAATATCGTCTGCATTATTTTCGTATGTTTTATCACTGAACTTAGACTAACTTTATCAATTTATCATATAATAAATAGGTAAAGACCGGTCGCATTAATGTCGTTTAACAGATAACCGCGATTAACACATGGAGCTGAACAAAGGTAGGACGTAATTTTCCGCTTAAACACAGATTAATCGCGGTTAGTCGTTAAATGAGTTTAGTGTGACCGGACCTTAAAAAAATATTTTTTCTAGTATTATGACATCATTTCTTTAACCATCTCATTTATTCATTTCTCATTTTAAATTATTTAAATATCGTCTGCATTATTTTCGTACGTTTATCACTGAACTTAGACTAACTTTATCAATTTATCATATAATAAATAGGTAAAGACCGGTCTCATTAATGTCGTTTAACAGATAACCGCGATTAACACATGGAGCTAAACAAAGGTAGGACGTAATTCTCCTCTTAAACAGAGATTTTAATCGCGGTTATTCGTTAAATGACTTTAATGAGATCGGACCTTAAAAGAATATTTTTTCTAGTATTATGACGCATTTCCTTTAACCATCTCATTTAATCATTTCTTATTTTAAATTATTTAAATATCGTCTGCATTATTTTCGTATGTTTTATCACTGAACTTAGACTAACTTTATCAATTTATCATATAATAAATAGGTAAAGACCGGTCGCATTAATGTTGTTTAACAGATAACCGCGATTAACACATGGAGCTGAAACAAAGGTAGGACGTAATTTTCCGCTTAAAACAGATTAATCGCGGTTAGTCGTTAAATGAGTTTAGTGTGACCGGACCTTAAAAAAATATTTTTTCTAGTATTATGACGCATTTCCTTTAACCATCTCTTTTAATTCATTTCTTATTTTAAATTAATTAAATATCGTCTGCATTATTTTCGTACAGTTTATCACTGAACTTAGACTAACTTTATCAATTTATCATATAATAAATAGGTAAAGAACGGTCTCATTAATGTCGTTTAACAGATAACCGCGATTAACACATGGAGCTAAACAAAGGTAGGACGTAATTCTCCTCTTAAACAGATTTTAATCGCGGTTATTCGTTAAATGACTTTAATGAGACGGACCTTAAAAGAATATTTTTTCTAGTATTATGACGCATTTCCTTTAAATATCTCATTTAATCATTTCTTATTTTAAATTATTTAAATATCGTCTGCATTATTTTCGTGTGTTTTATCACTGAACTTAGACTAACTTTATCAATTTATCATATAATAAATAGGTAAAGACCGGTCGCATTAATGTTGTTTAACAGATAACCGCGATTAACACATGGAGCTGAACAAAGGTAGGACGTAATTTTCCGCTTAAACACAGATTAATCGCGGTTAGTCGTTAAATGACTTTAGTGAGACCGGACCTTAAAAAAATATTTTTTTTCTAGTATTATGACGTCATTCCTTTAACCATCTCATTTAGTCATTTCTTATTTTAAATTATTTAAATATCGTCTGCATTATTTTCGTACGTTTTATCACTGAACTTAGACTAACTTTATCAATTTATCATATAATAAATAGGTAAAGACCGGTCTCATTAATGTCGTTTAACAGATAACCGCGATTAACACATGGAGCTAAACAAAGGTAGGACGTAATTCTCCTCTTAAACAGATTTTAATTGCGGTTATTCGTTAAATGACTTTAATGAGATCGGACCTTAAAAAATATTTTTTGTAGTATTATGACGTCATTTCCTTAACTATTCTATTTAATCATTTCTTATTTTAAATTATTTAAATATCGTCTGCATTATTTTCGTACGTTTTATCACTGAACTTAGACTAACTTTATCAATTTATCATATAATAAATAGGTAAAGAACGGTCTCATTAATGTCGTTTAACAGATAACCGCGATTAACACATGGAGCTAAACAAAGGTAGGACGTAATTCTCCTCTTAAACAGATTAATTGCGGTTATTCGTTAAATGACTTTAATGAGATTGGACCTTAAAGAATATTTTTTCTAGTATTATGACGCATTTCCTTTAAAATATCTCTTTTATTCATTTCTTATTTTAAATTATTTAAATATCGTCTGCATTATTTTCGTACGTTTTATCACTGAACTTAGACTAACTTTATCAATTTATCATATAATAAATAGGTAAAGACGGTCTCATTAATGTCGTTTAACAGATAACCGCGATTAACACATGGAGCTAAACAAAGGTAGGACGTAATTCTCCGCTTAAACAGAGTTTAATCGCGGTTAGTCGTTAAATGACTTTGGTAAGACCGGACCTTAAAAAAATATTTTTTTTTCTAGCATTAGGACGTCATTCCTTTAAACATCTCATTTAATCATTTCTTATTTTAAATTATTTAAATATCGTCTGCATTATTTTCATACGTTTTATCACTGAATTTAGATATTACGCAAATAATTTTCTTTTATATGTGGCTTAAATAAGAGATTAGGTACATATATGTGATGATTTCAAGTTTAATCATCGATTATTCTTTGTTGCAATGAAAATTTTATCACCGTATTAACAACAAATTCTTTTCGTAAAAGTATATGAGTCTTTTTCACCGACTAGTAAATATCTAGCTTTTAAGTTATATATCTTTGAAAATTAAGATGATTGTTCGTTTGTGTGTTTGTTTTTTGTACATAACCACACGGTTTGCAATCGATTCGTTCAATTTGGACATCATTTATATATACCGTCAAATAATCACTATCAATATTAAAACGTCTGCTGTGTCCATCCTATCGCGTAATATGACAAGTTAAATTAAAATTGTTAACTAACATATGGCAGTAAAGATAAGCAAATTATTGAGCGTGTACCAGATAATTCTAAGCCAAAAAATAAACTCTTTACTTTACAATTCTGGAAAATTTAAAATTTTACTGATCCCGTCATATGACTAGTTAATTAAGAATGCTGTAGCTGAGGGCCAAAAAGGTAAATTACACATTCTATAATGTAAATGTGCGCACTTCTCTATACGAATTTATCATAAGTTATCTTGTTGTAACGAGCGTGCTGTACAATTTAAAATTGCTGTCAAGTTCCAGAAACAATTTACGGTAGGCGGAATTGCAGATATTGCCGAATTGTTTCAAAAGTCATATCCAAACAGCCAATTTTTTTTTTAACATCTACATTTTATTTCAGGATTCAGCACAAACTACTACCAGACAACTAAATATATAAGTACAACAACATTTACACTAAGCAATTCTATAAATTCAGTTATCTAAATTCTAAATTCCAAAGAATCTATCTTATGTATCCTCCAAACTATGGCCAATTGTTCACCACTTCCTGATTGTGACCATGGACTGTGGTTTACAGGTTGCAACCACACACTGGGCCACTAAATGAGTCGAGCGAGTTGATTCGTCTATAGGGTCTACTGGGCACTTTAGTTGCGCATCTGGCTGCCTTTGGTCATATTATTGTCTGCCATCGTAGAAATCCATAAGCCCTACCCACACCAGACAGTGGTAGTGGCTTGGAGTGGACCATAGTGTGGTTGGGCCTTTATAAGTCCTGAGTCCACCCCTACTTCCAACGTTCTATCTAATACCACTTACCTTTTTTACAGATGGTATCTCTCGCTGATTACGATTATTCGCTTGTCCCTACAGGAATAGCAAAAGATTATAGCTATCATTGTAGCGACATCTGTTGGCAAACGTATAAGTTACAAAGGTTTAAGTGAGGTTTGACATTTTCTACTAAGTTAAAGCGATAGTGAAATTAATGAAAACTATAATATTACCAGTGCCTAATAACACTGGATATTTTGGATTTTTTTTTTTACTTTTTTATTTAATACTTCAGTATATTCCTTCAGTATATACTTCAGTATTTTAAAAGTATTCAGTCCAACAGGATTGTACGGGTATAGCCCTTTAATCCGAAGTTTTTTTCGCAAATAGAATAGGATTTTTAATTTCCCACTATAGTGCAATTTTACAGAAAGTTTCTTACGTGGTGTCACTGAAGTTTTCATGTCATTAATCCCTTTGTTTTACTTTTGTGATTTAATAAAACGCCATGTCTCTTTACAAAATTAAAATTACAACGAAATAAATTGTTTAAGAATTCATAACATTTATTACAGTTAAAATAACAATATACACACATTCAATTTTATTTTCAATTCAATATCTGTTTTTTAATTCAACGATTGTATTTTCAGAACAAATAATCATTATTCTTTGATGTTGTACAAAAAGGAAGAAAATATCAGTGGAATCATCTATTTAAATAAAAAAACAAAACTTCATAGATTCTGTTACTAACTTATATATCAAGTTTCCTTGTAAATAGAATTTGGATGTTAAATAGAACAAATTAGAAATTTAGTTTGTACAGACGCTATTGATTTTAAGAAATAACATTTTATTCGTCTCTTGAGTATTTATTGAGAGAAATAGCAAAATAATTATATTTGTTGTTTTCAAAGTGTTTACATCAAAATGTTAGCAACCTTTCTACCAAAAGCTCTTAAAGTATTGAATTATATTGAATCAGGTTATTCGTAATTAAATATAATTTTTATTACTTTAAAGTATTTTTTTA
>CM063497.1:52638226-52645726 GCA_032207245.1 Pardosa pseudoannulata
GAACGTACACTTGTTCAAAATGTTCTAATCTTCTTTATTTGTTCCTTGTTCTAGTATATTATAGTATACTAAGTATATTAGCTCTTTCTTAATTTATAGAACTCTCCAAAAAGGTGAAGTGCATTTCCTTTGTAACTAAAAATCATTGAATTACAGGGCAACATTGGTATCTAAAAAATTATCTGAGAGGAACTTCGAAACTGAGATTTAGAGATTACAATCTAAAATCCTGGCCATGCCACATTATGAAGCAATTTTCTTTTCTCAGTCACGGAACTATTCTTAGTGGACTGAAAAAAAAGAGCTGAATTTTTTCGAGTCAAATAATTTTTTACAGTCAAAGAATTCAAAATTATTCGAAATGTTCTAAACTTCCTTATTCGTAGCCACGTTGTAAGTATCTTGTATAATAAAATTCACATTTTTCCTCTGGGATTTTTATGTTTAATCCATTAGAATTTAATCAAATGTTTTTTGCATGTCACTTAAACAAAGTACGGGAAAGAAATTCATTGTGAAGTGCTATGAATTACATTCCACAAAATGAATTAAAAACGCAGAAATTTTGATACTAGAAGATTAAAAATATATGTTAATAAAAAATTTAAATTTAAATTATTTTATAACTAATGAGTAATTAAAAATTGCCATACTGTTTAATTATCATAATTACATTTATTTATTCGGTAACTACAGTAATACAAATGTACAGAACATTTAGTCTTACATATTTAGTAAAATGGAAGTTTTAAATATAACTGATTGTGATGTTACAAAGCTTTATTTGTTTTATATTTATCGTCATATATTTTTGTTGTAATCAATTCAGATCAATATTTTTGTAGTTTTACACAAATGATACAAGTCTTATTACAAATTGTGTATAATTTTATTAAATATTTAGATATTCATGATTGTTTAATATAGATACACTTTAACTATTCAACGATATTCTTTAGAAAGTATGCTATTACTTAATTTCCTTAATTTAGAGCTCTCCAAGAAAGGTGAAAAATATTTCCTATTTCACTAAAAAGTCTTTGAATTACAGGACAACACTGGTTTCTAAAAATTAACAGCAAGGATCTTCAAAACTGATATTTAGAGATTACTATTTAAAATCCTGGCCATGTCACATGATGAAGCATTTAAGCTTTTCTCAGTAGCGGAACTAATCCTAGTGGACTGAGTGATCCCTTCATACAGATCAAGTTTTCAGCATTCAATAATATGCCTTAGTAGGTATTCAATTCATTAATTTATAGAAATCTCAAAAAAAAAAGCGAAAAAATATTAACTTCTTCACTACAATACCATTGAATTACCTGGCATCCCCAGTTTCTGAAAAGGTCAATCGAATTACTAGGATCTTTGAAACTGAGATTTAGAGATTGTAATCTAAATGCCTAGCCTTCTCCCATTACAAAACATTTAGAATTTTCTCAGTCGTGAAACTATTCCCAGTGGACTGAAAAAAGGTGCTGACAATCTTTTCCAGTCTACAAACTTTTTGTAGTCTTCTAGGATTTTTATGATTAATCCTTTAGACTTTAAGCAAAGATTCTGTATGTCACTTAAACAAAGTATGGAGAGAAATTCATTGTGAAATGCTATGAAAACCACATTCTACAAAATGAATTAAAAACGCAGAAATCTTGATACAAAAAGATTAAAAACACATGATAATATAAAAAGTTAAAATTTAAATGAATTTATAACTCTTCAGTAGTTAAAAATAACCTGTTTAATTAGATATTGATTTATTCAGTAATTAATATAATACATATAAACAAAAACATTCAGTCTTAATTATTGAGTAAAGTTTAAATTTAAACAGATGATAGTGATGTACAAAGATTTAATTTCTTATAAATTAATCATCATATATTTTCGTTGTAATAAATTCAGATGAATATTTTTAAAATTTTACACAGTTGATACAAGTCTTATATGTTTTACAATTCATGTATAATTTTATTAAATATTTAGATATTTATATGTCATTAATATAGATAAACACTTTCACCATTCACCGATATCTTTTAGTAGTTATGCTATTCCTTAATTTATAGAAATCTACAAGAAAGGTGAAATACATTTCCTATTTCACTAAAAAGTCGTAGAATTACAGAGCAACATTGGTTTTTAAAAAGTAACTGTTAGGATCTTCAAAACTGATATTTAGAGATTACTATTTAAAATCCTGGCCATGTTACACGATGAAGCATTTAAGCTTTTCTCAGTAGCGTAACTAATCCTAGTGGACTGAGTGATCCCTTCATGCCGATAAGCTTTCAGTATTCAACGATATACTTTAGTAGGTATGCCATTCCTTAATTTATAGAACTATTAAAAAAAGCGAAAAACATTACCTTTAAATTACTACAGTACCATTGAATTAGATGACAGCATCAGTTTCTAAAAATGTCAGTCCAACTGCTAGGTTATTTGAAACTAAGATTTAGAGATTGTAATCTAAATTCCAAGCCTTGCCACATAACGAGACATTTAAGCTTTTCTCAGTAGAGAAACTATTCTCAGTAGACTGAAAAAAGTGCTGACATCTCTTCGAGTCAAAAACATTTTGTAATCAAAGAATTTACACTTGTTCAAAATGTCCTAATCTTCTTTATTTGTAGTCGTGTTGTAAGTATCTTGTGAAGTAAAAGAAACAATTACTTCTAGGAATTTTATAATTAATCCTAAAGACTTTAAGCAAAGATTCTGTATGTCACTTAAACAAAGTATGGAAAGAAATTCATTATGAAGTGCTATGAAAAACTACATTCTTAAGGAATTAAAACACAGAAATATTGATAAAAGAAGATTAAAAACACATGTTAATTAAAAATTTTAAAGTTAAATTAATTTATAATTAATCAGTAATTAAAGATTACCTTACTGTTTAATTATCATGATTATATTTATTTATTCAGTAATTACTGCAATACATATGCACAGAATATTTAGTCTTATTTATTGAGTAAAAATTGAAGTTAAAATAAATGATAGTGATGTACAAAGAATTAATATCTTACAAATCACTCATCATATATTTTGTTTTAATCAAGTCAGGATGAATATTTTTGTAACATTACACAATTGAATCAAGTCTTTATACGTTTCACAATTGATTTATAATTTTATTAAATATTTAAATATTTATGTTTACTTAATATAGGTACACTTTCAGTATTCACCGATATCCTTTAATAAGTATGCTATTCCTTAATTTATAGAACTCTCCAAAAATGTGAAAAACATTTCCTATTTCACTAAAATGTCTTTTAATTACAGGAAACAATGGTTTCTAAAAAGTCACTGCCAATATCTTCGAAACTGAGATTTAGAGATTACAATTTAAAATCCTGGTCATGCCACATTATGAAGCATTTACACTTTTCTTCAGTTGCGGAACTATTCTTAGAGGACTGAAAAAAAAGAGCTGAATTTTATTCGAATCAAAAAAACTTTTTTTAGTCAAAGGATTTACTTTTATTTGAAATGTTCCAAACTTACTTATTTTTAGAACCTTGTGAAGTAAAATACACATTTGCTTCTGGGGTTTTATGTTTAATGCATTAGAATTAAATCAAAGCTTTTTTTATGTCTCCTAAATAAAGTAGGGAAAGAAATTTACTGTGAAGGGCTATGAATTCTACATTCTACAAAATGAATTAAAAACTCAGAAATCTTGATACAAGAAGATATATGGTAATTAAACAGGACCAGGTTAAAAATGCAGGTTAAAAATTACCTGACTGTTTAATTATCAGAATTATAATTATTTATTCAGTAACTACAGCAAGAGAATATTTACTCTTACTTATTGAGTAAAATTAAGATTTAAATAGATGATAGTGATGTGCAAAGCTTTAATTTCTTACAAATGAATCATCATATATTTTTGTTGTAATCAGTTCAGGTGAATATGTTTCTTATTTTTGACAATTGAAGCAAGTCTCATACGTTTTACAAATTATGCATAATTTTATTAAATATCTAGATATGTATAAGTGCTTAATATAGATACACTTTCAGCATTCACCGATATCCTTGAATAGGTATGCTATTCCTTAATTTATAGAACTTTCCAAAAAAGGTAACGAGCATTTCCTGAGTTATTTAGAGTTAAAAGAACCTAGTTAAAAGAAGGTTATATTGCAGAACAACATAAGTTTCTAAAAAAGTGAGTCGAACTGCCAGGATTTTAAAAATTGAGATTTAGAGATTGAAATGTAAAATCCTGGTCATGACCATTTGGAAACAATTAGGCCTTTACCTGTCACTAAGCTACTTCTAGCGTACTAAAAAATGTTCTATATTTTTTTCGAGTCAAAAACTTTTTGTATTCAAAGAATTTACACTTGTTCAAAATGTCCTAAACTTCTTTATTCGTAACCCTGTTCTAAGAATGGAGTGTAGTAAAAGAGACTTTTTTTATTTTGAGCTTTAATGTTTAATCCATTAGACATTGTGAAAAGCTTTTGGTGAGTCTTTTAACTAGAGTGACCTATAAATTGAAAATTGTAATTCTAAAATACATTTTGCATTCAGAAGGAATACGAGGATTATGTTAATTTAAAATTTTAAACAATTATTATTATAGTGATTTAAGCTTTCTCAGTTGCATTATAATGTCTGTAACATGTATCACTTTGAGTTGTTAGTGGAAAATTCCAAAATATGTTTTGCATTTACAAGGATTACAAGGATTATGTTAATTAAAATTTGATCAATATATTGTAGCGATCTAGTATGTTAATTTAAAATTTTGATCAATTAATATTATAGCGATTTAAGTTTTCTCAGATGCATTATATTGACTGTAATATGTATCACTTTGTGTTGTTAGAGGAAAAATTCTAAAATATGTTTTGCATTCACAAGGATTAAGAGGATTATGGTAATTTAAAATTTCGATTTATTAATATTATAGCGATATATGCATTATATTGACTGTAACATGTATCACTTTGCATTGTTAGTGGAAAAATACATTCAAAAGGATTACGAGGATTAAGTTAAGTAATGAAAATTTCTATAAATTAATATTATGGCGATTTAAGTTTTTTTCTGACGTATTACAATGGCTGTAATATGTATCACTTTGATTTGTTAGTGGAAAAATTCTAAAACATGTTTTACATTCAGAAGGATTACGAGGATTATGTTATTTTCAAATATTCATCAATTAATATTATAGTGATTTTAGTTTTTGGAGATGCATTATAATGACTATAACACGTATGACTTTGCGTTGTTAATGGAAAATATTCTAAAATATGTTTTTCATTCAGCAGGATTACGAGGATTATGTTAATTTAAAATTTCGTTCAATAATATTATAAAGAATTAAGCTTTCTCAGATGCATTATAATGTCTGTAACATGTATCACATTGCTTTGTTAGATGAAAAATTCTGAAATATGTTTTGCATTCAGAACGATTACGACAATTATGTTAATTAAAAATTTCGATCAATTAATATTATATCGATTTGAGTTTTCTGATATGCATTATAGTGGCTGTAACATGTACCAATTTGCTTTCTTAGTGGAAAATTGCATTAAGAAGGATTGCGAGGATTATGTTAATTTGTGGAAACTTTGATAAATTAATATTATAGCTATTTAATTTTTCTCAGATGCATTATAATGGCTGTAATCATTTATCCCTTTTCGTTGTTAGTGGAAAAAGTGCATTCAGAGGATTACGAGGATTATGTTAATCAGTGAAAATTTCGATAAATTAATATTACAGCGATTTTAATTTTCTCAGATGCATTAAAATGGCTGTAACATGTATCACTTTAGGTTTCTAGTGGAAAAATTCTTAAATATGATTTTCACTCAGAAAGGGTTACGAGGATTATATTAATTCGTAAAATTTCGATCAATTTTAATATTATAAAGACTATTTATTTAATTTTTTTTCACACGCATTATAATGGTCTGTAATATGCTTCACTTTGCGTTGTTAGTGGAAAAAATCTAAAATATGTTTTCCATTCAACAGGATTACGAGGATTATGTTAATTTAAAATTTCGATCAATTAATATTATAGAGTTAATTTAAATCTTTCTCAGATGCATTATAATTCTGTAACATGTATCACTTTGATTTGTTAATGAAAAAATTCAAATATATTGTTTTCCATTCAGAAGGATTATGAGGATTATGTTAATTTAAAATTTCGATCAATTAATATTATAGCGATTTAAGTATGTTAATTTTAAATTTCATTAATTAATATTATAAATATTTAAATTTTCTCAGATGCATTATATTGGCTGTAACATGTATCACTTTGCATTGTTAGTGGGAAAAGTACATTCAGAAGGATTACGAGGATTATGTTAATTAGTGAAAATTTTGATAAACTAATACTATAGTGATTTGAGTTTTCTCAGATGCATTAGAATGGTTGTAACATGTATCACTTTGCTTTTCCAGTGGAAAAAAAATTTAAATATGTTTTTCAATCAGAAAGGATTACGAGGATTATATTGATTTAAAATTTCGATGAATTAATATTATATCGATTTAAATTTCTCAGATGCATTGTAATGGTTGTAACATGTATCACTTTGCGTTACTAGTGGAAAAAGTGCATTCAGAGGGATTACGAGGTATATGTTAATCAGTGAAAATATTGATGAATTAATATTGTAGCTGTTTACGTTTTTCTTAGATGCATTATAATGGATGTAACATATATTCCTTTGCGTTATTAGTAAAAAATTCTTAAAATATGTTTTGCATTCAGAAGGATTAGAAGGATTATGTTAAATTACAATTTCAAGGAATTTATGTTATAGTAATTTAAGTTTTCTCAGATGCATTATAATGGCCGTAACATGTATCAATTTGTGCTGTTAGTGGGGTTATATAAGTTATATAACATTAAGTTTCTTAATTTTTTTAATGCATATCTGCCTAAAAAGGTATTGTAAAGGAAAATATTAAAAATTTATACAAAGTCAAAATAATTTCAAATATTGAATTTCATTTTTAATTTATTGATGAATTTATATGTTAAATAACATGCAAAACGTTTGCAAAATATTCATAAATATACACTTAGAAAATTTTTTATTATTGTAAAATTTGAAATTTTCTCCATTGTTAATCATGTATAGAGAAAAATATGCATTCAAATTCAATCATCTTATATTATTTGAAAACATAGTAGTTTTAATTTCTCTTATAAGTGATAAATAATCTCTTAAATGTAATGTTAAAATCATAGCTTATTAAATAGAAGGCTTAATGAAATCTTTAAAACGTTCAAATTTAGAGACTTGTGAAATGACGGTAAAAATTATAATAATAGCTTTGTGTAGTAATACTAAAATAAAAAGAATGTTGATTGCATTTGAAAATCTCTTTAATTTTGAACCATAAAAAGGCGGAAAGTCGAAAATTTATGTAACTTTGGGAAAAATATTTATATGAATTTAATTGCTGCAATTATGCAATGAAGTTTTAGATAATGTG
>CM063497.1:52650726-52658226 GCA_032207245.1 Pardosa pseudoannulata
GGTAGAGCAGTCATCCATTGTAAGCTTTTTTAGTTTTTACTTACCAATAGGTCCTCTTACCACTGTCTTGGATGGTTAATTTGTAGTTATTGGAGTAACAGTTCAACGGCTATTGGTTCGTAGTCACTCTTTTATGAAAACAGTCATCTTGTCGGATTCTAAGAGTGTACTTCAAGCTGTGTTGAATAATCAAAGTAGTTTTGAAAGAGTTTTAGAATGTAGGCCTTTGCTTAAGACATTTGCAGACAGAATTTCTTTCCAGTGGATTTCTGCCAATTGTGGAATCTTGGGCAATGAAAGTTTGATATACTGACTAGAAAGGGATCACTGGTAGATCAACTCATGGGCCACCCTCTTTCATTTCATACAACTAAATTGTTTGTTAATATGATTCTTAAAACTCTTAAACAAGATGTGGTTCAAAGTACGTCGAATAAGAGATGGAGGATTTTGATGGAAGAGGGAGCTGTTCTCCGGCAAAGACTGCAGTGGCCCTTTTTAAAAATCTGACTGGACATGACTCATTACGAGACCATCTATACAGAGTTGGAGTGGTGGATTCACCATACTGTGTTTTGTGTTACTCTAGTCATCCAATGACTTTTGAACATTTAAATAAATATGTTGTGTGTTCTTATTATGAGGGCAAAGTTAAAAAGTATTGGAGAGCCCGTGAACTAATGGCTTAGGCTCTAATTTTTCGGCATTAGTAAAATAAATAAATAAATTTACAATTTTTTACAATTGCATCTAGTAGAATTTGTGAGGGCAAAGTTAAAAAGTATTGGAGAGCCCGTGAACTAATGGCTTAGGCTCTAATTTTTTGGATTCTCTAAAATAAATAAATTTAGAATTTATTTACAATTACATCCAGTATAATTTCTATTACATGTTTTAAGAATATGTTTTAAGGTACTGTCTCGTTTCTGAGTTTTAAATCCTTTCAATATCATGTTAAATACATTCACTTTATAAAAGAAACGTTATTGAAGTTTCTAAAACTCAAATTTAGATGATACGTAAAGATACATTCACGGTAAAAATAGCTCATTTCTGAGTACATGATTTTTTATTTTTAATTTTCTGTATTATTAGATATTCGCAGAGAAATATTTACAGTTAAATTCTGTAGAATTTCTGTTACATGTTTCAAGACATTTTATAGTACTATCTCACTAGTAAGTTTTAAATACTATCAAATATGATATTAAATACATTATCTTTATAAAAGAAACGTTATTGAACTCTCTAAAACTCAATTTTAAGTTCTACGTAAAGATATATTCAAAGTAAAATTAGCTCTGTTTTGAGGACATATATCTTCATTTTCTGTACTATTAGGTATTCACAGAGAAATATTTAGTTAAAATTAGTTAGGATTTCTGTTAAACGTTTTAAGAATATTTTATAGTACTTTTTCAGATGTCAGTTTTAAATATTTTCCAGTATGGTGTTAAACAAATAATCTTTATAAAAGGGAAATTATTGAAGTCTCTAAAACTCAAATTTAGATGATACGTAAAGATACATTCACGGTAAAAATAGCTCATTTCTGAGTACATGATTTTTTATTTTTAATTTTCTGTATTATTAGATATTCGCAGAGAAATATTTACAGTTAAATTCTGTAAGGATTTATTTTACATGTTTCAAGAAATTGTATAGTACTATCTCACTTGTGAGTTTTAAACACTTTTCAATATGATGTTAAATACATTCACTTTATAAAAGAAACGTTATTGAAGTTTCTAAAACTCAAATTTAGATGATACGTAAAGATACATTCACGGTAAAAATAGCTCATTTCTGAGTACCTAATTCTTCATTTTTCAATTAATATACTATTAGTGATTCGAAAAAAATATTTACAGTCAAATTCTGTACGATTTCTGTTACATGTTTTAAGAAATTTTATAGTACTATCTCACTCGTGAGTTATAATACTTTCCAATAGGATGTTAAAATAAATTCACTTTATAAAAGAAACGTTATTGAAGTTTCTAAAACTCAAATTTAGATGATACGTAAAGATACATTCACGGTAAAAATAGCTCATTTCTGAGTACATGATTTTTTATTTTTAATTTTCTGTATTATTAGATATTCGCAGAGAAATATTTACAGTTAAATTCTGTAAGGATTTATTTTACATGTTTCAAGAAATTGTATAGTACTATCTCACTTGTGAGTTTTAAATCCTTTCCAATATGTTGTTTCATACATAATCTTTGTAAAAGGAAAGTTATTGAAGTTTCTAAAACTCAAATTTAGGATTAACGTAAAAATATATTTTCGGTAAAAATAGCTCAGTTTTGAATACATAATTCTCCAATTCTCATTTTATGTACTATTAGTGACTAGCAAAGAAATATTTGCAGTTAAATTCTGTAAAGATTTTTGTTACGAGTTTCAAGAAATTGTATAATACTATATCACTCGTAAGTTTTAAATCCTTTAAAATATGATGTTAAGTACATAATCTTTATAAAATGAAATTTATTATACTATTAGATATTCGCAGAAAAATATTTCGTCAAAATTAGTTAGGATTTCTGTTAAATGTTTTAAGAATATTTTACAGTACTATCTAAGATGTCAGATTTAAATTTTTCCAGTGTGATTTTAAACACATAATCTTTATAAAAGGAAAATTATTAAAGTTTCTAAAACTCAAATTCAGGTACTACGTAAAGATATATTCATAGTAAAAATAGCTCAGTTTTCAGTACATAATTTTGAATTTTTCATTTTTTTTTGCACTATTAGATATTCACACAGAAATATTTACAGTCAAATTCTGTACGATTTCTGTTACATGTTTTAAGAAATTTTATAGTACTATCTAAGATGTCAGTTTTAAATAATTTCCAATATGATGTTAAGTACATAATCTTTATAAAAGGAAAATTATTAAAGTTTCTAAAACTCAAATTCAGGTACTACGTAAAGATATATTCATAGTAAAAATAGCTCAGTTTTCAGTACATAATTTTGAATTTTTCATTTTTTTTTGCACTATTAGATATTCACACAGAAATATTTACAGTCAAATTCTGTACGATTTCTGTTACATGTTTTAAGAATATTTTATAGTACTATCTCATATGTCAGTTTTCAATTATTTCCAATATGATGTTAAACACATAATCTTTATAAAAGGAAAATTACTGAAGTCTCTTAAACTGAAGTTTATGATCTATGCAAAGATGGGGTAAAAATAACTCAGTTTTGAGTACGTAATTTTTATTTTCTTTATTTTCTATACTATTTAGATATTCGCAGAGAAATATTCAGTCAAATTTAGTTAGGATATCTGCTAAATATTTTAAGAGTATTTTACAGTACTATGTGAAACTTTTAAATTCATTCCAGTGTGATTTTAAACACATAATCTTTATAAAAGGAAAGTTATTGATGTCTCTAAAACTTAAATTTTGATAGATACATAGAAATACAGTCAAAGAAAAAAAATATTTTTATAATCGAGAAATAAAGAACAGGTAGACGCTTTCTATAATAAATGTAAATTTAAAATATCGCTGTTTACACTGTGATCATCTTTTAAATTTTAAAATACAAAATGTTTCAAAGTCCAAAATACATGTATGTGCAACGAATCGTTCATTTAAACGAATTGAATTCATTTATACTACTGAATTTCGATAGATGGGAAATAATTTAGAAATAGCCGTTGCCAATTCAATAGACTTTAAAGTGGATTGTAAAAAATTCCTTTGATTTCGTTGAAGTAAAGTAAAGCTTTTACGACATTTTAAATCGGAAGTAGGAAATTTATGTAAAAGCTTCTTATCCCTGAAAATACGTGTAATCACTTACTTCAACGGGGTAAATCGTTTGATTTGAATTCGGTAATTCGTAGGGATGTCAAGACTTTTATTTAAATAAAGTTTAGATTAAACTAGCAAAAATGTCACAAAGATCTCATAAAGAAGGAGGCTTTAACGTAATAAAAGAATAAGCAAATATTGCCTGAAAATTCTTTTAAAAGGTTAATTTTAGATTTTCGAAAACACTAGTCTATTTTTAACGTCCACAGAATGTTAAATGTAAAACATGTCATCTAAATGTCCATTGTCATCCAAAATAGTGCAGTAGGCATTGGCTTTGATCTTACCATGAATGGGGACCAAGGGTCCCTGTCCATACTAGGATAAACACACATAGACCATAATTCCACCTCCGCCGAACTTGACTGTTGGAACAATGCATTCTGGCAGGAGACGTTTTCCAGGCAGACGCCAGACCTAGACACTGCCATCCGAACAGTAAAGGGTGAACCGATTTATAACCAATACTAGATTCTCTATAAAGTGGATTTTAAAATATCAGAAAATGGCAATGTAAAGCTAATGGTTTAACCGTTTGAGTGCTGAAGAGTTGCCAATCGGAGTGCACAAATATTGTAGATTTGAATGCTCCATGCCTACGAATTTTATATTTAAAATGATTACGTCACGAAATTCAACAAAGAAGAAACAACCTTCTCAAGATTTGTCACTGTTAATACAGAAGACTGAAAAATATTTAAGGAAAATTTCTTTCGTATTTCTAAGGAAACAAAACACTTACGTCATTTTAAAATCTCGTATAACAGATTTATTTAAAAGCTTTTCTTCTCGGAAGAATAAAAATAATCGTTCCCTTCGAACGAGTAAATAGATCTGTTCCTGTTTGATAATTGTTAGTGATGTAGAGGTTTTTATGCAAATGACAATTTTTTTAACACTGAAAATCGAAGAAGGTTTAAAAAAAGGAAAGATTCAATTTAAAACAGAAAGAAATCAGCAGAAAAAACTGTTTAAAACAAGTTGATGAAATTTAATGAGATACTGGAAAAAACAAGCACATTACGTTTATTCATTCTAAGAAATGCGAAGTTGTATAAATCAACATGTTTTAAAATTAACTTCTGTATTGATTTATAATTGACTTATATAAGTCCCTACTCCATATGTATGTTTGTCTTTTTGTTTTTATGTTCAAACACATACACATGCTCAGAGGCATGATTAATGCATTCTTTTATTTTTTATTATCTTTACAAACTGTATTTGAATATTTTCATGATCACTCTTTTCGAATCTTAGGAATATTTTTACAAACATTTAATGTAACGGTCATGTATCTGCTACCTTCTGGATTATGCTACTGGTTTGCTTTATGTAACGGCATCATTTATGCTCCAATTAACACACTGTGTGCGGGTTCATTTAACAGCGGAATTGTACCGGGAGCAGGGTTTTTGAACTTAAATTTAATTATTCAGTTCAATCTCCAATATCTAAAAATTATTTAATTTTTTCAACCAAATTTTCTTATTTTATATTGATATACATAAACAAATATACAAATAGAAATATATAAATAACAACCATAAAATTTTTGTAAACAAAAAATATATTTTTAGTGCATAAATTTGTAATAGTTTCTTAAATATGAAAAATCAAATAAAAATAATAGTATATAGTTTTCATTTTTTCGAATTATGGTATATATATAAACATTTTTACGTTATAAAAAGATGAAAAGAGCAATCATAACTAATAAATGTAAAAAACTAGATTTTATGTCTAAATTTTTAAATAAACTAACTCTTCTGCTTATTTTGTTTCTATAATATTATGTACTACAAACGAACCATGTTGTTACAAAAACCCACACTAGTGAAGATCTATCAAATCGTCAGAGAAAAATGCTCGAAATCTGAAGATCCCAAGCTCCAAGCATATGTTAAAAGAATATAAAAATTGAGCAATTGCTACTGATTAGCAATTTAAAGTCGAAGGATCACTCTGCTTTCATCTAGGTTGGTTTCGCTTGGCAATGTAAATGTTACAATGTAACTAGCTTTTATTTGTCTAAATTTTTCTGAATATGTGTAAATGCTTCGTTTTTTTTACATTTTTGTACCTAATGTTGTTACACTAAAGTACTAGTACGTGAAGCGCTCAAGTATCAATCAACAGAAAACGTACTAGTACGTGTGCATACAATGTGTTAAAAGAAATATAAAAATTGAGCAATTGGCTGTGATTTAACAGTTTAAAGGTCACTATTATAAATTATTTGGGATTTAATGAAATTAATTCATTAATGTATGGGAACTTTATAAGTGTAAATACTTATTTTTTTACATTTTAAGGGGTTGAAATTTGGGAATGGTTAAAATGCAAAATCCAGTACGGAGCCAAAATGCTTTTTAAAGGTTTAATTATGCTGCTGGAACAATGATTATTACCTAAAAGGGTATGATGAATAAAAAACTAACCAATTACAGCTGAACGATGGCCATATAGTGCAGCACTGCTCTTAGGTACTGGAATTCATGGGTTAAAATCCCACTGCAGGTATGGATGTTCGTAGCAATTCGGAATCGGCCTTAAGCTGCAGCCTCGGTCTTATTTAGTGTTGACAGACAGTGGACCGTACCAAACGTAAACAATTTATAAGTGTTGTCTGGATAGACATTTATTTGGGCTTATAAGTAAAAGAATCATATTACTGACTTTTCCAAGTAAAGCAAGTTTAACTACGTATATTTCAAATGAAGAATAGAGCCCTGTTGTGAGTTGGAAATCGCATAAACAAAGAAAACCTAAATGTTCATCCCATGTCTTTCAAAAGCAGAGAAAGAATTTAACTGGTGGTTTCGCTCCGAAACCAGTGTCCATTAACTCTTTAAGGACGACAAGAGCAGATGATTTTACTACCCTTAAGTCCTAAAGTTTTCAGCAGGTGAAAATGTAAAATGGACTGTCCCATTCTCCCATATGTGTATATATATATATATATATATATATATATATATATATATGCATATATATACATATATTAATATATATACATATATATATACATATATATATATATATATATATATATATATATATATATATATATATATATATATATATATATATATATATATATATATATATATATATATATATATATATATATATATATATATATATATATATATATATATATATATATATATATATATATATATATATATATATATATATGTATATATACATATATATATACATATATGTATATATATATGTATATATACATATATATATACGTATATGTATATACATATATATATATATATATATATGTATATTTATATATATATACATATATATATATATATATATGTATATATATATATATATACACATATATATGCATATATATACATATATATACATATATACATATATATAACCATATATATATATACATATACATATATATACACACATATATATATATACACACATATATATATACAAATATATATATACATATTATATACATATATATACACATATATATACACATATATACATATACATATATATATATACACACATATATATATACATATACATATATATACATATACATATATATATATACATATACATATATATATATACATATGCATTACTATATATACTTACATAT
>CM063497.1:52665726-52670726 GCA_032207245.1 Pardosa pseudoannulata
TACATTTTTTAAAATCTTAAGTATAAAAAAATGTTTTGCAATAGTTTAAAGGACTGTAATGTAGACTACTAATTAACTTCACATAGGCTTATTACATTATACGCGTTTCTGAAAAATTTAAATTCCACAATATATCCTGAGAAATTTTCTTTTCACCTTCTGTTATAGTATGAAAAATAGATTTCATCTAATGTTGCACAAATGATTGCAATACAATTTTTACAGTATTAAGTTTATTATTTAAAAATTCCTTTGCAATAGTTTTAAAATTCTAATATGAGTAACGCATAGCTTTAAATATGTCTACTACATTATAAATATTATTAAAAATATATTGTTTAATGCGTCATGAAAGCTATATTTTTCACAATAAAGAGTGAAAAATATATTTTATCTAATACTGCAAAAATGATTACAACACATTTTTCAGATATTAACTATACATAAAATATTGGTTTTACATTAGCTGAAGAAACTCTAATTTGGGCAACCTATAACTTCACATACGCCTATTGCATTATACTGTCTCTGAAAAATTTCAATAGCATAATATATCATGAGAACTTTTCTTTTCACCTTCTGTTATAGTATGAAAAAAGATTTTATCTAATACTGAACAAATGATTGCAATACAATTTTTACAGTATTAAGTTTATTATTTAAAAATTCCTTTGCAATAGTTTTAAAATTCTAATATGAGTAACGCATAGCTTTAAATATGTCTACTACATTATAAACATTGTTGCATATTTTAAATTGTATAATGCGTCATGAAAGCTTTATTTCTCACATTCATTTAGAGAGTGAAAAATATATTTTACCTAACACAGCAAAAACTATTGCAAAACATTTTTAAGCTCTTTGGTATATATAAAAAATTTGTTTGCAGTAACTTAAAAGACTCTAACGTGGGCAACCAATAATTCCACTTACTCCTATTACATTATACGCTTTCTGAAAAATTTGAATTGCATTATATATGATGAGAAGTTTTCTTTTCACCTTCTGTTATAGTTTGAAAAATAAAATTTCACCTACTACTGCACAACTGATTGCAACACAGTTTTTTACTATACTAAGTTTATTCTCTTAAAAATTGTTTTGCAATAGTTTAAAAATTCTAATATGGGTAACACATAGCTTTAAATATGTCTACTATATTATAAAATTTATTACAAAATTTGGATTGTATAATTCGTTATGAAAGCTGTATTTTCATTCTACAGGTTGAAAAATATATTTTATCTGATATCACATAAATGATGGCAACATATTTTTAATATCTTAAGTATTTTTAAAAAAATTGTTTTGCAATAATTTAAAAATCTCTAATGTGGGCAACAAATAATTTTACATACGCCTATTTACATTATACGCGTACCGAAATATGTACATTGCATAATATATGATTAAAACTATATTTTTCAACTTCTGGTAAAGGTTAAAAAATAGATTTTATCTAATAATTCACAAATAATTGTAACACATTTTCAAATTAAGTAAAATTAAAAAAAGATATTTTCCAATAGTTTAAAAATTCTAATACGGCTAACACATAGCATCAAATGTGTCTACTACATTATAAACATTATTAAAAATGTAGATTGAAAAATACGTCATAAAAGGTATATTTTTCATATTTTGTTAAAGGTTGAAAAATATATTTTATCTAATAGTACACATATGATTACAACTCATTTTTAAGATCTTAAGTACGTATAAAATTTTTTTGCAGTATTTAAAAAACTCTAATGTGGGCATTCCATTAATTTCACATATGACTATTAAATTATACGGATTCTGAAATTTAGATTGCATAATACATCGAGAGAACTATATTTTTCACCTTTTGCTAAAGGCTAAAAATTATATTTTATCTAATAATTTACAAATGAATTGCAAAACACTTTTTTATGGTATTAAGATTATTCATTAAAAAAAATGTTTTCCAATAGATTTAAAAATTCTAGTGTGGGTAACACTTAGCTTCATATTTGATTACTACATTATAAACATTATTCTAAATTTAGATTGTATAATGCGTCATGAAAAGCTATGTTTTTTACCATTCTGTTAAAAGGCTTGAAAAATATATTTTATCTATTAGTACACAAATGATATCAACACATTAAAATCTTAAATATATAAAAAAATTTTTGCAATAGTTTAAAAAACTGTAATGTGGGGAACCAATAATTTCACACACTCCTATTACATTATGAAGATTTAGATTGCATAATATATCATTCGACTATATTTTTCACTTTCTGTCAATTTATGAAAAATAGATATAGCCTGATACTGCGCAAATAATTGCAGCATTCTGTTTTACAGTATTAAGTTTATTCTTTAAAAAATGTTTTGCAATAGATTAAAAATTCGAATAAGGGGAACACTTAACTTCAAATATGACTACTGGATTATAAACATTACTTCTAAATTTAAGATTGTATATAATGTGTCATGAAAGCTATATTTTTCACAATCTGTTAAAGGTTGAAAAATATAATTTTATTTAATACTGCACAAATGATTGCAGCCCATATTTAATATCTTAAGTATATATAAAAAAATATTGTGCAATAGTTTTAAAAAACTCTAATGTGGGGAAACCAATTAACTTTCACATGTGTCTGTTACATTAAACGCTTTTTGAAAAATTTAGATTACATAATATATAATCAGAACTATATTTTCCGTCTTCTGAAAAGTTAAAATGCAGATTTTATCTAATAATGCATAAATGCCAGTCACACATTTTCGCGTTTTTAAGTACATTAAAAATTGTTTTGCAATAGTTAAATAATTTACAATGTGGGCAACCGATATGCCGATTATATTACATACATTCTGAAAAAACTTAGATTTCTCCATGAAGAGTAAATTCCATGCGTCATCTGCATAATGAGAGTTATTTTTACAATCTGTTAAAGGTTAAAAATTGCCTCCTTCTCTAATGAAAGTTGAGCCGGACAAGAACTCAAATTCTCAAGCTCTTACTAAGATTTTTGCTCTATAGATTTACACAATACACCAACATTTTTTTCCCATAAGAACAGTCTTCACACATTGAATGGAAGAATGTGTTGCGTAATTGACGCTGGTTGTCAGTAATACCAAGAGATAGCGCCATGTTTACCAAAAACAGAGAATGTTCGAAAGAATGTATTGGGTTGTTCGGAAAGTAACTTCGTTTTTTCCCGACAGAAGATTTAATTGTATTTTTTTGCACCCAACTGCACATTTAAGCCGTATAATTTTTTATATGCTTTGAGATCTCATATAGCAAGGCTTGTGTGTGAAAAATTCCAATTAATTCTAGTTTTTGGTTGGTGCCCTTTTAAATATGGAGAGCGATAAACAGCATTTTCGACATATCTTACTGTTTTACTACAGAATAGGTAAAAATGATGTTCAAGCTAGAAAAAAATTGACCGATGTGTATGGAGAAAGTGTGTTGACCGTACGCCAGTGTAAGAACTGGTTCGCTAAATTTCGATTCGGCAATTTTGATGTCGAAGATGCACCACGTTTGGGAAGGCCGGGTTGATGCTGATAAAGACGCGATAAAGGAATTAGTTGATGCGAACCGGCGAATAACAGCACGTGAGATCGGATTGAGGTTAAATTTATCTAATCCAACAGTTTATTACCACTTGAAAAGTCCTCGAAGCTCGATGTATGGATTCCCCATGTTCTCACAGAGATAAATCTGTGTCGCCGCATTGATGTCTGCGATTCGCTTTTCAAACGTAACGAAAATGATCCGTTTTTGAAGCGTCATCACTGGGGACGAAAAAATGGGTTGTGTAAAACAACGTCAAAAAGCAAGAGGTCATGGAGCGAAAAAGATGAACCGGCTCAAACCATTTCCAAAGCCGATATTCACCAAAAAAGGTGATGCTGTCTGTTTGGTGGGATGTTAAAGGAATCGTTTTATTTTTCACATTTACCGGATAACACAACGATTAATTCGGAAGACTACTGTCATCACCTGGACAAACTGAATAATGCAGGTCAGAACAAATCAACAGGAAAGGTGTAGTGTTTCACCAAGACAACGCGAGACCTCACACAAGTTTGGTCACTCGCCAAATGCTTTTACAGCTTGAATGGGATACAATGCCACACCCACCATATTCTCCAGACCTTGCACCACCGGATTATTATAAGGTTCCGGTAACTCCAAAAATTTTTTAGACGGTAAAACCTTCACCTCAAATGAGGAGGTCAAAAACCACCTCGATCAGTTTTTTCCAGCAAAGACCAAAAATATGAGCGGGGAATTATGCTACTACCAGAAAGGGGGCAAAAGGTGTTGGACCAGAACGGCCAATATATAATTTAACCCTTTAAGTGGTTCGCAAGTACAATTCCGCCAAACCGATGATGTCTTCAAAGCAGTTGTCAAGTACAATTTTTGACCTCCAAAAACGTTCCAAAAATGGATGTAATGTATATTTCTGCCAGTGTTTGAGGTAGGAGGATCCAATCGATTGTTTAGAAACTGCATCCCTCTTTGACTGACATTTATTGAGGGTTTCACCCCTACCCCCTGAGGCACAAAGACGCTGATAGCTTTACATGACTTTGTAAATCTATTTCGAAGACTTTCGTTTGAGGTAACAGATGTATCTCTAATTGCACCACTTAAATAACTTTCTTTAAAAAAATATAAATAATTCTCTTAAAGAATATTTTTATTTGTACTTTTAGAATCCATTATTTCTTATGGGATGATCTTCGAGACTTGATGAGCTTTATGTGTATTAAAAATTAACAATCTATAATATCTATTTATATATCTATTTATAACCGGAAGTAAAGGGACAATAACGAGGGTGGATTTCCCGTATTCCATTCTAGTCTACAAAGGGTGAAGTAAAAAATAACAGAACGCTTTGGCCATTGACACAATAAACCTTTAGCTTATTTTTGGAGACTTTTTTTAATCGCTGTGTTCCACTCGGAGGGTTAATAAAGTATTTTTTTATTATACT
>CM063497.1:52675726-52685726 GCA_032207245.1 Pardosa pseudoannulata
ATACGGAGAAATATAGATAAATACTCAGCTAACTAACTAGATATGTCAATACGTAGGGATACGGATAAATACTGAGCTAACTAGCTAGATAGATAGATACGTAGAAATATGGATAAACACTGAGCGAACTAGCTAGATAGGTCGATGCCTAGAGATAAAAAATAAATAGTAAGCTAACTAGCTAGATAGGTCGGTACATAGAGATATGGATAAAAATATAGATAGATAGATAAAGATATGATAGAATAAGCCTTATTAATACGAATATATAATTTTATTGCCTATAGACAAGTATTTTAGAAATTTCCTATAGTTATTTTACATTATACGACTAAAAAAATATATATGCGGATAATCTTATTTTATAAAATATTCTCCGAATATTTATTTCGTTTATCTTAGAAATGACAAAATAAAAAATATGAGAATTACATCTATAATATAATTATTTTTCTGTTTACGTTTCATACAGCTTGTTTTCTTCGGGGAAAACAAATATTAATACTCTTTTCTATTATAGCATCGCTATGCGACTTTGAGTTTTATTTAAAATAGTTTTACATTTTGTATGGGGCAAGTAAACAACTTTCAATAAGTTTTTCGAAGACTCTTTTCGGAATGTATCTTTATTTCTAGACGATTTCCTTAAATCTTTTTTAACAAAAATTATACAAAATAAAAGCATTTAAAATGAACTATTTCCAATTTTTTTTTATATTTGTATCAGTGTATTTTTTACTTTTGAACTCAGATACGAAATTAAACCTGATTACAATATGATTAAAATGTAAAGTATTATATTTTAAAACTTGATTTTTTGGCAATGATAAATATCGAAGAATTCACCCTTACATAATATTTCTTATTTAATATATAAGGAAAGATAGAGATATGAATGGACAGCAATATAGATAGTTAGAGATGGATAAATAGAGATATGGATAGATAGATATATAGATCAATAAAGGTATGTATAAATAGAGATAGGGATAAATAGCTAGGTAGCTAGATTGAGAGATCTATGGATATGTAGACATATGGATAAACATTGAGCTAACTAGCTAGATAGGCCAGTGCGCATGTATAGAAATAAATACTGAGCCAAGAAACTAGATAAGTCGATACGTAGAGATATAGATAAACACTGAGCTAACTAGTTAGATAGATCGATACATAGAGATATGGATGAAAACTGATGTAACTAGCTAGATAGATTGGTACGTAGAGATATGGATAAATACTAAGCTAACTAGCTAGATAGGTTGATACGTAGAGATATGGTTAAAAAGATAAATAGATAAAGATATGATAGATTGAGCCTTATAAATACGGATATATAATTTTATTTCATAAAAAAGTATTTTAGAAATTAGCTATAGTTATTTTACATTATAAGACTAATAAAATATACACCGATAATCTTATTCTATAAAATATACTCCGAATACTTATTTCTTTTATCTTAAAAATGACAGAATTAAAAAAATATGAGAAATACATCTTTAATATAATTGTTTTTCTGTTTACGTTTCATACAGCTTGTTTTCTTCTGGAAAAACAAATATTCATACTTTTTTCTAATATATAATCGCTATGCGACTGTGCTTTTTATTTAAAATAGTTTTACATTTTTATGGGGCAAGTAAAACAACTTGCTATAAGTTTTTCACAAATTGTTTACCGAACGTTGGCCGATCGGTTAGGGCGCAGATCATCGGTACCGGAGTTCGTGGGTTCGAATCCCACTATGGCATGGATGTTCGTAGCCGTTCGGAATCGGCTTTAAGCAGTAGGTCCCGGTCTTATTAGCCCTTGCATGCAAAATAGTAGACCGTAGCGCTCCAAACTAAATCAAAGATTCTTTTTGGAATGTATCTTTATTTCTAAACGATTTCCTTAAAAATTTTTAACATAAACTAGAAAAAAGTAAAAGTATTTAAAATGAACTATATTCATTTTTTTTATTTTTATCAGTGTATTTTTACTTCTGAACTCAGAAACGAAATTAAACCAGATTACAATATGACTAAAATGTAAAGTATAAAGTATTATATTTTAAAACTTGATTTTTTTGCAATAATAAGTTATCGAAGAATTCACCCTTACATAATATTTCTTATTTAATATATAAGGAAAGATAGAGATATGAATGGACAGCAATATAGATAGTTAGAGATGGATAAATAGAGATATGGATAGATAGATATATAGATCAATAAAGGTATGTATAAATAGAGATAGGGATAAATAGCTAGCTATCTAGATGGATAGAAAGATAGATTGAAAGATCCATGGATATCTAGACATATGGATAAACACTGAGCTAACTAGCTAGATAGCCGATGTGTATAGATAGGAATAAATACTGAGCTAACTAGCTAGATAACTCGATACGTAAAGATATAGATAAACACTTAGCTAACTATTTAGATAGATCGATACCTAGAGGTATGGATAAATGCTGAGCTAACTAACTAGATAGGTCAATACGTAGGGATACGGTTAAATACTGAGCTAACTAGCTAGCTAGATAGATTGATACAGAGAGATATGGATGAAAACTTATGTAACTAGCTAGATAGGTTGGTACGTAAAGGTATGGATAAACACTGAGATAACTAGCTAGATAGGTCGGTACGTAGAGATATGGATAAACACTGAGATAACTAGCTAGATAGGTCGGTACGTAGAGATATGGATAAAAAGATAGATAGATAGAAAAAGATATGGTAGAATAAGCCTTATAAATACGGATATATAAATTTATTTCCCATAAACAAGTATTTTAGAAATTTTCTACAGTTATTTTACATTTTACGGCTAATTTAATCTTTTGTTAAACATACACCGATAATCTTATTCTATTACACCGAATATTTCTTTTATCTTAAAAATGACTGAATTTAAAAAAAAAAGAGAATTACATGTTTAATACAATTGTTTTTATCTTTACGTTTCCCAATTTATCTTTGTTTTCTTATTGAAAAACAAATATTCATACTTTTTTCTATTATAGCATACACTATCTGTATTTTATTTAAAATATTTTTATTGTATGTTACAAGCAAAACGATTTGCAATAAGTTTTATTTTTACCAATGACTAATTTTCGGAATATATTTTTATTTCTAGTCTATTTTTTAAATCTTTTTTAACGAAAACGGTAAAAAATGAAAAGTATTCGAAATGAACTATTTTCCAAATTTTTCTACTTTTTTCAGCGTTTCAAATCCTCAAGTATTTGGTTTTTTACTTCTGAACTCAGATACGAAATTAAAACCCGATTACAATATCACAAAAATATAAAAGTATTATTTTTTAAAACCTGATTTTTTTACAATGATAAATATCGAAGAATTCACCCTTAGATAATCTTCCTTTAATTAAAAAAATTTCAAAAAACCGTTATCTTTTTATGTATTTGAACACAAGTTTCTACCAAATTTATTTATCATTTTATATCTGAGTGAAAGTATTTCCATACATTTGAACTTTCTTAAGCTGGCAGTACTCTAAAATCAAATAAATGTTATTTAAAATATTTTCTTACGTTTCATGCAATATAAAATAAAACTGAAAAACTTTAGTTTTTGTTTTGTCTCTTGAATCTTCAGATTGTACTTTTATTATAAGTCGATTTTTGAGTCAGTTTTAAGAAAAAATATTTATGAACTATGTAAAATACTTTTTTATATTTTCATCCAAGTTTTAATCCCTAAAGTAAATTACTTTTTTCCCTGATTATTTTTATAAATTTGAAACCCCAGCACATTATGAGGAAAGTATAAATTATTGATTTCTTGTTGATTGAAATTATTGATTCTTGTTTAATATAATATTTACACCAAGATATTACTGATTTGAGTGTGAAAGCATTTTAGCAATATATAACTACGTTTTAGAAGAATTTTATTTAAATTTTTTTTTTTAAAAAAATTCGATTATACAGGGTATCCCAAAACGACTGAATAAACTGTGCCCAGCTAGATTCCTCATTGGGAGTACATAAAAACTGCCCAAGAAGCGTTCCTGTACGATCCATAGTTTAAGAGAAAAATACGAAAAACAAAGTATGACGTCACTGCCGGTGAAAGAAAAAGCATTTTATTGAACATATCAACAGCAGTATATGCACGGACATACTCCCTAACAGTTCTTAACTCTCTAAGCGGTTCGCAAGTACAATTCCACCAAAACCGATGTCGTCTTCAAAACGTACCATTTTCGACCTTCAAAAACTGTCTGAAAATGGATGTAATGTGTATTTTTGCCAGTGTTTTCCTCCATGGAGTTTTGAGGTAGGAGGGTCAGGTTGATTGTTTAGAAACTGCATACCTCTTTAACTGTCATTTATTTAGGGATGCCCCCTACTCCCTGAGGCACAAAGACGCTGATAGCATTTCATGGCTTTGTAAAACTATTTCGAAGTATTTCTTTTGCGGTAACAGATGTATCTCTAATTGCACCACTTAAATATCTTGGATGACTTTCGTAACAAAAATATAAATAAGTCTCTCAAAGAATATTTTATTTGTACTCTTAAAAATCTATTATTTCTTATGGGATGATCTTCGAGACTTGACGAGCTTTATGTGTATTAAAAATTAACAATCTATAACATACATTTATATATCTATTTATAACTGGAAGTAAAGGGACAATAACGAGGGTAGGTTTCCCGTATTCCATTCTAGTCGACAAAGGGTTAAGTAAAAAATAATAGAACGTTTTGGTCACTGACACAGTAAAACTTTAGCGTAATTTTGGAGACATTTTTGCTCGAGGTGTTCCACTCGGAGGGTTAAGGCGTTACCATTACGTCAGCCGTACATCAGGTACATGTCGCAGTAGTCACGAAAGGAATACATGGCCACCATACGAAGACTACCGGTAGCTGCAAGATGCATCTTTTTAAATACCAGTTCAACGACGGCTTTACGTCATTCCATGGAGCGCGCATGTATGACGCGATATGCGAGCCGAACGTTTTAAACAGTATCGTCTGGAAAGATATGTAAATACTGTTGTTGATATGTCCAATAAATATTTTTCTTTCACCGAAAGTGACGTCATACTTTGTTTTTCGTATTTTTTTCGTAGACTATGGATCGTACAGGAAAAACGCTTCTTTGGACAGATTTTATATACTCCCAACGAGGAATCTAGCTGTGCAGAGTTAATGCTGACGTTTTGGGACACCCTGTATAAAGAACCCTATGAGGCAGTTAAAAAAATGTATTAATAGAATATTTGTATAATAGAAATTATTAATTTGTATAAATATTAGTATTAATAGAAAATAAAAAGATGCTATCTTGATATACCTCTATGGGTCTCACCAAAATCATTTAACAGCTAACATAGATTAACCCATGGCTCCAAACAATGTAGGGACACAGTTCTCCGTTTAAACAGAAATTAATCACGGTTAGCTGTGAAACGACTTTGGTGAGACTGGCCTCTAGACTTTTATAAAAAGAACTAGCAAGTTTGCCCGTGCTTCGCTACGGTGAACTTAATATATTACTTTTAAACAAAGATTTTTTTTTCTTGAATAACTCTAAATTCGTCATAGTTCAGTTCGAGTCATTGGCATATTTATATATTTCTATTATAAGCGTATTATAACATTAATCTGTTTTTATAATCAAATTTGTGTCATATTAACTTTGTTCAAACTTTTTTATGGTAAAATATAAGTTGAACCCTAAATTACAGTACTGTACTACTATTGTACGTCGATTAGCAACGTTAATAGATCTTGAAACATTACGTGGTAGAATAGGAAGCAGAGGTTTTGACAGCAACAGTGCTAATTTTGTTGGTATTAATAAATGTTGTAAAAAATTAAGGAAATTCATGACAAACCACATGGTTTTGTATGAAACAGAAATGCACATATATATTGACAACCCTATGAATATGAAGATAACTATATAAAATGATAGGTTTTTATTTGCCCATGAGAGTCACTGAAATTTGTACTTTTTGTTGTTAAAATATTGTTGATAAACATTTCATTCTAACGTAAAAATTAACTAAGAAATAAATTTAAAATAAGTTCTCATATAAAAATGCTGTAATTTGCGTCACATAGAAATGAAAGTGAATCCCTTTATATCTCAATTTCCAGGTCAAATCGAATGGATACTACGCAGACGATGTTTAAATAATATAAAATGAGATAAAGTAATGACGTCATAAGGATAGAAAAATATCATTTTCACTTATTTATTAATAATTATGTAATAAATTGAAAATTTTAATCTCTTGCTTTTAACCGAGGAAAACTGCGTTTAAAACAATTACTTGGGATGACGTCACATTGCTAGAAATATTGCTTCTTTCACTTAGTTATGATGCGATAAATTAAAAATTGAATCGTTTGCTTTTAACCGGGGAAAATAATGCTTGGAATAATGACATGAAATGCTCGAAAAAGGGGGAAGGAATGGATTTCGAACGTTAAAAATTTACAAAAACCTTCCCAGGGATGTACCTAAATATTTCCCAAATTTTCATGGCGATTGGATGCATGGTTTTTGAGTCTATTGAGTACAGACAGACAGACACAAATTCATTTATATATATATAGATATATATATATATATATGTCTATATATATATATATAATCTGTATATATATATATATGTATATGTATATATATGTATATAGATTTATTGTTATTAGCGGTTAATAACGCTTCATTGGGAAGTTTTTATGTACTCCCATCGTTTAATCTA
Source organism: Pardosa pseudoannulata (assembly GCA_032207245.1). NCBI lineage: Eukaryota > Metazoa > Arthropoda > Arachnida > Araneae > Lycosidae > Pardosa > Pardosa pseudoannulata. The sequence goes on from CM063497.1 coordinate 52,682,471, forward strand.
GGTGTGCAGAGTTTATGCGGTCGTTTTGGAACACCCTGTATATTTTTATCGTAATTATATAACATAATATAGTTTCTTTAGATTATTTTAGACTTTCAAACTTTATTTAAAATTTTGGAATTAAATTATAGCCAGTAATTTATGAAATATTTTGTTTTTAAATGCATTTAAGTATTTTGTATAAATAATATTGTGTAGGAATATCTGCTACATATAATATTTTGTTTTTTATACCAAAATAATTTTTCGTTAAGGTTTCCATACATTTTTAGAAGAAAAAATTTAAGGCAAGTTTTTTAATGAAAGGCTTATTAAAATTATCTATGTAAAATATGTTTTAGAAACATCAGAACAAAAATAATTTATATAGATGTAAATTTTAAGACAATCGTAGTGTTATTTTTTCATCCAAATTAATCTGATTTATAATAAACTTTCTATTTAGGAATATATTGCCGTTACATTGGTTAAACTATAAAATTATATGGAGTATGTTTGAACTATTAAGCTATAATTGTTTAAAAATTAATTTAAAAATGCTTCATCAACAATTATTTTACGCATAATGATATACTATTCTTACTTTTTATCTACATTTTAGGTTTTATAATATGTCTTAGTTCTTATTGCCAGCATTGAAAGAAAATATGATTAAAAAAGATAGCATAATAGTGAAAATATCAATCTTTCAGTCCATGATATATTTATCTGTTTTTTTTATGCTCAGAATACATACACTGGGTGGCGAATGAAATTGGAAACTTTTTATGTAATGAATTATTTCAAATTTAATTCTGACTGAATAACATAACTGAAATACTAAATAACCGAATAACTAAATTTACGCGCAAAATGCCCTCTCCCGATACATTTCCACTGCGAAATGTACTTGCACACAATGTGTTAAAAGTATTTCCCATGATCATCATTTGAATCTAGAATTATAGTTATTTGAGATAATCTAAAATGTTATCCTATATTTTCTGATAAAAGAGGCAATTATTTCAGTGTATTATATTTATTTTATTAAGCAGCAGCAATAATCCTTATTCACAATAACGATGATATAAATCATTATGAATTATTACTTAATATTAAATTTTATAATATCTATTTAGTATTAAAATTATACTACAAAATGTTCAATGTACTTAATTCCCAGAAATATCATTAAACAAACCAGTCCAGTCAATATACAATTATCTATACAATTTATGACTTGCCTCCTCCTATGCAAACATAATTTTACCTTCGTATTATTTATTCATAACAATTCATTGAATATTATGCATTACATTCTTATGACTTATTACGTGCCCAATATACTTAATAACTTAATAATAATAAGCATATTGAAGCTACACGAAATGAATTGATTTTTAAAATGTGATGTACAGTAAGATTCATCATACTGAATACTACTTCTTTTTAATTTTTAATATTTTGGAAAGTAATTTAACTATTACAAACTAGAGTATTTTCAAGTATTTAAAATTTTTCATTAATCTTAACACATTGTGTGCCAGGTGCATGTTGTAGCGGAATTGTACCGGGAGCGCGCGTTTTGCTCGTAAATTTAGTTATTCAGTTAAATCTCAATATATCGAAAGTAATTTAATCTTTTAAGCAACTTTTTCGTATTTTGTATTGAAATATATAAAGAAATACATGAATAGACAAATAAACAAATATATATATATATATAAAGTTAATTTTAAATCTGAATTGATTTTTTTTAATCATCCTTCCCGTTCTGTGGTTTTGCATCGATTAATGTAAAAGCTGGTTTTTATTTGTCTAAATATTTCCATAATCTATGTAGTAGACAAGAACATTCGGCTTCGTTTTCCTGTATGTACCGTTATTTTTGTACCCACAATCAAACCATATTGTTACACTAAAGAGTACTAGTGCATGACCCGCGCTCAAGTATCAATCGTTAGAAAAGGTACTACTACGTTTCCCGCGCTTAAGTATCAATCGTCAGAAAACGTACTAGTAAGTGTTCCGCACACAAGGCGTGAAAGTGCAGCTATGTTTGAGATAAGGTTTGCGAAACTGATTTGCTCGCCGCGCTCACACGTTGTGGGTTGAATGCCCAAGTTTTTTCGTGACTCCAGGAAGCGTGTGGTGTGGCCAGTGAAAATAATTGCTCTTAAACTTCACCAAGTTTTGGAGAATTGTGATTGGTCTCCAGGAGGCGATTCAGGACCATCCTTGGAGTCCCGGTCCTTCTGGGCAGAGCCGGGAAAGGACGCATTGTAAAAAGGACAATGGAACAACGAACAGCACAGGATAATAAAAAGTATAGGGTTGCCTGAGAAAAAGAAGGAAGGAAAAGAATGCAGCGTTCTCTTAGACATTGGCAATTTCTTTTTGAGGCACAGCAAGTGGAGTGCTTCTTTTATTTTTTAATTTTTTATATATTTATTTTGCATATTTTCTTGTCGTTTGTTCTAATTTTTAACATTGTGAAATAGATCAGTGGTAATATACTATAATTAAAAGCAATGTAAAGCAACTTTGGGTTATCAATGACTTTGAAATACCAATGCAATGTACTACACCACAGCACAGTGTTAAGTTTTAAAACAAAAAATTTACAAGAAAACAGATTCAATTAAATTAAAAATATTTATCTTCTAATTTTATTAAATAAAGCGAACATATTCTTTAATTTTTACAAAATTTGGTGAAATTTTTAATAGTCTAATTTCTTTCAAAGAATAACAAATATCCTTATAAGAGTATCTAAAACAAGTGTAAGAGGTATGTTTAAATCATTCTTTCTAAGAAGTACCAGCATTTATTTACCCCTTAACAATTTCATTTTTTTCACGAATTTGATCTAAAATCTGTCACATGTTTATTGCATATTTTTATTCATTTTACATTTGTAAGCTGGAAAATGTTATTAAAAATTAACATTTATAGTTATTTTAAACATCTATAACAAATTTTTTACTGAAAACAAAATGTTTTCTCTGGAAGTTGTCTTTACTCTCTCATAATGATAGACAGGAAAGCTACGCTTACAGTTGTACATGTGCACTGTACAATATTTTCGATTACAATTGCTACACAATTATTTCCGAATGCAAATGCTACAAGTACATTAACTTAACCTGTATTTTAAAGTTAGATTTAGTGCAATACATCTTGAAAGAGGGCAAAGGGCATAATCCAACATCACAATAAGACGAAATTACTTCATCTCTTTTATAATTCTTTAGCCACTGTCAATTTTTTTCAGTGA
>CM063497.1:52698226-52700726 GCA_032207245.1 Pardosa pseudoannulata
ATGAATTTCAACATGAATTTTAAAATTAAATGCAATCAATAATTATTAAAACAATTTCTCTTAGAAACGGTAACTAGAAAAAATAATTGAAAGTCCTGCTGTTTGATTGTTCACAAAATTAAGTTTCTTGATTCTTGTTTACGCATAATTTGCACAGCAAAATAAACAAAAATTATTAAATTTTTACACTGTTAACATAAAAATAAACAAAATAATTCTTAAATCACTTCTTTAGTATTATCAATCAAATGAAAGAAACAATCATAAACATTTTTTTAAGAATTATTACATATCTAGAAATATTATTAATTTAAACAAATTTTGATATTTTTTAAAGAACAGAAATTTCGAACTATAAGTTCTAGAAATACAATTAAATTTTAATTTCAAAATTTTTACCTTCAATGACGAGAATTAGTGCAAGAAGTAGTTTTTCATATCCAATAACATTGCATATTTTATCCAGCTTGTACTTTAATAACTTTTAAATTTTCAAATTTCCCAAACATTATTTTTAAATGTCACTGAAAATTTTACCGAGAATAAGAATTTTAATTTTTAAGCATGTCCTGGAAAATTGGTAGGTTGATATATCCTTGTCCGAGGAGTTTGTTTGGAGGCTTGAAACGGAACACGGCACGAACTCGGCGATCTCGATGCGGAAGGCGCATTGTAGGGAACTGGATGCGGATGTCACGGAAACAAATCAAATTGTATTTTTGGAGTTCTTGTAACTCTCTCTGCAGTCGACGGGAGGCTGCCATGGTCTTGATGTTTATCAAAGGTAGTACAGGTCTGAGTTAGCTTGGTAGGAAATACTTATGTTATTTTCGATATTCAAGTCACTAAAACATTGGAAGACATTGTCCGTATGGATTGGAAATCCATTATCGTTTCACCGTAATTTAAAACATTATCCACAGATGTAAAAAACAAAGTTCGCAAAAGTTCACGAAGTAAATTCCATCGAAAAAAAAGGTCTCTGCCATAGTAATTTTCACGAAAGTGAAAATTACTATGGCAGAGAACTTTAGTGGGTTTCCACGCAGATAAAATCCTGCCCGTTAAAAATGTAATCCATTTTTATACCACTCCTTCACAAGGAGAAAACTCAACATCTATAAGTAATGAGAATGCAGTCGGGCTTCATATTTAAGAGAACTCAGAAGTCTAATTTTAAAACTTTATTTCAGAGCGGCAACACCGCACATCTATCCTTCTGGACAATATACAATCAAAAGCCACAGAGTTCACTCTGCTCTGACACAAGTACACCCAAGAGCGCTGACAACAAGAATTTTCCCACAACAAAAACAACTTACTAAGCGAATTAAATGCAATATCAGCAAAACGCGAAAACATGTTCCGCCAACACCTGGGAAACTGCTGCATAGACAGAAAGTTTACAGTTTTAGGACAGAAAGGAATGTTAAGTGGAAAATACTCCGTTGATTAAACCATTTAGAGGCTGGTAAAGATATTTAAATGAATTAAAATTGGAGAGAGGAGGCTTTTGAAGAAATATTAAAGTTAAATAATTTTGATATATATATATATATATATATATATATATATATATATATATGTATGTATATATATATATATATATATATATATATAATTTGGAAAGATATTTCTCTTACGGTTTTGTTGTTCTTTCCAGTGTTACTTCAACAAATAATGCACAATTATGTTATACGTAACTCGTTTTAAGGCAAAGTGGAGAGCCTCATTTCAATGAGCACCTCAAGGGTGAAAGTATGACTTTTTTTCTGAAATGAGTCCTTGTAATTTAGAAGCAGAAACCAAATAGAAGACTTGAAGTTAAATTAGATTTAAGGCTATATTTGAAATGTGATGCTCGAGGTTTTCCTTCCAGAATGCGAGTAATTTTATTATTTACATCTTCTATATTTTTAGTAGCGCATTTGTTTCTCCTCGTACTCACTTAATATTAAGAAGGAGCTCCGGAATCATCCGTAATAAACGTATTAGCTAATAAATTCTAAAATTTTATTACTTCCCCGGCAAACTATTTAATATTATAACTACGGGGGATTTGGTGTATCTAAAAAAACGAGCTGGGTCAAATTTACCCTGATTAATATAAATCCATGTTTTTATTCAAACATTGTTGTTGTTGTATTGTGCCTCTTGGTCAAACCAAGAACGGTTTAAGGCAAAGGAGTGCGTCTTTCGTTTTGACGATTACCTCAAGTGTGAAAGTGCTACTTCTTACTCAAGTCGGTCCTCCTAATTTTGATTTAGAGACAAAGAAGAAGACCCATAGGTTTGGCTTCCACCCCCAGAGGCATCGATTGAAAACCTGGAGGACACTGTGACCTCAACATATTTTACACACTGTAATGAAGATTTTTCATGTCCCTTCATTACATATTTCCCTGTGGTATATATATATTTTAACCTACATTTTGCTCTTTTTTTCGTATATTGCCTCTTGCAGTTGCAGCTGTAGTTGTTTTCTCACGATAACAGCCTA
>CM063497.1:52710726-52713226 GCA_032207245.1 Pardosa pseudoannulata
ATTTCGAATTTCCCAGCAGTTTATAATTTTTACAGCTGCAGCGATTTCTTGAGCACTTGGTAAAGCAACTGCATCGAGTGTAGCCTTGGCCACCTGTCAGCGACTTTGAAAATGCATCGATTCGTAATGATTTTTTCTCTGTGCTCAAGGATGCCAATGCAAGTATTTTCTCTTTCAACACGGAAACCTCACTTCTGTAGTTCAGTTGTTTGAGAACACCATGTTTCTGTTCTTAACTTGAAGAAGAAAGCACCCTCGATGTTCATGATAAATGCAAGAACAATTCGTGGATAACAGCGACCTTGCTTCAGTACTCGAACATTTGCCAGGGAGTTCTGGGCACTTCGGGATGTGGACAAAGTCACATATACGCTATTCATTTCCAGTACAATCGGGCATTGACCACACGCCCCGGTCATTATGGTATTTGGTCGACCAATTCGGGAACTAGCTGAAATTCTGGCTTTGGCCGCAATACACACACACACACATATATATATATAACATGAATTCGTAAATGTATATATATATATATATATATGTAATATATGTATATATATATATATATATATATATATATATATATATATATATATATATATATATATATATATATATATATATATATATATATATATATATGTTATTTTTATCTCTTTCGGTACAGAAGTTTCGGTTCAGAACCTAAAAATAGATTTATGACGCTTAAGTTATGTGAGTCACGTAGCATGTAGTGGTCGTTAATCGGCATTATATATATATTATATATATATATATTATATATATATATATATATATAATATATAATGATGTTTTTATCACTTTCGTTTTAAGATTCTATTTTCCCGGTAATTCCTCTCCTGGAATCCTAGCGAATATCTCGAATGTTCTATCTTAGTAATCCTTCCGGTTCCATATCTTAAAAAATAGAGTGATTACATCACCCGCTTGACTTCAATTAATAGCTGATTGGTCTGCAGAAATGACCATTTAGGCAAATGTCTCGAGCACCATCACAGTGTTTTCAGGAAGATTTCATATAGGTTTAGTTTCGAGTAAGGTTTCACTTTGATGACACTTTCATTTGTCTATGAATATATAAAGTTAAGTTGACTTTTCAAGTGTATTGATTGCGATTTCATAGCGAGATTGTACGACTGGAGGGTGGTGAAAACCACCCAGAGACCCCACTTTACATGAGGTAAAAAGCCTTATTTCATATATATATATATATATATTATATATATATATATATATATATATTATATATATATATATATATATATTATATATATATATTATATATATATATATATATGGTGTTACAAAAACTTTCTGGAACTTGTATTATAGTTGTTATGATGCGATTAAAATATAAAGATAAAATAATTTTTAATCCATTTCAATCATTTATCGGAACCTTTTCCTTTGTTCTGCGTGGAGGCCTTAGTATATGTTCAAGGATTTCATGACCCCAACTTTTATGGCTGGAGTATTTATACCAGGAAGCTGATTCCAATAAAGATAAGTTTATATGGCACCGGCTTTGACACAAAAATGCAAAAAGTCAATTGTAGATTGAATTTATAGGAGCCATCGGGCCAACAGGTGGACCTTTGGTCATGTGGGTCCCAAATTGTGGAATAAGAATATAATAAAATACAGAGAGATAGAGCAAGAAGGTGGTCAAGAGTTTTAAAAACTGGATTTGCGAGTGGTCAGAGAGAGAGTCTGACATTCATCGGAGTTTTTGGAGTCTAGTCAGTGTCCCTGTACGACAGAATGATTTGACGGTTGTGTCCCGGAATGAAGTAATTCCATGAGCCTACTCTCAACAAGTTTTGACCACATCAACGAGCCAGTCATCGAAGTTTAATTGATTGATCCCTGACAACAGCCAGATAAGTGCATGTGCATAAAATATACTAAGGTCCTATAAATAATTTAATTCACTTAATTTGTGTAGGAAATTTATAAATTATACATCACTTTTATGACGCTCCCTAAATCCTAGAATGTATGATGATGAAATTGTAAATAAGCCAATTTTTGACTGTAATTTTTATTTGTAAATAAAATGTGGTTTTTTAACTTTTAAATGTGGTTTCTTCCAAATTAATTTTTGGTTCTAATTCTTATTGTTTATAGTCTTATCATAGAGCTTAGGGTACCTATTAAATATATATTTTGTTTACACAATACAAATAAATAATTTTATTTTTATGTACTCCACATAAAAACTGCCAGTAAGTAAACATTTTAGGGGAGCTATATAACAATAGCTATCTAAGATAGCAAGAATGTGGGAGAAAAACTAGCACATATGTATTAAAAATAAATACTTTCTTGTATTTTTATCAACATATACGTCTACTGGAATACCTTTTTGTTGAATCTTATACCAATATTTGTGTAATACCCTGATAATGTAGAGAAGGCAAAAATTAGAAGAAAAACCTCTTGGGGTAATGGAATTTCGTAAGAGGAAAAGACATTTAAG
>CM063497.1:52718226-52731122 GCA_032207245.1 Pardosa pseudoannulata
TTTCGAACGTTTTCGAATTCTTTTTGAATTTAGCCAGCCCTAACAAATCAAGAATCCAATATGGATTTCCCTCTATCCTTTCCAGGTCCAACCTCGGCATAAAATTCGAGGACAAATGGACAGATAACTTAGGCTATTATTATATATGGGATACCCACATTGTTTCTATTGGTTAAATTTTATAGCTTCAGCTTTATATAATACATCTAAAATGTTTTAATTTTCTGCAGAAATGCCAGATAACCCTCATTGTAACGGATGCAAAGTTAAACAAGTCCTAAATTTTATAGCCCAGTGTAAAAATAATGTGACGTTGGCCTAGTGTTTGAGAAAGAAGAAATTAAATTGATTAATAAACACATGTTCAAATATATCTTGATTAAATGAATTTATAGAATTAAATAAATGCCTAAGGAATATAACTGTAATCAACTTATCATTTGTAGATATCAAAACTGCTCTCGATTCGGCGCCAGCCCTAAAACACAATATGGCGAGGATTTTTCTCAAAAGGTCTATCCCTCAAGTCGCGGATGCCAGCAGCGTTTACCTTCTGCTCTCCTCTGGTCACAACCTTGTCCTATAAAAAAATCACACTTCCCCTCGGAGAAAAAACAAGGGTCCACTCCGGAACAGAAGGGTCAGAAAAAAATCAAACCAACGGACACTTCTATTGGTTGGGAGAAGCCCGAAGTTTCTTTCTAGTTCAAACCGGTCATGTTCTGGTATGTGACTCATGAGAAGAGGTAAAAAAGCTGAGCCGAATGTAACGTATTGTTACACCCAGGTGCGTACTATTTTAATCACAAGAATTAAATGCATAATGAGAAAAAAGGTTTAATAAATCTACATACGTTTGTAACTAAAAAAACATTTATTATGAAATTCATATAGTGTTCCATATTACCCATTCTATTCCATATTCCCCACAAAAAACAATTGACATTTTTTATCGAATATTAATACAAATTCATATTTTCCTTAAAATCAAAGATTGACCACTGGAGTGTTCAGCGACATAAATACTTTTTACCCGTCTCTCAAAAGAAAACGCTGGAATAAAAACTAATTTTCTGTATACTGGTGATATTGTCTATCTATTTCAGGAAGATGGTTTTGCTTCTTCAATAACTAACTTTCTTCCTGAGTAGATTTAGAGCTAACCAAAATTATCAAGTTTCTTTCTTGACCTCCCAAAAAACGCTGAATAATGTGAAGTCTCTTGAGAACGTAATAATTTCATAACTCTCTGTCGGGTTTGACATTTGTAAAAGAAATTTTATATATATAAAATAAAATCAAAATAAAATATGGAGAATATTCTTCAACTTCTAATTGTGTGATATCCAATCTATTGTGTTTGGAATCACTGCAATCGAAGTATTTGAGAGTTTTCTTTAAATTTTCAATTTAGGCCTTTCTTAAATAAATGTAAAATACAAGATGAGACGATTATCTATTTTTATCATGCATAAAATTCAAGTTTTTATCATTTATTTGCATTTCCCCGTCTTCTCACAATTATGATGAAGCAACAATTTTACAAAACGGTGATTCACCATTCAAATTATTAAGTCACAAACATAAACTAATGAACACACACATAAAGTACTAGTTCTGCGCATTTGATCGTTATTATAACAATTTCATATCGTTAAACACACATTTCTTCGAGTGATTATACACTAATGAATCTATTTATTCTAATATTTTCAAGAGATTCTCCACGTGATCCGATCATACCGGAATAATTGTTGTTTTAAGACCTTTGCTCATTATCGGCAACGAAATATTGAGTAGAATATGCCTGGGTGAGCATACTTTAACAGAGAAACGTGCGAATGTCAGCGAAATTCCAATAGTTAGTTGAGAAACTACGATCGTTAAATACTTTTGACTTTCAAAGAATAATTGCTTTAATACTTGTTTGACGCCGTTTAGCAATGAAGACTTAATTGAAAGAGGAATTTTCAGAAATTCTTTACATATCTGCTAAAGAGGTCAATTTCCTGTATCCACGTTATTCGATATCATTTCTTTAAGATAGAGTTTCCAATGGAATATTTTAAGTTAAACTGTAAAATAGTTTGTTCTTTATTGCAATTTTTATTGAGTATCTTTAAATTTTTATTTATCTCTCGTAGAATTTGCATTTTTTATTGAGTACATTTATTGCAAGATTGGTAATAATATTTTTTTTCAGTTTAAAAATTTATAAGTTATTTTAACATTATCTGTATTTTAACATTCAGTTAAAAAGAATGCAGTAATACAAAAAAAACTTTAAGAAAAAAAAAAAAAAAAAAAAAAACAATAACAGCTGTCTTCTGTCGAAAGGTTTGTTTGAAAAAAAAAATTGTGTCTAACATAATAAACAGATAGTTAAAATACAGTAATTGAATTTTCCTCATTAAACGTTGTCTTCTGCAGAAAGGTTACTGTTCAGACAGTTGTGAAAAGGTTTGTGTCTAATATTATAAAGAGATAGTTAAAATACAATAATTGAACTTCCCTTCTTTAACGTTGTCTTCTGTCGAAAGATTTGTTCAGAAAGTTGTGTCAGAAAGTTGAGTAAAAAAGCTGAAAATTTCACCACTATAGGGCGTTTTATTATAAAGTACTCATTTAGTCAACATTTAATCTAGTTAAAAAATTATTGCAAAACATGTTCAACATAATAGCTATCAATTTCAGCTACCATTTAAAAATCATAAGATAATACGAAGATTAGAACTTTAACACTTCGTACGGGCAACGTATTTTTCCGCTTTTTGCAGTCTGTCACTTTAGCTCCGGTCACGTAAAAATACGTATTTAGTAGATTTGTGGTGATACCCGCTAACCGCCACAAATCTACTAAATACGAATAGTTAAATGTATGTGTGACATTGTATATGTGCGTTGTTTGCATTGCTATGAATGATTTGCATTTTTTCTTTCCACAAGTTATGATTGTCGAGTTACTCGGTCTTTTGTTGCGTTATTTCGTCTTCAATAGAATTTCTAGCTCCAGAACGTACAAGTCGTGTTTGGTCTATTTGAAACTTGGTTTTCTATTTTTGAATACAAAATTGATAAAATGAGCCGTTGTGACAAAGATAGTGATGAAAAACTATGGATGAAGATTATCAGACTTTAATTTTAAAAATCGTTTTTTTTTGTGCTTTTGTGATATTGTTATTCTTTTTGTTAAATAAGCATACAGTATATATTAAAGCGTAAAATAAAAAGAAAAATTTCTTTCATAAAATCGAGATAGTTTTCGATTAACTGCAAATTTTCTGAATAACTAAACTTTCGAAAAAACGCCAGCTGCATTCGTAAGTTGGCGGTGAAGTATACCTGCATGCCAAGTGTTAAAAGTGGCAACACTGCTGTAAAAACGCTACACTACAAAACCAAAAAATGTTGCGTATACCACACGTGAGCTACATACCTACCTTACCTCTTAGAAAAACACTTGTTCTTCCTATGTCTTGCGGATGTGGAGTGAAGGAAAGAACTGATCCTTGTATTAGCTTACGGTCTAAAGTAAGTGTTGTCAGGATGTTTCCAAAGCAAGAACAACGAAGTCGGATAAAAACTGAATGTGCCAGAGATCGTACAGCACGACAATGTCATCGAGGGCTTCAAGAGGCAAACCATAACAAGATTGGTAAAACCTTCAAAGAAGGACTCCAAAATGGGGCAGAAATGCATCGGCCAAGTAGTCCTAGTGTCAGTGACGCAAAAGAGCAGACTGTTGCCGCACTAATGGACATTAATTGATGCCAAACGGTTCATGAGCTGTTCCGACAGACATGATTTTCGCATAGGACTTTTCTGCATATTCTATAAGAACTGCTGGGTATGAGAAACATTGTTTCATGATTGGTTCCGCATCATTCGACGGAAATGCAGAAATGGCTACTATACGATGGTTCTCGAACCCACCTGAAAGCTATAAGCACTAAAGAGAGGCTTTTTAAGCCATATCATTACGCTGGATAAGACATATGCTAGACCTAAGCCCTTGTGACTTAATTCCTATGATGAAGTAACCACTGCATGGCATTCGCTCCAGAACTGCTCCAGATATTCTTGCATCAATAGACCGGTCCATTCGAACTATCAACAGAACAGGTGCTGATTCAGGTGTTCTGCGAGTCTCACATCTTTGGCATCGGATTATACACAATGCTGGTGACTATATTTAATAAGTGTAAATTGCTGTCACATGAATTACTTTTGTATTCCATGTAAATAAATAGTTGCCATTGTTAAAGTTCCAATCCTCCAATAATCTACAGCTGACTGCAGTTTGTCCGAGGAAATCTACTATTTTCTACCGTTTCTTTCTACCATTATGACGGCATTCCTTTAATTATCTCAGTTAATCATTCCTTATTTTAAATTATTTAAATATCTCCTGCATTATTTTCAAGTGTTTTTATCACAGGATATTACGAAAATAATTTTCTTTTATATTTGATATAAATAACAGATTAGGCACATATGTGATAATTTTAAATTTAATCATCGATTACTTTTTGTTGCAATGAGAAAATTTATCACCGGTATTAAAAACAAATTCTTTTCATAAAATCTATGATTCTGTTTCATATACTAATAAATAACTGGAATTTAAGTTATATATCTTTGAAAATTAAGAATTTTGTTCGTTTGTGTGTTTGTTTTTTTTACACATAACCACACGGTTCAACTACATGAATTCAACATGATTCTAAATTGTATTTATAGTATCGGGAGACTTTAGACGAGTATGAAGTTAAACAAACTTATTGAATTTATACCAGATCATTCTCAGTCAAAAAACAAACTATTTTTATTTTTAAATGCCTAATTGGGTACTTTATAGTTCTAAAAATTAAGAATTTTATTAATCCCTTCATATGACGGGCTATATTCTAGTTCTTAAATATATTTCTCTATTTTAACAACATTTTTCTCAAAGCTGAAATATTTCAGACACATTTCAAACATATAAACGTTTACAACAGCCTTAAAATAATTTAATGATTTATTTATCTGTCATATAAATCACATCATTGCCTAATCTGTTTCGTCTTGAGAGTGATTTTTATCTAAATCCACTTACGATACACTTGTGACACCCTGCGTTGCTATCCTATAAAAGCTCAAATCGTTATCCCAAACATTTTCTTTGGATAAACGGATTAAATGCATCGAATCCTATTGCATGTTATTAAAACAAACACATAAATATGAAAAGAATTTTTGTTATTTCCCATAAATATTTTTACGGCAGAAGAAACCTGAGAACATTTATTCTCCTTTACGCCCGTTATAGATTTCTAGACTTGACATTTTAAGCTTATAAAAAACAATTTTTTCTGCATCAAACAAAGTTTGAACACTATTTGTCAGATGCTGCATTTTTTTTTTACATACTCTATCGGTTTTAGAGGATCACACGTTGTAAATTTGGAGATTTTAAAGGCATCTGTCATTTGGAAATGGCTTATATTGGGCTCATATACGATAGTTGGAACTGTAATAGTTGCAACTATTTATTTACATGGAACACAAAAGTGACTCATGTCACCATTTTCTACAGTCCTTCACTATAAACGCCAGCATTGTGTATAACTCGTTTTCAACCGTATGGAAGTATCAGAGCACCTGTGTTAGCACCTGTTCTGTCGGATGGACCGGTCTATTGCCGCAAGAATCTATGAAACGTAATTTCTGGAGGTCTTGTTTGTTTTTCACACTTAGGATCATTCTAGGCTTTTTTTCCTTATTACATTTTTGCTTTCGGGGGCCTTAATCCTAGATCTGATATTCCTATATTAATTATTATCTTGTTACAATGTTATTCCCTTCCTATATTACACATACACACACACACACACACACACACACACACACACATATATATATATATATATATATATATATATATGTATATATATATATACATATACACACTTTCAAGTAATAAGATTGCTTTTACATTATGAGTTAAAGAGAAATTAGTATAATAATGTAGTATATATTTTCATTTAACTTACACCGCTTTTTAAATGAATTATTATTGTAATTTCTTTAACTTCATATATTTATATAGACAAAATAAGGAAAATTTTGAAGGATTTTTTGGATGGGGAATGGTTTATATATAAAAAGTTCAGATTTCATTCTTTGTTTTCATTAGCTATCTTTTAGTCAAAAATGAACTTGCACTATGTTTTAAATAAAACATCTCAAATAATACATTTCAGATATTAGATACTAAAGTTTTTTAGTAATATTTATAATATTTCCAATTTAATTAAATTTTTCAATATTATATATACTTGTGTGTTTTTTTATAAAATAGCTGTTAACTAGCAAGAAGGAAATCAATAAATTTTAACTAGTATATGTATTATTAAAACTGTTTACACTATTATTCATAAATATTTATGAGTATTTTAAAAAGTAATTATTTTTCCTTCTGCAAACTTATTAAGTGTGTAACACAAACTTAACTTTAATCAAGAACTTGCATAAAGTTTAGAAAGAAATGTAATTACATTACGTGTGAGCCATTGATAAAAAGTGTGTTGAAAGAGATGAAGCTCGGATCAGAAGCTACTTTTATTCTGAATTACAATTTTTAATTTTGAGAAGTTCAAAAAAGATTTACATAAAGGATTTAAAAATGGAATTGTAAGAGCATTAAAAAAATAAAAGATATATTGAGGAAATGCAAATTATCTTTAAAAAATCCATCGAAGCAGAATATCTTTATAAAAGTCTTATAATGAATTGAGTAAAATCTGTCACATTTTTACTTTATTTTTCCGAAATAAGTTGTTTTATTACAATCTTTTGCATATCTGTGTATTCATTACACTTAAGTGTGCATTTCATGGAGAATGTAGAAGCTACACTTCCCTAAAAATCTTAAAATATCAAGTATATTTTTAAACAACACTTTATTGAATTTCACCTGTCTTTATTTCGATTTAACCTATTTTGTTGTTGTTATTTTTAGTGTGTATCATATAGATCAATGAGAGTTATGCAAAACCGCATGATCCATAAACCGCATTTTCCATAAATAGAGTGAAAGGTCAAATTTTGGTCTAATTTTTTACGTTAATAATTTACATTGCACATAAATTGAAATGGCTTTTTCCCATTTTGATCAACATTTACCGATTTATGATTTTTCTCTTCCAAAATTTTAAAAAGTCTATATTGAAAATAAATGATGAAAACGAATCATATGGACAATCCACTGTAATTAATAAGTATACTTGAAAAATTTATTCAAATCGAATTTTGTGAACGAGTTTACATTTTTAATTGTAATTAGTCAAATCTTTGTTTTTCAAGATTCAATTAGAGTGGAATACAAGAAAATTACCTATAGTGTAACTATTACAGTTACAAATGAAAAACGATATAAGTTGCTTGTTATATTTGTCTTATAACATACATTTTACATACTATAAATTATGATGCTTTAATTTAATAATTATACATTTATTTGTCCTGATTTTATTTCCAAATAACGTTTTATATCAATCCTTTGCATGTCCTGAACAATATATTACAAACTCATCTAATGCTTTACGTTTGTATATCACGTGATACATAATAACTGTCGTTACACTAGATTGCCCAAGGCAGTCATTTTGACTGTTTTTTAATTTCAATTAGAAAAACAATTATGAAATATAATGACACAATTTCTTAGAATTTGGTGACTTTTTCTATCACATATAAATGGGTTTATGAATAATTGTAGTTACTTCCGCCCTGCTTTATTATATAATATTGACCCTCTAAGCGGTTCGCACGTACAATTCCTCCAAACCGATGATGTCTTCAAAGCTGTTGTCACGTACAATTTTCGACCTCCAAAAACGTTCCGAAAATGGATGTATTGTACATTTCTGTCGGTGTTTTCCCCCATGGAGTTTCGAGGTAAGAGGGTCAGGTCCATTGTTTAAGAACTGCACCCCTACTTCCTGAGGCACAAAGAAGCTGATAGCTTTTCATGGCTTTGTAAATCTCTATTTCGAAGTATTTCGTTTGCGGTAACAGGTATATCTCTCACTGCACTACTTAAATAGCTTAGGTGACTTTCGTAGAAAAATATAAATCATTCTCTTAAAGAATATTTTTATTTGTACTTTTAGAACTCATTATTTCGCATGGGATGATCTTCGAGACTCGACGAGCTTTATGTGTATTAAAAATTAACAATCTATAATGTCTATTTATATATCTATTTATAACCGGAAGTAAAGGGACAGTAACGAGGGTGGGTTTCCTGTATTCCAATCTAGTCGACAAAGGGTGAAGTAAAAAATCCTAGAACAGTTTAGACACTGACATAATAAAACATTAGATTTTTTTGGAGACATTTTTTCCTCTTGTTCCACTCGGAGGGTTAAAAATTAATTTTAAACAAATTTCTTTACATATTTGTTATTTTTTCACAATGCAGTCATTTTGACTGTTTTGGGGCAATATAGGTATACAAGAAATCTCAAGCAATCTAGTGTTAAAAAGCTAAAATAAAATGCTCAGAGAAAATTGACTATTTCGATAGGAACGAAATCCTTTAAGCCATTGTTCATTAATTTTTTTTAAAAGAAAAAACGATAAAATCTAATATTTTTTTACTTATATATCTATTTTTTACTGTTGTTAGTACATCCGAAAACGGTACAAGAGTGAGCATTTCTGGAAATGATGAAACAAATTTGAGAGCTTATATATGATCAATAGTAAGCAATGATGTAAAAATATGAAAAGAAACAGCACGTGATTTTTTACTCTCGATACTAAACTGTGAATAACCCTCATTAAGCTCTTAAAATCTTGTGATAACGCATTCTTTTGGGAATACCTTTTCTTTCAACATACTGGTCGTATGTGTCTATATTCTTTATCGAGGCAGATGTAATATATTCAAAATAAGGGAGTGTGTACTTTGCGCTTGCGCTCTTCGGTTTTCTAGTTCACGTTTCTTCATAGTTCATATAAATATATATATATTTATATATATATATATATATATATATATATATATATATTTATATATATATATATTAATATATATATATATAATATAAATATATATATATATGTATTTATATATATATATATACATATATATACACATATATATATACATATATATATATATATAAATATTATATATATATATATATATATATATATATTATTATATATAAAATATATATATATACATATATACTTTATATAATATATAAATATTATATATATATATAATATATATATACATATATATATATACACACATATTTATAATATATATGATACATATATACATTTTTATACATATATATATTACATAATATGTATGTATATATATAAAAATAAAATATATATATATTATATATATATTTATATAAAAAATACATATACATTATTGTATATATAAATACATAAATATATATTTTTATGTATATATTTATATATATATAATTATTATATACATATTATATGTATGTATATAAAAATATATATATATATATATATGTATATATTTTATACATATATATGTATGTATATATATTATATATTATATATAAATAAATGTGTGTGTATATATATAATATATGTATTTTATTTATAAATATATATCTTATATATATATATATATATATATAAATATATATATATATATATATATATATATGTGTGTGTATTGTGTGTGTTGTGTATTGAGTAATCCATTGTATTCTATATACAATGAATCCACTGAATTAGGATACCAAAATATGCAAATTGTGTATTCTGCGCATTTTTAAGTGATTTCAACTGCATTTATAGCGCTTACTGTAGTTGCTCTGAATTAGTTTTAATCAAAGATTAATAAACTAATAATTGTCGAGATCAAAAGTCTTCCTGATTTAGATGTTTGTTAGCAAACAAGTAGTAGGTGTGCGACGCATAATTCAAAAATCGTCAGACAACTCTTTTAAAGTAGACAGTGTCAAGAGTATACATAGACTACATGGGTTTTAAAGGAAACTAGCGATCTTGTAAACTGAAAGGAGACCTAGCATTGATAGTGTGCTAAGAAAATTCAGGCGTATTGTGCTTAGCCAGCGAAGAAAACATCATCTCAAATTACCATATTGAATGACGGTGCATTTGCAGTCCATACACAAATAATTGTGTAAAGCTTTCACCGTATGGGTTTACGGGAGCCGTTGATCTGCAAGAGTACGATTGCTCTATGCTCAAATGCATCTTGCCTGGGAAAGAGAGATGAGAGTGTAGAGGACTGGAAAACGGTAGGATGGAATGATGAGTCTACTGTGCAAGACTACTGTGGAACGGTTCCAGTACCTGTTGATTTTACCTCGTCGTGTGGCATGCGTTATCAAGACCAGATGAGGCCAAACTCGTTACTACGTAGGTATCCTTCAGTGGTATTTCAGAGTATAACTTTTTGGCTACTTTCAAGTTTTTGCTTACATGGAATTTGTATATTTTGAAGGTGTCTATGTTTACCCACACTTTTGCATGGATTCAAAATCAAAGAGTGCTTAATCCTTGCATGCGCTCTTGGGTACCTTGAAGTATGAATGACTAAGTCATTGCGTATCGGCATTGAGACCCCCTACACTTGAATATCATTTTGTTTGTTTGCTCTACTTATTAAGTCAGTACGATCAACATGGTTGCACTGCGGAGTTTTACTTTGTTTGCAGGATATTAGTCTTGTTTGAGGAATTTCATTAGACATCTCTTTCAGAATGGGAACTGTGTCCATCTTTGGTCACGGGAAGTTGTGGCTCGAGACAAAATAGATCCTTATTTGTCAAGATCTCTGCTTTTGTTTTTAGTTTGAATGGTGCAGAGGTTTTCATTAATTCGCTGATACATTTATACCTGTATTGATGATATTTCACTAATTATTATTAGTGCTTTCTAGCGCTAAAATAAACAGGTGCATATACCGAACAATGCGCTTTTATTTTTCAGCATCTAAAAATTTAGTTTGCAGCACTGAACAAAAGTCTTAAGAAAAAACACATATTATACAAAATTTAAATCACTATATGAAAAAAATCACTTAATATAGATTGTTAAATAGATCTACAATTATTTGCATTATATTACGAAATTCCATCTCTTTTTCAAGCTTCATGGTTCTTCTAAAAATATTGTAATAATTAGAAATAATTCTGATAATTTTGAAAAAATTTTAAAAATAAATAAAAAACAATCCAAAAGTTATTTAAATTTATGGACATATAACTTTGTGCTTTTGTATTATATGTTTGTTATAAATATAGTTTTTTATCTAATATTTAGTTATTACATTTACATAAATGTAGTATATTCATTTATAATGATATTTATATATAGTGTTTTTTATTTATTACATATAATATTATACATATATATATACATTTTTTAAAAAATATAATATTTACATATTCATAATATATATACATATAAATATAATATATACATTTCATTTATATATATATACTATTTATTATTTATATATAAAATATACATATATATATATATATATATATATATATATAAATTTTAATATAATATATATATATTTTATATACATATATAAATATTTATATATATATATATTTATATTTATTTTTAAATATAATATTTACATAATATATATAAGTATATTATACATACGTATATAACGATATATGTATATATATATACATATATTTTTAACATATATATATACATATATATATATATGAAATATATATCCATAGATATTTTTTATATATATATATATGTATATATATATATAAATATATATATATTTATATATATATATATATATGTATATATATATATATATATATATTTATATATATATATATATATATATATATATATATATATATATATATATATATATATATATATATATATATATATATATGTTACTGTGAATGTCCGAAATTGGAGAATGTCGACATTCACCGGTGAATGTTGACATACACCAAATACGTCGGTGAAAGACGGAATATTTTATTATATTCTTATATATTCGGACTATCACCGGTGTATGTCGACAATCCCCATGCACTGATGGTGAATGTTGAAAAAATATTTTTGTTACGTTTTTAAATCATAATTTATTATTAAAACATATAAGGATATATGTCAAAATAGCACAAACCATGAAGGAATACTCCAAAGTCCCTGTGTCGATTCCAAAGAAAAATATCAAAGAGAAGCTTCAACTTACTACACCTTCTATCAAGCCCTGATCAAACAGCAGATGTTTATCTCTATTAAAAGAACTGCTACTAAAGATAATCTTCTAATGTATGCAACAAAAATGTTACAAACTTCAAAAAGAAAATTTCCTAATGCTCAAATCGATGACACTGTGCGAATACCAGGCCCTGTAGTCGACCGTGGTCATACATATGCCCGAAATGTATTGTCGGTTTTTATTGAAATAGAAGATTCTGACTTTTATAAACTAGTAAAGAAAAATGGTACCCTCATGCTGCTTTATACCTGTAATCAGTTTATATTTTGTAAAAAAAAGTTACTCTCTATATATGAGATTTCTTCGCAAGAAATGTCGCTGAGAGAAGCAGCTGCAGCTAATTCGAGAAGTGGAGGGCATGTCTATAAACGCTGTCATTGTAAAAAGAAATGTTTCATTAATAAATGCCATTAAAAATATAAGGGACTCCTTTTGCAATTCAAATTACTATAACAGTTTAAATTGTTGCAACAAATAAGATAGTATAACGTCAATCAGATAATTAAGTTAATTATTGATATGATTTTCTGTTCTAAGAGTGTCCGGTTTGTTCTAAGTTCAACAGTTACATGTACTAGTACTATAGATTTGACTGAATTACGGA
>CM063497.1:52738722-52758722 GCA_032207245.1 Pardosa pseudoannulata
GATTTTGGACAGCAGGTAGTGCACCTCTTAATTCGGCGATCCAACTCGTCCCAGAGATTCTCGATAGGGTTCAGGTCTGGGCTCTGGGCAGGCCAGTCCATTCGATGAACTCCAATGACACCATACCAAGCCTTGGTTAACCTCGAAACATGGCAACTCGAATTGACTTCCTGAAAGTAACAGGGGTCCAACCAGTAAAACTGCCAAAACGTAGGAAACATATTGTCATCCAAAATAGTGCAGTAGGCATCGGCGTTGAGCTTACCCTGAATAGGGACCAAGGGTCCCAGACCATACCAGGAGAAACACACCCAGACCATAATTCCACCTAAGCCGAATTTGACTGTTGGCACAATGCATTCTGGCAGGAGACGCTCTCCAGACAGACGCCAGACCCAGACCTGCCATCCGAACGGTAAAGGTTGAACCTTGATTCGTCGCTCCAAAGAACCCATTTCTACTGATCTATGCTCCAATTTCGATGTGATTTGCAGCCCATTAACCAAGCAACGCTGTTAAACTTTGTGATCAAAAGCTTATGGGCAGCATCACAGCAATGAAAACCAAGCAGATGTGCTTCCTTACGGATGGTATTCATTGAAACAATACTCCCGGATGCCTGATGAAACTTCTCGGGGATGAGGGTCATCGGTTGGGTGCTGTTCTTCCGAATTTCTCTTTACAGCACTCATCTGTCTCTATCTCCCAGTTTAGTTGGTTTGCCGACTCGGAACACATTCTGACAATCACCGCTCACCTTCCTTTTCTTAATCACATAGGGTACGATTTTGGGTACTTCAGATCGCTAGGTATGTAACTTAAGGATCGGCCACATTTGTGATACCCGATAATTATACCTTTCTCGAAATCAGAGAGTTCCGAACTGCGCGGCATTTTGCATACGACTAATGTCAATGCTGATTCCTACACGATGTACACCTGCAAAGGCCAAAACGTACCTCATGACCGCAGATATCAACATTTGCATAGGTGTCCAAATACTTAACGGTAGACAGCGTATAAAACTTAGGTTAGAATTGAAGTTTCCATAAATTATGTCTAATAAATACGACTGACCAAATTTCATTGGTAATTGTTAATAATAAACAGTTAACGTTTTAATGAACATTTTTGATAGCATTTACCAAAAATCCTAATAATTATTAAGAATAACCATATTTATTTCTTTAACATATATGTATATATATCAACACAAAACAATAACACACACAAAAACACACACAATAACACATAAACACACATTATATATATATATATATATATATATATATATATATATATATATATTTATATAAAATATATATATATATTATATATATATATATATATATATGTATGTATGTATAATATATATGTATATATACATATATTTATATATTTTATTTATATATATATATTATGTATTTTATATGTATATATAATATATATGTATATATATATATGTATATATATACATATATAAATATATATACATATAATATATATATATATATATATATATATATATATATTATATTAATATATATATATTTATATACATATACTGTATATATACATATACATCTGCATATATACGCATTTACACAAATATATATGTATATTTATATATATATATGTATATATATGTATATATATATGTATATATGTATATATATATGTATATTTATATATATATATATATATATATATATATATATATAAATATATATACGTATATATATATATATATAAATATATATACGTATATATATATATTGTAACGTACTGGAAAAATAGGTAGGCGAGGCCTCCAATGACACAGGCTAGAAATTAAGGTATTCTTGACTAAATATTTTATTCACTAGAATAAACTATGTACAGATATGTACAAATTCAATAAACGATAACATTCAGGGATCTCGTACAGAGATAATATGCACATACAAGGATGCGTGGGATACCGGAACAGTATGGCTAGGGCTTAAAACACAAAAGCTGGAACTGATTAGTGCTGGGACTAATGTTGACTCGATCACTCTCTGTCGATTAGCGCGGTTGGCTTTCGCAGCAGGTTCGGAGGTTCCGAGTGCGTGTCACGCTGGGATTCGTGAAAAAACACAGGATGCAAGTCGATCCAAAATTAGAGTGCAAAGTCACTCTAGGCTGACTACTTCTATGCAAGAAGTTAACTATCAATCAGCAATAACGGGGAAGGAATTCCCAAGTCGAATGTTCGACTATCTAGCAACGGAGACGCTGGCGGTCTCAAAAAAAAAAAAAAAAAAACTCCAGACACAGCGGTCCTCGATCGACCAGGCTCTAGCAGGTAGAAGCCTCGAGAGAAGAAACAAAGCAAAAGCCCCCGTTCTAGTCCGGTCCTTTCCATTTATACTAAGCACTCCTTCCGCTTCTCGGTTCTTCGAGAAACTTCCCGAGCCAGGGTGACGCAATCTTGCGGTCACTCCCAAGTCTTAGATCAGCTGTCCTGGTTCCAGATGCAATTCTCAGATTCATTAACTTAACCAACTTAATGCCCTTTTTGTAACCGCTAATGGGCGGCAAGGTGCACTCAATTATGTACACAGTAAAGGTCCATTCAACAGGTAACAATGTTCAGACAGTTCGGAGCCGTCAATGCACCGTTTTTCAATTACGGGTTTTTAGACCACCTGGTCCTATTATCGGCTACTCGTGAGTCCACGACGAAAGGTCACCTTTTGGGCTCCTTGTTCGTTTTGGGGTCATGTAACGGATCGTTACACCCCCCCTCGCATAAGAATTTTCCACAGGGTGGATCTCGATTATGCCGACAATTCTCGTGGAGAACTGCAACTCTGATCTTCCTCGTAAGGAACCAACAGCCACTCAGATACTTAATATACATTATACTACAAAATAACACTAACTATATCTAAATTATAATATTCAAATAATTACAACACAAAAGACAATATGCAAGTATGTACAGGTTACATTTCTTACCACATTTTACATGATGCAGCGGCTTAATGCATCTGCATTAGTATTATCTGTGCCGGGTTTGTGAACCACACAGTAGCTATCAGTTGCAGCACCAGCTGTCATTTCAAACCGTTTGAAAAATTCCGTTGTGAGGTGGCTTGTAAACGAAAAGCCATTATCACATTGAACTTCGCGCGGAAAACCTAGATGCCTGAAAATCTGTAAAAACGCATCAGTGACCGCTACAGATCCTATATTTGGCACTGGCACCGCTTCCGAGTATTTAAAAACCAGACCTATCGCGGTAATTATATACCGGTTCCCATTTTCAGATTCGGGTAACGGCCCACAAGCATCTATATTAATTTTAGTGAAAGGTTCACTAATTATCGGAGTTAATCGCATAGGCGCCTTCTTTGTATCAATAGCATTCCCTACTAGTTGACAAGGATGGCACGACTTAACATGCGTTTCCATATCTTGATAACACTTCGGCCAATAAAACAATTTAGCGAGGCGTTGTTTCGATTTAGTTACGCCTGCGTGAGCTCCCGCATCTTCGTGACAGAGAGCCAAAATTTCCTCCCGTAACCCTTTCGGTAGAACCAAATCACAATTTTCCTCTCCTAAATGGTTTACCTGAATTTTGCATAACAATTCATGTTTTTGTACGAAACTTTTATGCGCAACTCCATCGGTTACATTAACTAACAGTTCTCTCACTTCCCTAGTCTCAGAGCAATTATCCTGGCTGACCGCAAATTCCTCTGGGGTTATATTCACAAGACCCCGTTCTGCGTCGGTCAAGTTGACAATTGGAAGCTCATATTCAGTTTCTTCGCTCGTGTCTTGTAACAATGCGGGTCCCTCCTCTGCGCTTAGGGGGGTATTAAGACCGTTTCCCTCGGAGCTCCCGTTTTCCTCGAGGGCTTTCCGACTGCAACCTAATAATCGCATTTTTACCTAATAGTCTCTTTGATGTCGACTGTTGGTCAGTAGTTAGACGAGATATTACTTCATTCTCGCGCACTACTTCATTATAGTCAGAATCAGAGGATCCTTTTCCAAGCGCGGGAATTTCGAAACCCTCAGTTTGTTTTTCCCCGGTTCGCGCTTCATCTCTCTGACGTAAAACCGGAGTGTCCGTTACGCGAAAACCTCTCCCTATTGTACTTTTGTCCACATTTCCGTCCGCACTTACTCCCAGACTGGTTTTGGTTGCAACGAGGGGAGGGGGGCGATTCGTGGAAATGGTCTTTTGTTCCCAGGTATGTTTATTTACCTTCTCCCCACCTGCACTGGATTTTTCATTTGTCGGACTGGAATTCCCGTTCCCTAGAGTAGTTCGGGTTTGTAACTTCGCTTGAGCGTTAATTTGCTCAGTTACCTGTATTTTTCGGTTTTGTTCTTCTAATAATGCAGCCGTCAAATTTCCCAGAATATATCGTTGTTGATTCGAAAAATCAGAAATGACGCAAGCCTTCGTATCGATATTCCCATATGTAGTACATAGCGAAACTCTTGCTACAGGTAATTTTATAGCGTGAGTATCTAAGGGCTGAGTTACCCATACCGTGTCGCCTGTAAAATCTTGCGGCCTAACATATCGCCTACAGATGAAGTCATAGCTAGCTCCACTGTCTCTTAAAATTTCAGACGGTTTATTGTTTACAGTGCCCAAACTAACGTACGGTGCTAGCAGATCTACTACCTCACTTTCCGTATGGATAGCATTTAATTCCTCCTTACGTTTTAATTCCGGGCAATCAGGTCTAATGTGCCCAGAGACTCCACACTGGAAACAAATAATGTCTCTGTGCCTTTTCCTTTCAAACTCCCGATCATTTCGCCAATCCCGATGTTTAAGTTCATTTACACTCGGCGTTTTTGGCCTTTCATTCTTAACTTCAACCTTTTCCCGGGGAGGGGGTCTGATATTTTTCTGCCTTGAATGGTACTGAATATTTGTGAAAATCAGGGGTGCGAGAATCCGGAAATTTTTTTCCTTGCGTTTGGGGCTTCCCGGGTTTCTTAAGTAATTCATACTTGTCTCCTAAGTCCGCTACGATATCGGGTGAAACAAAACTTTCCCATTCTTTGAGATGGAATTCCTTGAATTCGCTCCCCATTTTCCGTTTAAGCTGGTCTACTAGCATTAAATCCAGTAGACCTTCATATGTTGTAACTCCTAAAGCTGGATACCCAACCTTCTAAATAGGTGCGTATCTCAAAAAGGTAATCCTTCCATAGATTTCCTGATTTCCGTACATGTTGTACAAATTTTTGCCTCAGGGCTTCCGCCGATAATTTATAGCGTTCTAAGAGGAGTTTCTTTACAAATTTATAATCCCGCGTTTCTTCTGCCTTTTCCCTTAAAATAATATTTGACACTGAAAGCGGTAATAATGAAATAAGTTCCCCTGCCATCTCAATTTCAGGTACTTTCAAGTATTCAGCTTGTCTTTCGAATAGACAAAGGTACAAATTTATGTCCGTCTCATCCGGATTAAATTGTGGCATCCGGTTCCGCAAAGATGCCCCTGAGGGTCTTGGCACCTCTATCCGTTCATTAGTGCTCCTACGTTCCTGGGTTAATCTTAATTTTTCTAATTCGAACGCTCTCTCATTATCCCTCTCTTGTCTCTCTAATTCTATCTTCCTGTCTTCTCTTTCCCTCTCTTTCTCTTCTCTCTCCCTCTCTTTCTCTTCTCTCTCTAATTCTATTTGCCTGTTCTCTCTTTCTCTTTCTCTCTCACTATCGCGATCCGCCCTTTCTAGGTGCTCTTTCTCTAACCGGGCCTCAATAATAGTATCCAGACATCCTTCTACAAAAGCTGGATCGTAATCCTCCGATGTCTCAATTAATTTCCTTATTTGATTCATTGTTAAGGTTTCGTCTATTCCCTATAATCTCCTTGGCTAACTCGACGAGATCTGCCTTACGCCCTTTACTTAAATAACTCATGATGAGATAATATCCTTAATAACTTACTACTCAATTTTCACAATAATAACTTACGACTACTCAACCAATTCGTGAAATACAATACTAACACAATACAAATACTACTCGATATTAGAACGTTTAACCCAATTTCCAAAATTTCAAATTAACACAATAATAATCACTTGAAAACCAAAACAATAAACAATATGAATTTTCCTAGCACAAATGCACACAATACAAAATAAATACTTGCAATATTCTCTTATAATGTGCTAACAGTTTTCTTAAGTTCAAATTATGATAATTAAATAACTAATATATTTAATTTAAGCAATGTTCTCAACACACTAATTTTCCTTATCTTATTAACAATTTAAATCAAACACCATCATACACAATTTAAATTTTCAATTTATGCAATTTCAAATTTTCCAAATTATATTCATTATATAATATTCTGATTTATACACAGTTTAAAAATCTTATTTATGAACAGTTAAATTCCAATTAATATTCAATTACAATTATAATTTATACACACTTTTAAAATTCAAATTTATGCACAATACTATTACACAAAATTCCTTAATTCAACTTTACTCTTAATTCAAAACTTTAATATACCTTAGTCAATAATTCTTATCTTTGAAATTATTTTCTATCACTCTACAAAATATTTGCATACCAATTTAAGATTTCTTTCAATTGATATACATCTAATTTAAACACAATGCAACACAATTTACTATACTCTGATCTATCTAAATTCCTAGCACAACCTATACTCAATGTACTGTTGGTTCGATACAAGAGAACAGAATTGGTTACTCACGATTTTTGATGCTTGTTTCATCAGTCTCTAGCGTCGTCTTACGGTTGAACACCAAATCTCACTGTTGACTCTCAAATCACAGGGTCACACAAAAAGTCTCACAGTTGACTCTCAATATCGCAGGATCACACAAAAAGTCTCACAGTTGACTCTCAATATCACAGGATCACAAAAAAAGGTCTCACAGTTGACTCTCAATATCACAGGATCACAAAAAAAATTTCACTAATGCAGGTTCAGATTCGGAACGCAAAATTTCTCATCTGATGTCTGGCTGCACAATTTCACCCGCGAAAATTTCTTCACCTAGCCTTCACTGTTTACCGTAACAGCGCTGCCACCAATATTTAGAATACCACTAGCCTGTAACGTACTGGAAAATAGGTAGGCGAGGCCTTCAATGACACAGGCTAGAAATTTAAGGTATTCTTGACTAAATATTTTATTCACTAGAATAAACTATGTACAGATATGTACAAATTCAATAAACGATAACATTCAGGGATCTCGTACAGAGATAATATGCACATACAAGGATGCGTGGGATACCGGAACAGTATGGCTAGGGCTTTAAAACACAATAGCTGGAACTGATTAGTGCTGGGACTAATGTTGACTCGATCACTCCGTCAGTCGATTAGCGCGGTTGGCTTTCACAGCAGGTTCGGAGGTTCCGAGTGCGTATCACGCTGGGATTCGTGAAGAAAACACAGGATGCAAGTCGATCCAAAATTAGAGTGCAAAGTCACTCTAGGCTGACTACTTCTATGCAAGAAGTTAACTATCAATCAGCAATAACGGGGAAGGAATTCCCAAGTCGAATGTTCGACTATCTAGCAACGGAGACGCTGGCGGTCTCAAAAAAAAAAAAAACTCCAGACACGGAGATAAGAGCGGTCCTCGATCGACCAGGCTCTAGCAGGTAGAAGCCTCGAGAGAGAAGAACAAAGCAAAAGCCCCCGTTCTAGTCCGGTCCTTTCCATTTATACTAAGCACTCCTTCCGCTTCTCGGTTCTTCGAGAAACTTCCCGAGCCAGGGTGACGCAATCTTGCGGTCACTCCCAAGTCTTAGATCAGCTGTCCTGGTTCCAGATGCAGCAATTCTCAGATTCATTAACTTAACCAACTTAATGCCCTTTTTGTAACCGCTAATGGGCGGCAAGGTGCACTCAATTATGTACACAGTAAAGGTCCATTCAACAGGTTAACAATGTTCAGACAGTTCGGAGCCGTCAATGCACCGTTTTTCAATTACGGGTTTTTAGACCACCTGGTTCCTATTATCGGCTAACTCGTGAGTCCACGACGAAAGGTCACCTTTTGGGCTCCTTGTTCGTTTTGGGGTCATGTAACGGATCGTTACAATATATATATATATATATATATATATATATATATATATATATATTATATATGTGTTATATATATGTGTACTATAATTTTTATATATACGATATATGCATATATATTATATAAAATTAGAAACATGTAATATATATATCTTTTATACTAATATAAAGACATATATGTTATATATATATACAACAGTTTTATATATTTTAATTATGAAAACTGTATATATGCACATATCCCGGAATAAAATATATTTATAAAGGTATATTGGAGAGACATATATATATATATACATATAAACATTAGATATAACTATAATATCTTATTTATTTTTTATATATAAGAATATATAAGGAATTATATGGAATAAAATTAAAATTTTAAAAGTCTTTTAAATGTTAATTTTTAAATATAAATCCATATGACTCTTTGAAATTTGGTATTTCTTCGTGCGTACTTTTTTAAACTTTATGTAGTATTGTACGTAAGATATTGTACATTGGTCCTATTTTATGTACTTTATATTTTGTATTTAATTTTATAAAACAATACCTTTTGCAATTGGTAATTCAGTTTGTAATTCCAAAAATTTTTATTATAATTTTTACACTAACTACTCTTATATAATTAATGCATTTAATACCACCACCCCCTAAAAAAACCCATAGTGTAAGATTTTTTATTTTCGATAAAGAGTTCATATTCTGTTCTCATCTGTCAGTTAAAAAAGGAGATACTCTAATTAGTGAGTATATTCTCTTCCCAGCAGTCAGCTCGTGATTTAGTATGTTTTCTACCCTGAAGTGAATTTAACTAGTTGTGTCAATTAGACTAGTCATGTCTTTGAGATCAGTTGTTCTCATGTCCGACTTAGTACCGCCACAGTATCCTTGTATTAGTTTGAGGTATAAAGTGCTGTCATGATGTTTTCAAAAGAAGAACAACGAAGTTGGGTAAAAATTCAATGCGCTAGAGTTGGTACAACAGGACAGTGTCTTCTAGCTCTTTACCATCTACTTTACTCTTTAAGTCTAAACCCTTGCGAATTTGTCTTAATTCCTAAGATGAAGGAACCACTTCGTGAAAATAGCTTCAGAACTGTCTCAGAAATTTTTGTGTCATGAGACAAGTGCATTCGAACTATCAACAGAACAGGAGCTGCTACAGGTGTTTTGAGACTTCCACATTGTTGAAAATGGGTGATACACAGTGTGTTCGACTATGTTGAAGGACTGTAAAACATGGTGACATTAATCACTTTTGTATTCCTTGTAAATAAATAGTTGCTAATATTAAAGTTCCAACCCTCGTATATAAGCCCAATATAAGCCATTTTCAAATGACTGACACCTTTAAAATCTCCAAATTTACAACGAGTGTTCCCCTAAAACTGATATGAGAATATATAAAAATACTGCAAGTGACAAGTAGTGTTTAAACTCTGTTTCGAGTAGAAAAAAATGTTTTTATAAGCTTATAATGTCAAGAAATCTATAACGTCGCATGAAGGAGAATAAATGCCTGCAGGTTTCTTCTGCCGTAAAAATATTTATGGGAAGTAAAAAAAAATGTTTTCATATCTATGTGTTTGCACTCAGTGACATGCAATAGGATTTGATGCATTTAATCCATTTATGCAAAGAAAATGTTTTGGGATAACGATTTGTGCCTTAACATGATAACAACGCGGGGTGTCACAAGTGTATCATAAGTGGATTTAGATAGAAATCACTCTTAAGACTAAAAAGATTAACGCAATGATGTGATTTATATGAAAGATAAATCATTAAGTATTTGAAAGCTGCTGTAAACGTTCAACTGTTTGAAATGTGCCTGAAATCTTTCAACTTTATGAAAAATGTCGTTAAATAGAGAAATATATTCAAGAACTAGCATATGGCCCGTCATATGACGGGATTAGTAAAATTTTTAATTTTCTAGAATTGTACAGTACCCTATGAGGCAGTTAAAAATGGTTTGTTTTTTGGCTGAGAATTATCTGGTACAAGCTCAATAATATGTTTAGCTTCATATTCCTCTACAGTCTCCCGATACTGTGAATGCAGTTTAAAATCACGTTAAATTTCTTTAGTCAACCCGTGTAGTTATGTATAAAAACAAACACACAAATGAACAAACCTCTTAGTTTTCAGATATATATATAGGTTAAACGCTAGATATTTATTAGTAAAAAAATGAAATAAAATCATAGACTTTTATGAAAAGAATTTGTTGTTAATACCTGTGATGAAATTTTCATTGCAACAAAAAGTAATCAATGATTAAATTTAAAATTATCGCATACATACCTAATATATTATTTATGTCAAATATAAAAGAAAAGTATTTTTGTAATATCCAAGGTCAGTGATAAAACTTATGAAAATAATTCAGGCGATATTAAAATAATTTAAAATAAGAAATGATGAAAGGAATGCCGTCATAATGGTGGAAATAAATGGTAGAAAATGGTAGATTTCCTCGGACAAACTGCAGTCAGCTGTGGAGTATAAGCAACTATTTATTTACATGGAATATAAAAGTGATTAATGTCACAACTTTGTAGAGTTCTTCAATATAGTCACCATCATTGTGTATAATTCTTTGCCAGTGATGTGGATGTCGCAGAACACCTGTACCAGCCTCTGTTCTGTTGATAGTTCGAATGTACCGGTCTATTGATGCAAGTATCTCTGGAACAGTTCTGGAGCGAATGCTACGCAGTGATACCCCCCTCTTACGCATTAAGTCAAAGTCACAATGGCTTATATTTGGTCTAAGTATCATTCAGCGTAATGATACGGCTTAAAATAGCCTTTCCTTCTCGCTTATAGCGTTCTAGGTGGGTTAGAGCAACATGGTATCGCAGCCATTTCTGAATTTCTGTCAAATGGTATGGACCCCATCATGAAGCAATGTTTCTCACACCCAGTCGTTTTTTCAGAATGTCCTATGCGCAAATCTTGTCTGTCAAATCAGCTCATGAATTGTTTGGCGTCAGTCACCGTCCATTAGTGCGCCAACAGCATGCACCTTTGCTTCCCACTAGAATGACCTAGTCGACGCATGTCTGCTCCATTCTGACGTCCTTCATTGAAGGCTTCTACCCATCTTGTTATAGTTTTTAAAGCTTCTTGAAGCCCTAGATGACACTGTCGTGCGGTACGATCTCTGGCACGTTCAGTTTTTATCCGACATCTTTGCTTTTGTTTTGAAAACATACTGACAACATTTCCTTTAGACCGCATGCTAATACAAGGATCAATCCTTCCCGTCGCTCGGCATGCGCATGATGTAGGAAGGAAGAATCTTTTTCTGAGAGGAGAAGTAGGTATGTACCTCACGTGTGGTATACGCAACATTTTTTGATTTTGTAGTGTAGCGTTTTTACAGCAGTGTTGCCACTAGAAACACTTGGCATGCGAGTATACTTGACCGCCAAATTACGCCGGCGTTTTTTCGTGAATCGCGCGAAAGTTTAGTTATTCAGAAAAATCGCAGTAAATCGAAAACTACATTGTTTTATGAACGATTTTTTTTATTGTACACTTTAATATATACTTTATGATTACTTAACCAAAGAAACAATATTTTTACGAAATCACAAAAATAAAAGTCCGATAATCTGTCAGCGCATATTTCTTCATCACTATCTTTGTCACAACGACACATTTTATCAATTTTGTATTCAACAATAAAACACCAAGCTTCAAATTGACAAAACATGTCTTGTACGTTCTGGAGCTAGAAATTCGATTGAAGACTAACTAATTCAACAGAAGACCGAGTAACTCGACAATCATAACTTGTGGAAAGGAAAAATGCAAAGCGTTGCATAGCAACGCAAACAACACACATATAATGTCACACATACATATAACTATTCGTATTTAGTAGATTTGTGGTGTTTAGCGGGTATCGACCACAAATCTACTAAATACGTATTTTTACGTGACCCGCGCTAAAGTGACAGACTGCAGAAAACGGAAAAATACGTTGTTCGCACGCGAAGTTTTAAAGTTCCAACCCTCGTATAATCTTACGATTTTAAATGGTACCTGAAAATGATAGCTATTATGTTGAACATGTTTTGCAATAATTTTTTAACTAGATTAAATGTTGGCTAAATGAGTACTTTATAATAAAAAGCCCTATGGTGTTGAAATTTTCATCTTCTTTATTCGCTCAGGCGAAGACCTATTTCTTTATTATGTTAGACACAACTTTCTGAACAAATCTTTCGACGGAAGACAACATTAAAGAAAGAAGTTCAATTGATGTTTTTTAACTATCTCTTTATTATGTTAGACACAACCTTTCACAACTT
This sequence comes from Pardosa pseudoannulata, assembly GCA_032207245.1. Classification (NCBI taxonomy): domain Eukaryota; kingdom Metazoa; phylum Arthropoda; class Arachnida; order Araneae; family Lycosidae; genus Pardosa; species Pardosa pseudoannulata. Next base: position 52,751,143 of record CM063497.1, read on the forward strand.
TCTGAACAAATCTTTCGACAGAAGACAACATTAAAGAAGGGAAGTTCAATTGCTGTATTTTAACTATCTCTTTATTATGTTAGACACAACATTTCACAACTTTCTGAACAAATCTTTCGACAGAAGACAACATTAAAGAAAAGAAGTTCAATTATTGTATTTTAACTTTCTCTTTATTATGTTAGACATAACCTTTCACAACTGTCTGAACAAACCTTTAGACAGAAAACAACGTTAAAGAAGGGAAGTTCGATTGCTGTATTTTAACTATCTCTTTATTATGCTAGACACAACATTTCATAACTTTCTGAACAAACCTTTCTACAGAAGACAACGTTAAAGAAGGGAAGTGCAATTCCTGTATTTTAACTATCTCTTTATTATGTTAGACACAACATTTCACAACTTCACAACTTTCTGAACAAACTTTTCGACAGAAGACAACGGTAAAGAAGGGAAGTTCAATTACTGTATTTTAACTTTCTCTTTATTATGTTAGACACAACCTTTCACAACTGTCTGAACAAACCTTTCGACAGAAAACAACGGTAAAGAAGGGAAGTTCAATTACTATATTTTAACTGTCACTTTATTATGTTAGACACAACATTTCACAACTGTCTGAACAAACCTTTTGACAGAAGACAACGTTAAAGAAGGGAAGTTCAATTGCTGTATTTTAACTATCTCTTTATTATGTTAGACACAACATTTCACAAATTTCTGAACAAATCTTTCGACAGAAGACAACGTTAAAGAAGGGAAGTTCAATTATTGTATTTTAACTATCTCTTTATAATATTAGACACAACATTTCACAACTGTCTGAACAAAACTTTCGACAGAAGACAACGTTAAAGAAGGGAAGTTCGATCACTGTATTTTAACTGAATGTTAAAATACAGTTAATGCTAAAATAACTTGTTAAGTTTTTAATTGAAAAAAAATATTGTTACCAATTCTGCAATAAAGGTGTTCAATAAAAAATACAAATGAGAACAAACTATTTTACAGTTTTATACAAATTATTCTATAAAAGATATATAAAAGTTAAAGATACTCAATAAAAATTGCAATAAAGAACAAACTATTTTACAGTTTAACTTAAAATATTCCATTGGAAACTCTATCTTAAAGAAATGATATCGAATAACGTGGATACAGGAAATTGACCTCTTTAGCAGATATGTAAAGAATTTCTGAAAATTCCTCTTTCAATTAAGTCTTCATTGCTAAACGGCGTCAAACAAGTATTAAAGCAATTATTCTTTGAAAGTCAAAAGTATTTAACGATCGTAGTTTCTCAACTAACTATTGGAATTTCGCTGACATTCGCACGTTTCTCTGTTAAAGTATGCTCACCCAGGCATATTCTACTCAATATTTCGTTGCCGATAATGAGCAAAGGTCTTAAAACAACAATTATTCCGGTATGATCGGATCACGTGGAGAATCTCTTGAAAATATTAGAATAAATAGATTCATTAGTGTATAATCACTCGAAGAAATGTGTGTTTAACGATATGAAATTGTTATAATAACGATCAAATGCGCAGAACTAGTACTTTATGTATGTGTTCATTAGTTTATGTTTGTGACTTAACAATTTGAATGGTGAATCAGCGTTTTGTAAAATTGTTGCTCCATCATAATTATGAGAAGATAGGGAAATAGAAATAAATAATAAAAATTTGAATTTTATGCATGATAAAAAAGAATAATCGTCTCATCTTGTTTTTTATATTTATTTAGGAAATGATGTAGTTGAAAAAATAATTTAGCAGCTCAATACTTTAAAACAGAAACATTAAAAATATGCATAATTTCCAACACTTTTGCAGACGACAAAGTTGGAAATTTAAAGTTGGAATCCTAAGTTGGAAATTTAAAGAAAACTGCCAAGTACATCGATTATAATGATTGCAAACACAATAGATTGGATATCACACAATTATAGAAAGCAAAGTTCAAAAATATTCTCAATATTTTATTTTTATTTTTTTTTATTTTGTAAATATGAAATTTCTTTTGCAAATTTCGAACCCGACAGAGAGTTATCAAATGATTACGTTCTCAAGAGACTTTATATTATTCAGCATTTTTGAGGGAGGTCAAAAAAGAAATTTGATAATTTTGGTTAGCTCTAAATCTACGCAGGGAGAAATTTAGTTATTGAATAAGAAAACCATCTTCCTGAAATAGATAGGAAATATCAGTGTACAGAAAATTAGCCTTTATTCCAGCGTTTGTTTTGAGAGACGGGTGAAAAGAATTTATGTCGGAGAACACTTTCGTGGTCAACTGGATTTGAAGAAAAGTATGAATTTCTATTAATAATCAATAAAAAATTATCCAATTGTTTATTGCGAGGAATGTGAAATTGGATGGGTAATATGAAACGCTACATGAATTTCACAATAAATACTTTTTTCAAGTCACAAGCTTATGTATATTTATAATATGTATTTATGTATATTTATAAACCTTTTAGACATTATGTGCTTAATCCTTGCGATTAAAACAATACACAACTGGCCTAACAATACAAAATATAGGCCTTGCTTTATTTTGCATCCATTACTATGATAGTTATTTCGTATTTCTGCAGAAAAACAAACCATTTTATACGTATTATATAAAGCTGAAGCTATAAATTTTAATCAATAGAAACAATGTGGGTATCCCCTATATATTTCCAGAATTGTAAAGTACCCTATGAGGCAGTAAAAAATGATTTGTTTTTTGGCTGAGAATTATCTGGTACAAGCTCAATAATATGTTTAGCTTCATATTCCTCTACAGTCTCCCGATGCTTTGAATGCAGTTTAGAGTCACGTTGAATACATTCAGCCAAACCGTGTGGTTATGTATAAAAACAAACACACAAACGAACAAATTACTTAATTTTCAAAGATATATAACTTGAACGCTAATAATAGCCTAAGTTAATAGTTAGTAATAATAGCCTAAGTTATCTGTCCATCTGTCCTCGAATTGATGAAGCGATTGAACCTGGAATGGCAAAATTCTAAGATAGTTCGAAGACGTTCGAAATCCACTCCTTCCCTCCTTTTCAAAATTTAATGCCCTTATTTGAAGCCCTATTTTCATCGATGCAGAGCAGCTGATTAAATTTATCAATTTATTCCATAATAAAAAGGTAAAAATAAATTTTTATTCTAGCATTATGACGTCATTCCTATAACTGTCTCATTGAATCATTTCTTATTTTAAATTATTTAAATATCTGCATTATTTTCATACGTTTCATCACTGAACTTAGATATTACATAAATAATTTTCTTTTATATTTGGCTTAAATAATAGATTAGGTACATATGGGTTAGTTTTAAATTGAATCATCGATTATTTTTTGTTGCAATGAAAATTGTTTCACAGGTATTAACACCGAATTCTTTTCATAAATGTCTACGTGTCTATTTCCCGGACTAATACATATCTAGCAATGAAGTTATATATCTTTGAAAATTAAGTAGTTTGTTCGTTTGTGTGTTTGTTTTTTATACATAACCACACGGTTTGGTTAAATGTATTCAACGTGACTCTAAACTGCATTCACAGTATCTGGAGAATTTTGAGGAGTATAATGATAAAAAACATTGAGCTTGTACCAGATAATTCCCAGGCGAAAAACAAATCATTTTTTTTACCAGAGTATGGGGTACTTTACAATTCTGGAAAATTAAAATATTTACTGATCCCGTCATATGAAGGGGTATATGCGAGTTATAGATATAATTAAACAAACAGTGTCAATCAACGAAAATAAAATAATTTATAAAATAAAGATCTGTAAAGCATGAGTGCTTCAACATTTTTTAATCCTAATATCAATTTACAGGAATAGCATGTACTCAAATATTTTTTATTTATACTTAAACACACTTGCCTGCACAATGTGTTAGGTAATAGAAATAATGCAATGATCCACACTCAAAAAAAATGTGCCACAATATGCCACAAACTAGGCAAGACTGCTTTAAAAGGACTTCTGATATGTGTTTAGTAGATATCGTTAGATAATAGCACGAATCAGGTAAATAAATTAAGTTTTTTTTATTACCCAAACTTAACGGCTCTCTCTCCTACTTTCTCTTCTTCACCAGGTGATCAAAAATGAGTATAGAAAAAGTTCATATTTATAAACAAATACGAGTGCTGACTACAACTCAACTTTTCGTTGGCATTGCTTGTTTCCATTGTATCTTATGAGCTTCGATATGGATCACGTATACAACAAAACTAAACAGGGTGTCTGAACATCATTCCGGGTCGGTTGCACCCTTACATGGCCTCTGTTTTTCCAGCTGGAAATGGAAATGGTTCCAACAGACCAAGGATAAAATTGTGTTGGAATGGTTTCAGGAACATGATGCTGAATTCCATTTAAGGTCCTCTCCACCTAACTCACCAGATCTCAATCCGATAGAACACATTTGGAATGTCATGGGAAAGCAGCTCAGAGTTCAAAGACCAACAATATGCAATATCTTGGATTTGCGTAACCGTTGATTACACATCTGGTACAATCTGTCTCCGGCCATCTACCAAGGACTTGTTGCTTCCATGCCAAGGCTTATTGAAGCTGTGTTGCCCTCCAAAGGTGGGCCAACTCGTTACTGACAGGTGGTCATAATGTTTTGGCTTTTGAGTGTATATCTCTCTATCTATTAATGTGTGTATGTACATATATACATATATATATTTACATATATATACATATATATATACATATATATGTATAAATATATATTTATATATGTATATGTATATATATATATATAGATATATATATACATATATATATATACGTATGTATATCTATATATACATATATATATATACATATATATATATACATACATACATATACATACGTACATATATATATACATATATATATACATACATACATATACATACGTACATATATATATATACATATATATATATATATATATATATATATACATATATATATACATATATATATATATATATATATATATATATATATATTTATTTATTTATTTATTTATATTTATATATTTATATATTTATATATTTATATATACACTTTCAAGTTAATAAGATTGCTTTTACATTGTGAGTTAAAGAGAAATTAGAATAATAATGTAGTATATTTTTACAACAAACTTACACCGCTTTAAAATTAATTATAATTGTAATTTCTTTAACTTCATTTATTTATATTGACAAAATAAGGAACATTTTGAAGGAATTTTTGGATGGGGAATGGTTTATATATAAAAAGTTCAGATTTAATTCTTCATTATCATTAGCTAACTTTTAGTCATAAATGTACTTGCTGTATTTTTAAAGAAAATGACTAAAATATTACATTTCAGATACTACATACTTACGTTGTTCAGTAATATTTATATTATTTTCAATTAATTAAATTTTTCCAAACTCTATACAACCTGTGTGTTTTTTATAAAATAGTTGCTAACTAGCAAGAAGTAAATCAATAAACTTTAAACTAGTATATGTACTATTAAACCTGTTTACTATTATTCATAAATATTTATGAGTATTTTCCAAAGTAGTTATTTTCCCTTCTGCAAACTTATTAAGTGTATAACACAAACTTAACTTTAATCAAGAACTTGCATAAAGTTTTAAAAAGAAATATAATTACATTACGTGTGAGCCATTGATAAAAAGTGTGTTGAAAGTGATGAAGTTCGGATCAGAAGCTACGTTATTCTGAATTACAATTTTTAATTTTGAGAAGTTCGAAAATGATTTACATAATGGATTTAAAAATGGAATTGTAACAGCATTAAAAAAATAAAAGATATATTGAGGAAATGCAAATTATCTTTAGCAATCCACCGAAGCAGAATATCTTATTTATAAAAGTATTATAATGAATTGAGTAAAATCTGTCACATTTTTACTTTATTCTTCCGAAATAAGTTGTTTTACTATACAAACTTTTATGTAACTATATATACATATATACATAAGTGTGCATTTTTTGGAGAATGCAGAAGCGACACTTTCCTAAAAATTTTATAATATCAAGTTTATTTTTATACCTCACTTTATTTGAATTTCACGTTTCTTTATTTCGCTTTAACCTATTTTGTTGTTGTTATTTTGAGTGTTTATCATATAGACCAATTATCACTTAAAATCTTTCCGGCATAACACATTCTCGTGCGAATAGCTTTTCATTCAACATGCTGTTCGCGTGTGTCTCTATTCTTTATCACTTGTAATGTTTTCAAAATCAGGGAGTGCATACTATGTGCGCTCTACGGCATCATCAAGTTCATGTGGTTGAGTAATACATTGTATTCTGTTCATATATACTGAAGTGTCAATGAATTGGGGATACCAAGGAGTAGGCAAATTGTGTAGCGCTTTGCATCATTTGTGCTCATGTGAGGCGCTATGGTAACTGCATATATAGCGCGTACTGTAGTTGTTCTGAATTAGTTGTTGGAATTGCCAGTATGGGTCCTGGCTGATTAAGACATCTATGATAACGAACAAATCTTAGGTGTGGACCATTGAATTTCCGAAAACTCGTCAGACAGCTAGGCCTTTTTCAAGGTCAACAGTGTCAATACTATCCCAAGACTACATGGATGGTATAAAGAAAACTAGCGATAAGGCAAACTGCAAAGTAAAGTTATCAATGACAGTGCGTTGTGATCAACTGCTCAGGTGTATTGTACGTTGCCAGCGAAACCAAACATTACCCCAAATTACCACCCAGTTGAATAACTGTACCATTCACACAAACAGTAAAAGGACTATACAACGCTTGCTTCACTGTATGGGTTTCGTAATCCGTTGACCTACGAAGGTACCATTGCTCTATCTTTGTCATCAGGATGCACGTCTTGACTGGGAAAGAGAGATTGGATTGTAGAGAACTGGAAACAAGTAGTTTGGAGTGATAAACCTCTTGTGGCAAGCCATTCCTGTGGAACGGTTCCAGAAACTTGTTGAATCTATAACTCGTCGTGTGGCAGCCGTTATAAAGGCAAGATGAGGCCCAGCTTGTTACTACGTAGGTATCCTTAATTCAGTGGCACCTTAGTGTGCTTTTGGCTACTGTCACATGTTTTGCTTGCATGGAAATTTCTATTGTGTTTGAAGGTTCCGGTTTAGAGAAAGTATAAGGCAGATATTAACAACTTGCCAGTTTTGCACGTATGCCATACGGACGTAGTAACTGTGCCTTTAAAAATTCGCCCGTACGACGTACGTGAATCTGATTTCTTTGTCGTGCTCCCTGTTTTATCTGTATCTTTTGTTTTTTACGGTTAAATTAGTCGTACAAATGTCCACAAGATATTAGTTTTTGAAGTGTATTTTGTTTCAGTTGAAAGCTCGGGCTTTCTAATAGGTTTTGCATTTGACAGCGAGTTTTTATCTTTGAGTTTTTGACTTGATTTGGGCTTGAGAATTTGTGAGACTGACCGAGAGAGACTTTTTAGAGGTAATTCCACATACAGATAAAAAACTAAAACCTACAAACAAGTGTTATGTATGTTCACTGAAGAAAAATGACAACAGCA
>CM063497.1:52776322-52801322 GCA_032207245.1 Pardosa pseudoannulata
GTGGAAATTAACGGATCAAAATATACTATTGAATTATTGTGAATGAGGCGATTTAGATCTGTTATATAATTGATTCATTCATACAAGAAGTAACATGTTCGGGATCTAAATCTGACCTCATCACATCTTTGTAAAGAGATAGAGGACCATAAATTTTATTCAACGGATATTGTTGTTTCTTGTACGGTGGTCTCGGGATGGGGTTCTGATCCCAGTCCCAGATTAGAATCCCGTTCTCCGTACTTGACATTAAATAAGAATGTACCTTTGTGGAGTATTTATGAGTCCCGCCAAAATCCGACATAAGGGACAGTACGACCGCCCAGACTCAGGAGGGAAGCCCTTGACGAGGGGGGAAGGTGATATATAGATTCCACTCTTCTGATCCAGTCATAGATACCCTTCAACCAGAGAGTGGCGGGGACCAACATTTTAAACCCACACAGTACTCCAAATTTACTTATTTTTTGCTGAGAATCCTTACAAAATTACTTAAGTATAAAAAAATTGTCAGAGCTAATTTAGAAGATGTGGACAAAGCTTATTTTATGAAAATTAGCATCAGTTTTGTATGTACATAGATGTATATATATTATAATAAATTTACTTTTTTTATATTAAGCTAGTTTCGGAGGCTGTTAATTTAGCTTTTAGTTTATCTTCATATTTATGTCTGTAGTTTCTCAGAACCTGTGGTTAAATTTAGTACAAAAATACTTTACACAATGCAATTAAAAATAAATCACCACTATACATTTGATCACAGGTTGATACTCAAATATAAACGAGGACAAACACGACAGTTATGACTTTCAAAAATAGAAATAAATATTTATTTATTTCTGTTTTTAAATAAATTTTAAGTAATTTACACTGTTTTTGTATAACAGAAAAAATTAAATGGTTTTATGGAATAAAAAGAATTTTGCTTTGAATAAACATAAATTTTTAAATTTTGGGTTTTGAGGTCCATTAAATTAACTGAATTGTTCAGTAGTAAAAAATCAAACAATTTATAAGGTAATTGCTTACCTTCTTTTTATCCTTGTGATTTGTTATGAAGGATCTGTATAAACGGAAATTATTTATGAAAACGTAAGTCTATTGTCGAACACAACTTTCTTTTAAGGTATGCGTCTACATTCGGAGAACTTTATTTAAATGTAGAAACTAGTTCATGTTTTTACATTTTTCAATTTATTTTTTATATTATCATAGAGAATTGTACTTAAAGAAATTATTGCTGGAGAAGTTTTTATAAAATTTCTAATAAATGAAGAAAATTTAGTAAAAAAAAATCGGGTGTTTTCAAAAGGTCTAATTTTTTAATAAATTATTTCATTTTTTTATGCAACACGTTTCTTATACACTGGACTAGTGAATCATCTAAAATCTTTGCTTAATTTTACATTTGGTAAAAAATTTTTCTTCCTTCAAAATCATACACATTGAATTTTTAACGAATTTTCATTACCTTTATATCTAACTATGAGCGTAACATCATTAAAAATTATCCAAATTTAAAGATTTTAGGTCATTTACAAGTAAATACTATCAAAAACATTCCTAATAACTTTCAACAAAATATTTTAAGAACTTTATGAGAAATCATATTTCAAGTTTCAAGATTTTATTAAAAATACCGTTCTGACAAAAATGCATTTGAAGTTATGAAAGCAACTTTAACTATTAAAAGATTAAAATACATGTTTAAAATTCTCCACACTTTCTTGCTTCAAAACTTACTAATTGCCAAGTTGCTAATTATTAAAAATACTAGAAAAATGTTTGAACTAATCTTTCATGAAAATTTGAAAATTTTTGTCCAAAAAATGGTCTTTAAAAAGACTTTAAATTCACAACTTCCTGTTCCGAAGTCGCTACTTCCGTTTTTTTTTGACAGCTGTCACGTATGTTTAAAAATCTGTAACTTTTCTTTAAAATGCCATAGAAACAAAAAAACAAAAATAGATTAAAGAAGCCTAAAAAGTTAAAATTTTACAATAGAGAAATAAAAAAAGTTTTGATTTGGGGCAAAAAATGACGTTTTCAGCGTAGATGGATACCTTAGTTATGCAATACATCAAGTTGAATTCACAGTGCGTAAAATGTATTAAAAATTATGTTAGGTTTTAAATACATGTTTTCCAGATGAATATGAATAAAATACAGATTAAATGAAAAGAATTAAACACACATTCAAAAACACCACCCGAATACCAAACTAACAGCCATCTTTTCTTTTCTTGAATAAAAATAAAACAAACAAAACAATAAAACCCTTTACATGGTGATGCCATCTGTTGAAATACAAACAGTTAGAACAAAAACCACAGACAATAAAGAATAAAAATGAAACAACTATTATAAATCATTTAAAGATTAAAATTAAAATAGTAAGTCTTTTATGAAGACTGAACAATGGATTCTTTTATACTTTGTTTCTAATTACAAAAGCAGAGACTTATAAAAATATAAAGCAAATTCGGTGATTATTGAAATACAAACAGTTAGAGCAGGAACCACAGACAATAAAGAATAAAAAATGAAACAACTATTGTAGATTATTTAAAAAATTAAAATTAAAACAGTAAGTCATTTTAGGAAAACTGAACAATGGTTTCTTTAAACTTTTTCTAAATTACAAAAACAAGGGACTTATAAAGCAAATTTGGTGATTATTGAAATACAAACAGTTAGAGCAGAAACCACAGACAATAAAGAATAAAAATGAAACAATTATTATAAATTATTTAAAAATTAAAATTAAAACAGTAAGTCTTTTATGAAGACTGAACAAAGGTTTCTTTAAACTTTGTTTCTAAATTACAAAACAAGGGACTTATAAAAATATAAAACAAATTTGGTGATTATTGAAATACAAACAGTTAGAACAGAAACCACAGACAATAATGAATAAAAATGAAACAACTATTGTAAATTATATTAAAATTAAAACAGTAAGTCTTTTATGAAGACTGAACAAAGGTTTCTTTAAACTTTGTTTCTAAATTACAAAACAAGGGACACCTGTAAATATAAAGCAAATTTGGTACTTTCGAGGTATTTCCAAATAGGAAGTTTCACTGTATATTAATTTTACAAGTTATACCACATAATTTCTGCTGCAAACATTATTTTCCCTTTCTTAGAATATTCATATCATGTTTTACACAAAATAAACAACACTATTTCCGGATATTTCCCCAAAAACAATGTAATTAAGATGGTCTCTGATTATAATTGCACAAACAGCAATCACACGGGAAGATTGAATTGAAAATTCGGTGAGAATGGGCACACAATGTTCCAAGTTTCCTGAAGGGAATTCTTTTCACTTCGATAGCTGAATACAAATTACGCTACTTATCACTATTTAACCATCTCCTAATCCTTTTGAGTGATCACAAAAAGAAACTTCCTCGCTTTGCACTTAGAGATCTGTTCCTATACAGATGTAAAAAATATCTAAACACACATATTTTTGCATAGATGTGTAATGTAATGTATACATATTTGTATGCATATATGCGTGTATAATTGTGTGTGTATAGATGCATATGTATGCTCAAAGAATGTATATGAGTATAGATGTGTATGCGTGTTACATATATACATGTGTATAAATATATGTGTGTGTTGTTCATTTGCATATGTGTGTATAGATGCGTATGTATGCATATATTAAATGTGAGAATATGTATGGTGAGTAAAAGATTGTTGTGTACACATATATACATTTGTGTACATCTAAGTGTGTGTATGTATAACTGTTTTATAGATGCGTATGTATGGGAGTATAGATGTGTATGTGTGTATGTATATGTATTTATAAATTTATTATATATATATTATATATATATATATATATATATATATATAATATATATATATATATATACACACGTATGTGTTATAGATATGTAAATCCAAATAGATGAAAATGTGTGGTATGTATATACATATATGAATAAATATATGTAATGGTATATGTTATAGCTGTAATGTATGTATGTAAGTGTATTATATATATATATATATATATATATATATATATATATATGACATGGTCGTGATCCAAGGTTAAGGCGAATGAAAACAGTCTTCTTGATAATAATAAATTTATTAAAAATCAACGTTTCTTCTAAAAGCAAACATTGCTCCATTTTATTGTTCATAGCGGTGCTATGCTTGGAAAAGTGTTGACCGATGCGTCACGCGTTGAATGGTCTTAATCTGTTTGCAATTTCATCAAATTCTTTCAAAAATGCTTCCGCTTGACCTGATTATCCCAAAAGCTTACGCGAGCGTGGTCTTTTCATTTTATTTTATTATTATTAAAGAATTCCCTTTTTAAAATCGGTTCTAACTGGACGTAATTCCAATTACCCCTTTTAAAAAGGCATATATGTGTTTGTGTGTGTGTGTGGTTTGTATATATGTGCATTATACATACATATATATGCAAAATACTCACAAAACACAAATAAATATGTAGAAAGCCAGTTCACCACTTTTAACCACCTGCGTCCAAGAGAAGTATTTCTCTCCCCCCCCCTTCCAACAGCATTTGTTAAATATATTTATAACTTTATCTCAATTACTATTGTACTTATATCACACTGCTGATAAAAAATTATGAATACATCGAATATCTAAATTTATTAAAATCTGTATCATAGAATAAAACACATCCTTTACAGGTTTTTTATTTTCCTTTTTACCTATATTTGTTTATTCATTAATAACTGAAAATTCTGAATTTTTACATAATTTCTTTCATTACCTAGTGGTCCTACACAGACATAGACCATGAGTAAAATTTGGTATCAAAGTTGTAAATTATCTGTTATTTCTGATTATATAAAGTACATTTCTGAAATTTTTTTAAGTAAAAATTCCTTTTATAATACTTAATATATAACAAATAAATTCTTTTAAATAACAATATAGTTGTAACTATTCATAAAATTTAATACAGTTGTCATAAACTGTTGGGTTTATGACAACTGTAACTACAGTGCGCAAAAAAAAAAAAAAAAAAAAAACCAATAGAGAAGAAATGTATGCTCTAAACCAATTAAATATTTTTAATCCTCAGTTTAAAAAACCCTTCATTAGTTTTTAATGCTGTTAAACGCTCCTACAAAATTTGTGCTTGCATCCCCGCTCCTGCACATCTACTATACAGTCTTAATATATACACTGATTAATATATTTATATATTTCATCACTAATTACGTGAAAGTATTAAATAAGTATTTTTTCAGTGGATAGTTATGTGTTCCTGGGTTTATAGTGTATAATTATATTTAAAACAAAAGTAGAATTTTCATTAAATAATTAATTAACAGTCAGTTGTGTAGTAAATTAATAATTTAATAATTCCAAGATATTTCATCACATAGCTACTTTTCCTTTCTTTATCTGTACATATATAGAGACAGAGAGATGAAGGAAAAAGTGTACATTTGACTGATAAATCAGTCAGTTAAGTGTGTCGTAAATTAATAATTTTAATAATTCCATGATATTTTATAAAAACATAACTACATTTCAAATTTTTTACATCTTTTCCATATATAGAGACAGAAAGGATGAAGGAAAAAGTGTGCAACTGACTGATAAACAGTTGTGTAGTAAATTAGTAATTTTAATAATCCATGCTATTTTATTATAACTACATTTCCCTATTTTATCATCTTACAAATAGGGACAGAGAGGATGAAGGAAAAAGTGTGCGTCTGATTGATAAACAGTCAGTAAAGTTGTGTAGTAAATTAATATTAATAATTCCATGATATTTTATCATATAACTACATTTCTCTTTTTTATCATCTTTACATATAGACAGAGAGAATTAAGGAAAAAAGTGTGCATTGACTGAAAAAATAGTCAGTTAAGTTGTGTCGTAAATTATAATTTTAATAATTCCATGATATTTTATCACATAACTACATTTCAATTTTTTTCATTTTTACATATATAGAGACAGAGAGATGAAGGAAAAAGTGGCATCTGACTGATAAACAGTTGTGTAGTAAATTAATAATTTTAATAATTCCATGATATTTTATCACATAACTACATTTCCCTATTTTATCATCTTTACATATAGGGACAGAGAGGATGAAGGAAAAAGTGTGCGTCTGATTGATAAACAGTCAGTAAAGTTGTGTATTAAATTAATAATTTAATAATAACCCATGATATTTATCATATGAACTACATTTCTCTTTTTTATCATCTTTACCTATAGACAGAGAGAATTAAGGAAAAATGCATTTGACTGATAAAAGTCAGTTACTAGTTGTAGTAAATTAATAATTTAATAAATCCATGATATTTTATCACATAAACAACATTTCTCGTTTTTATCATTTTTACATATATAGAGACAGAGAGGATGAATGAAAAAGTGTGCATCTGACTGAAAACAGTCAGTTAATTTGCGTATAAAATTAATAATTTAATAATTCCATGATATTTTATCACATAACTACATTTCAATTTTTTATCATCTTTACATATATAAGACAGAGAGGATGAAGGAAAAATGTGCATCTGACTGATAAACAGTCAGTTAAGTTGCGTAGTAAATTAATAATTTAATAATTCCATGATATTTTATCACATAACTACATTCAATTTTTTATCATTTTACATATATAAGACAGAAGAGGATGAAGGAAAAAGTGTGCATCTGACTGATAAACAGTTGTGTAGTAAATTAATAATTTAATATTCCATGATATTATATTCACATAACTACATTTCCCTATTTTATCATCTTTACATATAGGGACAGAGAGGAATGAAGGAAAAAGTGTGCGTGATTGATAAACATCAGTAAGTTTTGTAGTAAATTAATAATTTAATAATTCCATGATATTTTATCATATAACTACATTTCTCTTTTTATCATCTTTACATATAGACAGAGAGAATTAAGGAAAAAGTGTGCATTTACTGATAAATAGTCAGTTAATTGTGTAGTAATTAATAATTTATAATTCCATGATATTTTATCACATAACTACATTTCTCTTTTTATCATCTTTACAATTTAGACAGAGAGAATTAAGGAAAAAGTGTGCATTGACTGATAATAGTCATTTAAGTTGTGTCTTAAATTAAATAATTTAATAATTATGATATTTTCTCACATAACTACATTTCAATTTTATCATTTTTACATATATAGAGACAGAGAGGATGAAGGAAAAAGTGTGCATCTGACTGATAAACAGTTGTGTATTAAATTAATAATATATAATCCATGATATTTTATCACATAACTACATTTCCCTATTTTTCTTTAAATAGGACAGAGAGATAAGGAAAAAGTGTGCGTCTGATTGATAAACAGTCAGTAAAGTGTGTATTAAATTATAATTTAATAATTCCATGATATTTTATCATATACTACATTTCTCTTTTTTATCATCTTTACATATAGACGCAGAGAGAATTAAGGAAAAAGTGTGCATTTGACTGATAAATAGTCAGTTAAGTTGTGTAGTAAATTAATAATGTAATAATTCCATGATATTTTATCACATAACTACATTTCTCTTTTTTTTTCATCTTTTTATAGAGACAGAGAGGATGAATGAAAAAGTGTGCATCTGACTGATAAACAGTCAGTTAAGTTGCGTAAGTAAATTAATATTAAATAATTCCATGATATTTTATCACATAACTTACATTTCAATTGTTTATCATCTTACATATATAAGAGACAGAGAGGATGAAGGAAAAAGTGTGCATCTGACTGATAAACAGTCAGTTAAGTTGCGTAGTAAATTAATAATTTAATAATTCATGATATTTTAATCACATAACTAATTTCAATTTTTTTATCATTTTTACATATATAGAGACAAGAGAGGATGAAGGAAAAATGTGCATCTGACTGATAAACAGTTGTGTAGTAAATTAATAATTTAATAATTCCATGATATTTTATCACATAACTACATTTCCCTATTTTATCATCTTTACATATAGGGACAGAGAGGATGAAGGAAAAAGTGTGCGTCTGATTGATAAACAGTCAGTAAAGTTGTGTAGTAAATTAATAATTTAATAATTCCATGATATTTTTTCATATAACTTACATTTCTCTTTTTTATCATCTTTACAATAGACAGAGAGAATTAAGGAAAAAGTGTGCATTTGACTGATAAATAGTCAGTTAAGTTGTGTAGTAAATTAATAATTTAATAATTCCATGATATTTTATCACATAACTACATTTCTCTTTTTTATCATCTTTACATATAAGAACAAGAGAGGATGAAATGAAAATATTGTATCTGACTGATAAACAGTCAGTTAAGTTGCGTATAAAAAATAATTTATTAAATAATTCCATGATATTTTACATCACATAACTACATTTCTCTTTTTTAATCATCTTTACATATATAGAGACACAGAGGTGAAGGAAAAAGTGTGCATCTGACTGATAAACAGTCAGTTTAAGTTGTGTAGTAAATTAATAATTTAATAATTCCATGATATTTCATCGCATAACTAGTTTTTCCTTTCTTTCATCTTTACATATATACAGACGGAGAAGATGAAGGAAAAGTGTGCAACTGATTGATAAACAGTCAGTTAAGTTGCCATAATAAATTAATAAATTAATAATTCTCAAGATAATTCCTGATCCCTTTTTTTGTTTTTTTTTTTTTTTGTTTTTATGTTTTTTTTTTTTTTTTAGTATGTGAATTTTATAAGATATTTCATCACATATCTTTCCCTTTCTTTCATCTTTACATACATAGAGACAGAGAGGAAGAAGAAGAAGTGTGTATCTTATATTATCGGAAATTTAATGACTATCACTGTTCTACTCCACCAAAAAAAAAATTTTCATAATTCCGTGACTCTAACAACGATTTTCTTAGAATTTTGATATCTTTCTATCAGGCGAAATTAATAAATGAATATTCCTAACACAAATAAACGCTACTTGAAGATAAATAATTTTTATTATTAGGGGATTATCACTTCTCTGGGCTTTTTAGCTGTCTTGTATAGGTTGTAAAAATGTATGAAAACCTGTGACGACTTCAACGTTCTCGATGAAGAGGTAGCGGGAAGAATTGTCACAGTCACGATAAAATTGGAAAATCACTTTTATTTTTTTTTTAGTAAATACGGCTATATACAAGGGGGTTCTAATCTCCCCAAACGGAGTTCGTGGGTTCAAATCCCACTATGGCATGGATGTTCGTAGCAGTTCGGAATCGGCTTTAAGCAGTAGGTCCCGGTATCATTAGCCCTCGTGTTGCAAAACAGTAGATCGTACCGCTCCAAACCAAACCAAAACCAAACCAAACTAATCTCTCCCAAACAAGTTGAAATGCAAAGGATTATCGCCTGCATAACATGACCCAGGACGATCACAGTCGAAAAAAAAAAAAAAAGATTAAATAATCTCTCACAAGTGGGGCGCTTTTTCCAGGGTGGAATCAAAAAACCAATTTATCCCCCGTTCGGTATCCGAAATTCTACGCTCTCTATATGAACGGACTTTTACGAATACTCCCGAACTTAACCCTCCGAGTGGAACACACCGATTAAAAAAAGTCTCCAAAAATACACTAAAGGTTTATTGTGTCAATGGCCAAAGCGTTCTATGATTTTTTACTTCACCCTTTGTCGACTAGAATGGAATACGGGAAACCCACCCTCATTATTGTCCCTTTACTTCCGGTTATAAATAGATATATAAATAGATATTATAGATTGTTAATTTTAAATACACATAAAGCTCGTCAAGTCTCGAAGATCATCCCATAAGAAATAATGGATTCTAAAAGTACAGATAAAAATATTCTTTAAGAGAATTATTTATATTTTTTGCGAAAGTTATCCAAGATATTAAAGTGGTGCAATTAGAGATACATCTGTTACCCCAAAGGAAATACTTCGAAATAGAGATTTACAAAGCCATGAAAAGCTATCAGCGTCTTTGTGTCTCAGGGAGTAGGGTGCATCCCTCAATAAATGTCAGTCAAAGAGGGATGCAATTTCTGAACAATCGACCTGACCCTCCTACCTCAAACACTGTCAGAAATGTACATTACATCCATTTTCAGAACGATTTTGGAGGTCATCAGATTGGCGGAATTGTACGTGCGAACCGCTTAGAGGGTTAATCACTAGAAAACTGGCTCCGGTCAAAAGACGCGAAAGCTTTCCACGAGGTCAAATCACCTACGTAAAAAATATCGAAAAGCCCCGCGTCGAAAAATTCAAGGCTTTTTTATACCTCTGGTCAGTTACGGTTCCAGTTATCTGGGAACTCCAGCTAGGTTACAGCTAGTTTCCTTCTAGCTGAATTCTCAGGAAGCTTCAAATCACATGAATTCCGATCGTTACTATCTGGACAAAGTGGGGGGGGGGTTCACAAACCTTGATTATATATATACAATAAAAACATTTAGGTGCATATATATTTAAACGGGATCTTAAAGTCGTGTAATAAATAACGCTTTAATATGATATTGAAACAAAATAAAATGGCTAAGAACAAGAATAATTATGGCTAAGAATCACTTTAATTTTCATATCTGTATCTTTTATAAGAATGCATCTATAGAGATACTGTGAATAGGCGTCTAAGTTTCCTTAATTTTTCCTTTAATGTTTCTTAGATATATTCTACATATAAATATATAATAGCTTTTATTAAAATTTTTAATATATTTTCTAATTAATTCTCCTGTTTCAGAAGCTTATATTACCTGTCCATTTTTCTCTCTAATTCCATGTAAAACAGTTATATTAAGAAACAGTCTAATGTTTAGTTGCATGAAATTAATTAAATCTTTTTAGATTTTAATTTGGCAATGCTTTGTTATGAAAAATAAAAAAAAAAAAAGAAAAAAAAAAAAAAAAAAAAATCTGTACCGTTACTTAATATTAAATTTTTTACATTTTATTGCTAAAAACGGCAAAAAAAAATACTTTCATGCCCTATATAATTAATAGCCTAAGTTATCAATCTATCCGTTCGTCCACGAATTTATGAAGTGGTTGAACCATAAAAATGGATAGAGGCATCCAAATTGGACTCTTGATTAGTTAGGATAAGCAAAATCAAAGCTAGTTCTAAACGTTCGAAATCCACCCCTTTTCCCATTTTTCATTGTTTAATGCCTTATTTCAAGCCTTAGTTTTCCACCCTTAAGAGCAGGCATATTAAATTTTATCAATTTGTCGCGTAATAAATAGATAATAAATAACATTTTTTTTCTAGCATTATGAAGTTAGCTTCCGTTTAACCATCTCATTTAATCATTTCTTATTTAAATTAATTAAATATCGCAGCATTATTTTTCACACATTTTATCACTGAACTATATATTAGAATTAATTTTCTTTTATAGTTGACTTAATTTAAATATATTAGGTAGATATGTGCTTAATTTTAAATTTAATCATCTATTATTTTTTGTTTACAATGAAAATTTTATCACAGTATTAACAACGAATTCTTTTCATAACAGTCTAGGAGTCTATTTCACGGACTCATAAATTTCTTGTGTTTTAATTAAATAACTTTTGTTTTAAGAAGTTTTTTATGTTGTGTGATGTGCTTTTTACAGATAACCACACCGTTAGCAATCGATTAACTAAATTTTGGATATCATTCAATATAAAATAATCACTGTGAAAATTTAAACATCTGCTATCTGCCCTATAACGATAATTTATATTACATAAATAATTTTCATTTATAATTAGCATAAATTATCTAGGAATTATATGTGATAATTTTAATTTAATCCGATTATTTTTTGTTGCAACAAAAATTTATTATCGGTATCAAAAACATATTATTTTCATAAAAGTCTAGGATCTTATTTCACGAACTCATAAATAACTACCGTTTAAGTTATTTATCTTTGAAAATTAAGAAGTTTTTGTGTATGTTTGTTTTTTTATTATACATAACCTCAGTTTTGCAATCGATTCTGTGACTAACACACCACTCCTGTGACAATCGCTATTGCACAACGAATAATCCTGTAAGTATTGCTTATTCAATTTTAGCACATTATGTACATACCAAGATCCAGTGCCTGATTGCTCGTCTTGTTTAAAGCTTCGTCGATAGTTTTTACTAGTTAATTTACGATAGTTACCGTTGAACAGGGGGTACAACTGGCACCTTAGTCTCACAAAAACTGAGAAAAACTCTCCAAAAAAACCAACCGTTCTCTTTTTCTGGGGAACTCTCTGGGGGAAAAATTAAGAGAGCCGCCTCTCTGACGTCAACTATCGGCCTCTTCCCATTGGCTTTTCTTTCTACGTCGGTGTTCCTGATAGCCACTGATTGGTTAATTTTCTGTGGCGCTTTACTGCCTGACATCCTAATCCGTTGTCCCTTCTGTCTTTCGGTATTCTCTCTCAGAATCTCAAAGGTGGTCGAAGCGACAATCCTTTGTAGTGTATGTGTCAAAAACCAGTCAGAGTGTTGCCCTGCCCTGGGCATTTAACAAAACTCCATTGTGCAAAGCCAATGGGGTTGTTAGAGACGTTACACAGTGTTTATAAACGCCAGAGAGTAAGAAATATATTATATAATATCTGCCGTTTAAGTTATTTATCTTTGAAAATTAAGAAGTTTTGTTTGTTTGTTTGTTTGTTTGTTTGTCTTTTACTATACATAACCTCAGTTTTGCATCGATTCTGCACTCTTCTTGTGACAATTCTCTATTGCACGACGAATATCTTGTAAGTTGCTTACCTCATGTTTGGCACAGTATGTACATAAAAGATCCAGTGCCTGTTTGCTCGTCTTGTATAAGCTTCGTCGATAGTTTTCTTTCCATCGGTAAGTTTACATAAAATAAGTAACTTGCAGAATGTTTAATTTGCAACTCAGCTTTGCTTTATCAGCCAACTGTTATTACCAATATTCTGTTTAACTGTTTTTATTTACGTTGTTTTGAAATAGAAAGAAATTTGATGTTGTTATATTTTCGTGAAGAAACTCAGTCATCTTAGGCCATGCTACTTTACTAAACATCAGTGAAAACTTGCTGATTCGTTTCTGTCCAAACACGTGTTTGTGGGTACAAAAAATAACGGTAGATAACAGGAAAACGAAGCCGAATGTTCTTGTCCTACTACATAGATTCTAGAAAAATTTAGACAAAAACTAGTTTTTTACATCAGTTGATGCGAACCACGAGAACGGGAAGGTTGATTAAAAAAATCAATTTAGATTAAAATTAGCTTTTATTTTAACCTCTTTAAATGTACAGTATATGCGATTGTATATATATATATAAATATATATATATATATATATATATAAATATATATATTGTATTTATATTATCAATATAAATACGAAAGGTTGGTTAAAAAATTAAATAATTTTTGATCACTGACATTTAAATCAATAAGTAATTTATGCGCAAAACGCCCGTTTTGTGTACAATTCACGCTGCGATATGTAGGCCGCACTTTACTAAACATGATGTAAAAGGAATATCAGAAGTGATATCAATGATGGTTTAAGTGTAACAAACATGGTTTGTTTGTGGGTACAAAAATAACGGTAAATATAGGAAAACTAAGCCGAATGTTCTTTTACTACATAGATTCTAGAAAAATTTATGCAATATAAAAACTAGTTTTCACATCAGTGATGCGGAACCACAAGAATGGGAAGGTTGATTAAAAAATTATCAATATTAGATATATATATATATATATATAAATATTTAAATAATATATATATATATATAATATATATAATATTGTATTTATATATATATTATTCTTTATGGTAAATTGATATGAGATGCGTTGTGTGGCTCTTTGGAATACCATTACATTAATAGAAGTGAATCTTGTTCATTTTCTCAACAATATATTAAGAAAAGTGAACCGATACTTTAAACGCATAGGATTAGCAAAAGATATTTGATAAATTGCTACTCAATGTCTCTGTGTGGCTCTTTTGGTATACCATTACATTTACAAGTGAACCGTGTACATTTTCTCTCCAACACTTTGTATGCGGGACATGTACGTTTTCTGATGATTCATACTTGAGCGAGAGCCACGTACTAGTAGGGGTTAGTGTAACAACAAGATTTGTTTGTGGGTTCAAAAATAATGGTATATACAGGAAAACGAAGCCAAATGTTCTTGTCTACTACATAAATTCTGTAAAAATTTAGATAAATAAAAACTAGTTTTTACATCAGTCGATGCGGAAGGTTGTTCATTCCCCACAGAACGGGAAGGTTGATTAAAAAAATCAATTTAGATTTAAAATTAGCTTTTTATTTAACCTCTTTTAATGTATATATATATATATATATATATATATATTATATATTTGTTTTATATATTTCAATATAAAATACTAAAATTTGGATAAAAAATTAAATTTTTGATTTAGTGAGATTTAACTGAATAACTAAATTTACGTGCAAAACGCCCGCTCCTGGTACAATTCGGCTGCGAAATGTACCCGCACACAATGTGTTAAATGAATATAAGGGATATCAATACGGGTTAAGTGTAACAACATGGTTTGTTTGTGGGTAAAAAAATAACTGTAAATATAGGAAAAACTAAGCCGAATGTTCTTTACTACATAGATTCTAGAAACATTTATGCAAATAAAAACTAGTTTTCACATCAGTCGATGCGGAACCACAGAATGGGAAGGTTGATTAAAAAAATCAATATTAATATATATATATATATATATATATATATATATATATATATATATATATATATATATATTTGAATTTATATATATACATATTTCTTTATTGGTAAATTGATACTGAAATGTGTTTGTGTGGCTCTTTAGGCATAACATTACATTATAGAAGTGAATCTTGTTCATTTTCTCAACAATATATTAAGAAAAGTGAACCGATACTTTAAACGCGTAGGGAGTAGCAAAAGATATTTGATAAATTGCTAACGTTTTCTGATGATTGATACTTGAGCGTGGGTCCCGTACTAGTACGGGTTAGTGTAACAACATGGTTTGTTTGTGGGTACAAAAATAATGGTATATACAGGAAAACGAAGCCAAATGTTCTTGTCTACTACACAGATTCTGGAAAAATTTAGACAAATAAAAACTAGTTTTTACATCAGTCGATGCGGAACCACAGAACGGGAAGTTTGTTTAAAAAAATCAATTTAGATTTAAAATTAACTTTTTATTTATCCTTGCGAAAATGATTATATATATATATATATATATATTATATATATATATATATATATATATATATATATATATATATATAAAATGTGTGTGTTTGTTTATTTACATATTTGTTTATAAATTTCAATATAAAATACGAAAAGTTGCTTAAATAATTAAATATTTTCCGATCTATTGAGAATTAACTGAATAACTAAATTTACGCTTAAAACGCCCGCTCCCGGTACAAGGCCAGCCCCCACGAAATGTACTCGCACACAATGTGTTAAATGAATAAAAGGGATATAAGGTTTAAGTGTAATAACAGGGTTTGTTTGTTGGTGAAAAAATAACGGTATATACAGGAAAACGAAGCCGAATGTTCCTCTCTACTACAGAGATTCTGGAAAATTTTAGATAAATAAAAACCAGTTTTTACATCAGTCGATACGGAACCACAGAATCGGAAGGTTGATTAAAAAAATCAATTTAGATTTAAAATTAACTTTTTATTTATCATTGCTAAAATTATATATATATATATATATATATATATATATATATTTGTTTATTTCTATATTTGTATATATATATTTCAATATAAAATAAGAAAAGTTGGTTAAAAAATTAAATTTTTGATTTAGTGAGATTTAACTGAATAACTAAATTTACGTGCAAAACGCCCGCTCCTGGTACAATTCGGCTGCGAAATGTACCCGCACACAATGTGTTAAATGAATATAAGGGATATCAATACGGGTTAAGTGTAACAACATGGTTTGTTTGTGGGTAAAAAAATAACTGTATATACAGGAAAACGAAGCCGAATGTTCTTGTCTACTACATAGATTCTAGAAAATTCGAGACAAATAAAAACTAGTTTTCATATCAGTCGATGCGGAACTACAGAACGGGAAGGTTGATTAAAAACATTAATTTTGATTTTAAAATCACTTTTTCATTTATCCTTGCGAAAATGTTATATATATATATATGTATATTTATATATTATATATATTTGTTCATCTATTTATTATATTTGTTTATATATTTAATATAAAATAAGAAAAGTTGGTTATAAAATTAAATAATGTTTAATGTACTGAGATTTAATTGAATAACTAAATGTAAGTAAAAAAACGCCCGCTCCCGGTGCAATTCCGCTGCGAAATGTACCCCACACAATGTGTTAAGTTACCTTTATCATGGTTTGGAATTTGCATTTGTAACTGGCGAATAAATAGCAAAATCCATTTGGAATGTCTTCCAACAACAAAACTACCATGATTAAGATGCTTTTTGAACATAACCACGTACGCAGGAAAAATTAATTCTGTGGGAACGGGCACAGTATGCCCCAGGTTTCCTGAAAGGAAGCTCTTTTCACTTCCATCTCTGATTACAGTACGTTCCTTATTGCCATTCTAGCCATCTTCTGATCCCATTAGACAAGTTCAGAAACAATTTTCTTTCCATGTAGATATAGATATATATATATATATATATATATATACATAAAGGAATCATTACGAGACTCCACTATGGAAGCTATTAGATAATTTACATATCTCTTCGTACATGTATAGAGGATACTTATACTTTATAGAGACTATGCTACATTGGCTATTATTATATAGGGGATTCTCATCTGTCCTTCCGTCCTCGAATTTATGAAGCGGTCGAGTCAAAATTTCTCTACCATACTTGTTATCATGGCATGCACGTAACGTGATGTAATACAAAACATAGTCGCATAAGTCGGCTCTGTAAATGAGCGACATATACATTATAATCAAAATGCAGTTTGAACTTTTTAAAAATGGAAAGTCTTATAAGAACGCTTTTCTATGTTATTTCAGTTTGTGTCTGTGGTGGCTCTCTAGGCATTATTCAAATGAATCTTGTGCATTTTTCTCCCCAATCCCCTATGTAATAATAGCTTAAGTTATCTGTCCGTCGTTCGTCCTCGAATTTATGAATTGGTTGGACCTGGAATGGGTAGAGCATCCGTATTGGATTCTAGATGAATTAGGATTAGAAAAATTCAAAGCCAGTTTGAAAACGTTCAAAATTCCCCCCTTCTCATCTTTTCGATCATTTAATGCCATTATTATTATATCAAACCCTATTTTACCCAGTTAAAAGCAGGTGCTTTAATTCATCACTTTATCACATTATAAGTAGATGAAAATAACATTTTTTTTCTAGCATTACGACGTCATTCTTTTAACTGTCTCATTTAATCATTTCTTATTTTAAATTATCTAAATACCGTCTGCATTATTTCCATACATTTTATCACTGAGCTTAGGTATTACGTAAATAATTTTTTTTTCATTTGGCTTAAATAATATATTAGGTACATATGTGATAGTTTTAAATTAAATCATCGATTTCTTTTTGTTGCAATGAAAATTTTATCACCGGTATTAACAACAAATTCTGTTCATAAAAGTCTAGTAGTCTATTTCACGGATTAATAAATATCTAGCGTTTAAGTTATATATCTTTGAAAATTAAGAAGTTTGTTCGTTTGTTTTTTACACATAACCATATATTTTGCAATCGATTCGATAAATTTTGGACATCATTTAAATATACCGCCAAATAATCACTGTCAATATTAAAACATCTGCTCTCTATCTTATCACGTAACATGACAAGATAAATTAAAGTTGGCAATTAATATACGTTCAGTTAAGATAAATTATTGAGCATGTACTAGATAATTCTCATTCGAAAAACAAACCATTTTTTACCTGACTCATAGGGTACTTTACAGATCTGAAAAATTAAAAATTTTACTGATCCTTTACATAGGATGGGATATATGCTAGTATTTATAAATGGGTTTGTCAGAAAAAAAGTTTTTTTATTGATGAAGATTTTGTTTCCTTTATATTTATGCTGCGTAATGCCTATTAGTTATTAGATATTTTTTAATTACATGAATTTACTACAAAGCAGCTTAGAAAAACTCCGACAGATTTGTTAATTATAAAGATATTGAAGTGAAATTTTAATATAAGTTACCCTGAAGATTTGACTATAAAAATCTACCTTTGAAGCATGAGCAGATTATTTTTTATAACAGCCTGTGCCTCACAGACCGAACGATGGCCAAATGGTAGAGTGCTGCTCTTCGGTACCGGAATTCGCAGGTTTGAATCCCGCAGGTGTTATGAATGTTTGTATCCGTTTGGAATCGACTTTAAACTGTAAGTCCCGGTTTCATTAGCCCTCGTGTGCAAAACAGTAGACCGTAGCTCTAACAACCAAACGAAAACCTGTGCCTCACAGTATTTGAACCGAACGATAGCCGATTGGTTAGGGTGCTGACCTGTGGTACCGGAGTTCGTGGGTTCGAATCCCACTATGGCATGGACCTTCGTAGCTGTTCGGAATCGGCTTTAAGGTGTAGGTCCCGGTCTCATTAGCCCTCGTGTTGCAAAACAGTAGACCGTAGCTTTCCCAACCAAACGAAATCTGTGCCTCACAGTATTTGAACCGAACGATGGCCGATTGGTAAGGGTGCTGACCTTCGGAACCGGAGTTCGCGGGTTCGAATCCCACTGCTGGCATGGATGTTTGTAGCCGTTCGGAATCGGCTTTAAACTGTAGGTCCCGGTCTCATTAGCCCTCGTGTGCAAAACAGTAGACCGTAGCTCTCCCAACCAAACGAAATCTGTGCCTCCAGTATTTGAACCGAACGATGGCCGATTGGTTTGGGTGCTGACCTTCGGAACCGGAGTTCGTGGGTTCGAATCCCACTATGGCATAGTTTATAGTAGCCGTTCTGAATCGTCTTTGAGCAGTAGGTCCCGGTCTGATTAGCTCTCGTGTGCAAAACAGTAGACCGTAGCTCTCCCAACCAAACGAAATCTGTGCCTCCAGTATTTGAACCGAACGATGGCCGATTGGAAAGGGTGCTGACCTTCGGTACTGGAGTTCGTGGATTCGAATCCCACTAACGCATATTTTTTCGTAGCTGGTCGGAATCGGGTTTAAAACAGTAGGTCCCGGTCTCATTAACCCTCGTTGCAAAAAGTATACCGTATCGCTCCAAACCAAAACCAAAACCTCGCAGTATTTAAAATACTCATCTCAAATATGAGACTAATATTACTTCTACTGTTAGTAAAAATAATATGTTTTGTGAAATTTTATTACAAATTGTACACCTGTTGAGCTAAGCATCGTGTGTAAAATAGACGCCTATTTAAAGCATGTATTCCACACCTTGAAAATCTTGAAATTAATCATCGATAGAATATGCTCGAAATCCTTTGTTCCCAAAAGGTACCAAAAAGATGAGTGCTGTATCCAAAATTTCATATCATATTAAAAATCTCCGTGGCGAATAAATGGGTAAATATGTAATATTTTTTTCACTGCATGATATTTTAAAGTGTCATAACGAATGTTTGTTCTGACTGCAGAAGAAATATTGATACAGCTGTTCGCAATATACTGTATGTATATTTTGTATTTATACAAAATACTATATTTGGATACAGCCCCTCATCATTTTGCTTCCTTTTGAGAACAACGGATTTCGAGCATGTTCTATCGACTATCATTTTCAGAATTTTCAGGATGTGTTTTTGCAGATCGCTGGCCGATTGGTTAGGGCGCTGATCGTCGGTACCGGAGTTCGTGGGTTCGAATCCCACTATGGCATGGATGTTCGTAGCCGTTCGGAATCGGCTTTAAGCAGTAGGTCCCGGTCTCATTAACCCTCGTGTGCAAAACAGTAGACCGTAGCGCTCCAAACCAAACCAAACTGTGTTTTGGGGACTTTCATAAAAATTGCTTTATACATTTAGCTAATACTTTATGGACATTATATTTTGATTTAATTCGAGCATGCGCAGTGAAACATTTAGTAAACAGTTCATTTTTCCTTCATTATTTTTTAATTCCGATTGCAGGATATTGTCTACAATATTGTTTTCATGCATCCTGAAAATAGCATTGTTTGATATTAATAACTCTGCAAATTATAAGCAAAACACTTGGGAGAAATTTGGGATTGTTTTTATAAAAACCATAATTTCTCCACGAGTATTAGTGCTATCCTCAAATTAATAAACACAGATTATTATTAGAAGAAACATCCTAAATGTCTAATAATAATCTGTGTTTATTAATCATGGGCTAAAGTTTCAACGCTTTTCATACGTTACTTTTTACAGGGTTATCCAAAACGTATTCTTCAATTTGTTGATGATCCCCTATGGGGTTTCGGAAAAAATTCTTAGCTGAAATATATAACGTGTACCATCTTGTTTACACACCCCTGAAGTTTCAGGATAATTTCCTCGTATTTTTTTAGTTATTCAACTAAATGTCTAAAAAAGCATATGACCGGTCATGATTAGCAATACAGTGTATACATTATACACGTAATGTCTACGTCTTTTTTTTAATATTCATTCGTATACGTAAATTACAATACACACATAACGTACAATTCGACAGTGTAATTGAATGATCAGATCAAATATACAGCATCTGCAAGGATCATAAATCCTTCATAATCTATTGGTACGATTACGATTATTATCATAATCGACTCGGCGTCCGAAGGCAGTTTGATGTATTATCTGGAGGAATAGAGGAATGGGGTATCGAGTGTCGTTTCGCGCATTTCAAACCACAAATTTGGGAGTCAAGTTTCACAAAACCGATGACCTGTCATGTCAAACATGATTAAGGAGATATACCTTTCCTGCCAAAATCTCTTATTTATGAGTGTATGTGAAGCTAAGAATAGAAATTTGACAAACAAATGCAAATTCTTTTTCTTTTTAATACTCAACGTTCTACAGTACCATTAGATATCCATCTGATATCTAGTCAGAATGTCATATGGTCATTGAAGGAAAACTGTTCTACTTAATATTGCAACAGAAAAATTTAATTAGGATTTTTTAAATAAAATTTTGTAGCTAAACAGGGTCACTATATAATATTCATTCTTTTTCAAGCCTCTTTATATTTAAAAGTATTATACATTCATATACGAGTGCAATTGGAGAACATTCTGAGATCTCACTAAGTTCTCTGTGCATTTAACAAATACTACAAGATTTGAAACTTTAATAGTGGCAACACTGCTGTAAAAACGCTACGCAACAAAACCAAAGAATATCGCGTATAAAACACTTGGGCTACATACCTACCTTACCTCTCAGCAAAAAGAATCGTCCTTCCTACATCATGCGCATGCGCAGTGGAGCGAAGAACTGATCCTTGAGTTAGTTTGCGGTCTAAAGGCCCCTCCACACTATTTCTCACAGCAAGCCATCACCACCGTCTGAAGGGGGTATGGTTTATCGTGGTTGATCGTGATAAAATAGCCTTGGCGAGCGATGGCTTCTGAAGCGGTTTTTCTCCAATGATCAAAGGCATCCAGATGTGCAACTAAATTGCGCAGTAGACCCCACGGACGAATCCATATGTTTGGCTCATTTAGTAGCCCAGTGCGTGGATGCAACCCGTGAACCATCGTTCACGGTCCCCATCAGGACGTTGTGAACAATTGGCCTTAGTGTGGAGGCTACATAAAGTGTTGTCAGATGTTTTCAAAACAATAACGAAGTTGGATAAAAATTCAATCCACCAGAGGTCGTACAACAGAACAGTCTCATTTAGGGCTTTACCATCCACCTTATTCTCCAGGTCTAAGCTCTTTGACTTCATCTTAATTACCAAGATGAAGGATCTACTTCGTGGCATTCGCTTCAGAACTGTTCCAGAGATCTTTGTGTCAATAGACCGGTCCATTCGAACTATCAACAGAACATGCGCTGTTAGAGGTGTTCTGCTACTTCCACATCATTGGAAACGGAATTATACACAATACTGGTGACTATGTTGAAGGACTGTAAAACATGGTGATATGAATCAATTTTTGTATTCCATGTAAATAAATTGTTGCCACTATTAAAGTTCTAACCCTCGTATACATACGCCCCTTGCTCAATAAGACACACTCTCTAACAGTAGTTGTCACTCGTTCCAGATATGTTGTATCGTCATCCTAGCACTTGTCATCATTACAGCATTGATTCGTTTCTTGAGATCTTGTACTGTTTTTTTAGTAGGTATACATGATCAAAATCCTTAGTGTTCCATCCAAGAAAGAAATCACAAGCCGTCGTCAGGTGACCTGGGAGTCCAAGGAAACAAAAGCAAGGTCATCATCACCAATAACCTGCGACCAATCGGATATGATGCTTAAATCACGTATGTGCTCTTCTCCCTTACACGATTTCGGAAAATCGAAAAGGCAATGTTCATATATCAGGGAATGCTATATCGACCTTGTACTCTTACTACTCGCGATGTAGGAAAAACTATTTAATGATGTAGATAAATCAGCATAAAGGTTATATCGCGCATACGCTGTTAATCGAGTGCTGTTAAATTAAAAATACGATGTTTGTATATCGAGACATGACCTTCAGTAACACTATATCGAGCATGCGCTGATACTCTTTCGCACGAAATCTGAAAACGGTTTAACGATGTAGATGAATCGGTGATTAAGTTATACCTCGCATGGGCTGTTATTAGAAATGAGGAAATCGGAAATACGATGTTTTTTATACCGGAATGCTATATCGCGCATGCACTGTTACTCCTCCGAACTAAGTCAGGATATCGTAAAGACGATTTCCCATCGGAAATTGGTAGAAGAACTTAAATCGATTTAGTTATAAGGAAGTCCATTCTACATCGTAATACATCGCAGAAAACTTGGAAATTTGGGTCATAAGCAGCACGTTATATAAATATTTCGAGATATATCGATACATCGACCACTCCAAGCGGGCAGAAAACTTTGCGAGTTTATGGTTATTTTATACATTACTCATATTTATACGTATAATATTTTTGAATATGCAGCGTTTTGGAAATGAATGAAACTTTTAAAGTAGTCTACAAGTTTGTACCGAAAAATAATTTCCCTGTCTCGTGAAATCTATTACGGGGTCATAGTTAAAGTGCACTTTTAATGTTCCCCTTAATGAATGCCATAGAGAAATGGAGAATTTGTAAGCGAGTCAGATTTGTCTCCCTGTCAACGAGTTTCTTTCTCTTCCCTTTTCAATACACATTGGCAAATGATTTGTCGCGATGTCAATGTTCTAAAAGGGGAAAAGGAATTGCAAAACCGTAAATAATCCGATTTGGCTTAAGTTGAAGTAGGGAAATGTATCCTAGGATTAACGATTGTTTCGATTTTTTTAAATTATGTGTGTTTATGTATCCTTAAGAAAGGGAATTTTTAGAGCTACGGTGGAAAGAACGACTTAGCTAAAGAGGATATTCGTAATTTAGAAGGAGGGATCAAGCAGGACACCCCAATTTGGTTTGGTTTGGTTTGGTTTTGGAGCGCTATGGTCTACTTTTTGCAACACGAGGGCTAATGAGACCGGGACCTAACTGCATTAAATTCTTCCGGGAAAAGGCTGCAAACTAAACCTGTAATACTACTGATTTATTTTATTGTAAAAATGAAAAATAAAACCTGATTAAAGGTATTTGCTCCAAACGCAACACACCAAAGTCTCCCCCCGGGATCTCCTTTGGATTATTGTGGATTTAGAGTTTTTTGGGTGATTGTGGAGGAAGAGTAAAACAAAATCAACATTCATGTTTATGAAACATTCTTATTTTTAAAAATCAAGATATAACATACTTCAACATAAAAAGCTATCAGGTTGAACTTTAATTTATCTTGTCATATTACGTGATAGGTTTGGTTTGGTTTGGTTTTTGGAGTGCTACGGTCTACTTTTTGCAACACGAGGGCTAATGAGACCGGGACCTACTGCTTAAAGCTGATTCCGAACGGCTACGAACATCCATGCCATAGTGGGATTCGAACCCACAAACTCCGGTTCCGAAGGCCAGCACCCTAACCATTCGGCCATCGTTCCAGAAAGTCAGTTTCCCTATTTAAAAGAAAAAAGAACTCACACTTTCAAGGACATATATATTGTCAACTAGCACAGCAATATTTAGCTATTTTTCAATATAGCCACCACCAGGATTAAGACACGTGTTGTATTGTGGGATTAACTTTTGTATACCTATGTCGTAGAACTCTGTCGCCAGTGAATGGAACCAGCCTTCTTGTCCCAGAACACCCTGCACATCCCTTTCCGTACCGACAGCGTCTGTTTGAATTTGGTCCTGACCAAAGATCCACTATGATGCCAATGCATTGACTGCTACTTAATTTCTGGGATAAAGTGCGACATCCAAGTCTCATTAACCTTGACAATCCTGTCGAGTAACTCGTCGCCGTCATCGTGATACCGTAGCAGAAATATCAGTGATGCTCCTAAGCGTTGAATTTTATGTTCGGTGTCCGTTTCGTCTCAGACCTGACACATCTGACGATGAAATTCAATTGGCACAATGCTTTGGGCATTCAAGATGACCCACCGAACCTTGCAGGCTGCGGGAGAAGGAATTATAGTTTCCATTTCGAACCACTTCTACCCCACTATTGTCACGAATTGAGACTTGTCCAGCTGGCATATGATTAATACATCATAGATCTGTTACGCATGCGCAATTGACACTGCTAATTAGTTTACATTAAAGGGAAAATATCGGGAAACTTACTTTCTGGATTCTTCTCGTATTTTACTTGGCCCATTTACCTTTAACGGACAAATCAGACCTTAGGCCGGCTTGATCCCCGAACCCATAACCTTTCAATTACTTGACCACTGCGTTTGCCGACTGAACTCTAATCGGTTTACGGAT
>CM063497.1:52806322-52813822 GCA_032207245.1 Pardosa pseudoannulata
CCCTATTAAACGTCTACTGTTACTTTAAAATAAGTATCAATGCCAGAATGCCATGTTTTTTCAATAATAATAATAATATTAATTATAAATTGATGGATATCTAAACAACCTTTTTATTATTATTATTCATAGTTATATTTCATAATCAAAAAAAGTATAGAATTTTTAATTAAAATTTACCCAATTAAACGTCGTCTACTGTTACCTTAAATTAATATCATGCCAGAATCAGTTTTTTTAAATAATAATAACATTACTTATAAAATTTGATGGATAACTAAACAACCTCTTTTTTTATTATTATTCATAGTTATATTTCACAATCAAAAAAAAGTATAGAATTTTTAGGTAAAGTTTACCCAATTAAAACGTCTAACTGTTAACCTTAAATTAATACCATGCCAGAATCACATGTTTTTGCAAATAATAATATTAATTATAAACTGATGAATGCCGAAACACCCTCTTTGATTCTTATGCACAGTTATATTTCACAATCAATAAGATAGAAGTATAGAATTTTCAGGTATGTTTTACCCAGTTAAACGTCCACTGTTACCTTAAATTAGTATTATGCCAGAATGACGTGTTTTTTTTTCAATATTATTAATTATAAACTGGTGAATGTCCAAACATCCTTTTTGATTCTTATACAAAATTATATTTCGAATTCAATAATATAGAAGTATAGAAATTTTCAGGTAAATTCATCCAATTAAACGTCCACGGTTACCTTAAATTAGTGTCAATGCCAGAGTGACATATCTTTTTGCAATAATATTATTAATTATTATAAATTGGTTGGTGGTTGAAACACCCTCTTTGATATATACTTTCATTGTTATTTTCACAAATAATGAGATAGAGGTATAGAATTTTCAGGTAAATTTTGTCCACTGCTGTCTTAAACTATTGTCAAGCCTTAAGGACATGACTTTTGCTGTAATAACACTAATTATAATTTGATAGATATTAAAATACCTTCTTGGATTTTTATTCTTAGTTATGCTTCGCAATTAATTCCAGTGATAGAAAAGTATCGAATTTTCAAGTAAAATTTTGCTTAGTTTGAGTACCCATTGTCGCCTTTAGCTAGCATCAAACTTTAAGGATATATTTGTCGTATACAAAATACGGTATTTAGCATATTAAAACAGTGATCATACTGGATCATCGTATACTGTGTGGGATTAATTTGTTGGACACAAACCAACATCTGGGAATGATACATAACTTTTATCGAATTCCGATTCTAAATCAAAGGTATTGGGATATCTCCATTCGTGCGATACAAAATAAGCAAATATGACCGATTAACGATCATCTATATTTTGTGATTCTTTTAAACAAATAACAACTCTTTTGGATTTATATCAGAACTTTTATTCGAGCGTGAGAATCTGCAGCAAACTGCTGAAGTTACTGAGAGTTGATCAATACTTCTTGCAGCAAAGATAGAACATCAAAATTTGACCCCGTTACAAAGAAATCGGAAATCAAACGGCGTTCACACGTCAAAAGCCTGCTATTAGGTATATTTTTCCCCGTGCTTTTATTATCGGACGCTCTACCATTTTATTGATTTCCCCTTTTTTGTTCAAGGAGACGAGGTAGGGGGGGGGGGGCAGTATGACTGACGTCGCGTGGAAAGAAAGAATTATCGCCGGGGTAAAGAAAGTTCTGAGACACCTTCTCCCTTTCATTTATCGCTTCCAAAGAATTGTCCGGCCAAGTCTAATCGATTATATGGGCGGTAGTCCATGCTTGCGTCATCTATTGCGCTTTCATTTCTAATGCGTATGTAGGAGCACTTTTGTGCTTTGCAGGTTCTTTGTGTAGCTGCCCTGAATTTCGTTTGGGACGTGCTTACTTTGATCTGACAAAACAAAGCTTTAAAGTATTCGTAGTCTAGTCTGTTGTCTTAACTGCATCTAATTCATTGCAACGAGATATAGATAAATGAAATGTAGAAACATTGAATCTCCATTTTTATATGGAGTGCATATTTTCGATGGTTAGAAGATAAGCAAATTTGGAGCATTTTATATCTAAAAATGGATGCGATTTTATTGTATTTCATTACTGACTTCTTTTATTTTATTTCTTATTGAACTACTTGTCAATCTAAGTCTAATCTATTATAAGGGCGGTAGTCCATGCTTGAGTCATCTATTTCTAATGCGTATGTAGAAGCACTTTTTTGCTTTGCAGGTTCTTTGTGTAACTTCCCTGAATTTTGTTTGGGACGTGCTTACTTTGATCTGACAAAACAAAGCTTTAAAGTATTCGTAGTCTAGTCTGTTGTCTTAACTGCATCTAATTCATTGCAACGAGATATAGATAAATGAAATGTAGAAGCCTTGAATCATCCATTTTTATATGGAGTGCATATTTTCGATGGTTAGAAGATAAGCAAATTTGGAGCATTTTATATCTAAAAATGGATGCGATTTTATTGTATTTCATTACTGACTTCTTTTATTTTATTTCTTATTGAACTACTTGTCAATCTAAGTCTAATCTATTATAAGGGCGGTAGTCCATGCTTGAGTCATCTATTTCTAATGCGTATGCAGAGCACTTCTGTGCTTTGCAGGTTCTTTGTGTAGCTGCCCTGAATTTCGTTTGGGACGTGCTTACTTTGATCTGACAAAACAAAGCTTTAAAGTATTCGTAGTCTAGTCTGTTGTCTTAACTGCATCTAATTCATTGCAACGAGATATAGATAAATGTCAAAGCCTTGAGTCATCTACTTTTATATAGAGCGCATATTTTGGATGATTTGAAGATATACAAATTCGCAGTATTCTATATCTAAAAGTGGATACAATATTTTATTTCATTACTGACTCTTTTTTATTTTATTGCTTATTTTATGTCTAAGTCTAATATATAATATTTGTAGTACTCCATGCTTACGTCATCTATTGTGCTTTCATTTCTAATGCGCATGTAGAAGCACTTTTATGCTTTGCTCTTTTGTCTTTGCGTAGTTGCCCTGAATTTCGTTTGGGACGTGCTCACTTTGATTTGACAAAACAAAGCTTTATAATATTCCTAGTCTATTCTGTTGTCTAAACTACATCTAACTCATTGCAACGAGATATAGGTAAAAAGAAATGTCGAAGTCTTGAGTCACCCATTTTTATATGGAGTGCATATTTTGGATGATTTGGAGAGAAGCAAATTTGCGCAGTATTTTATAACTAAAAATGGATGCGATTTTATTTTATTTCGTTCCTGACTCATTTTATTTTATATTGATTACTTTTATAACTTGTCTAAGGCTAATATATTATGTGAGTAGTAATCCATGCTTGCGTCATCTATTACGCTTTCATTTTCTAATGACAATGTAAGAGAAACTTTTGTGCTTTGCAGATTCTTTATGTAGCTGCCCTGAATTTCGTTTGGGACGTGCTTACTTTGATCTGACAAAACAAAGCTTTAAAGTATTCGTAGTCTAGTCTGTTGTCTTAACTGCATCTAATTCATTGCAACGAGATATAGATAAATGAAATGTAGAAGCCTTGAATCATCCATTTTTATATGGAATATATATTTTGGATGATTTGAAGATAGTCAAATTTTGCAGTATTTTAAATCTAAAAAGTGGATGCGATTTTATTTTAATTATTGACTCATATTATTTTATTGCTTTGTTATTACTTGTCTATGTCTAATCTTATTATATGGACGGTAGTCCATGCTTGCCTCATCTATTGAGCTTTCATTTCTAATGCGTATGTAGGAGCACTTCTGTTGCTTTGCAGGTCCTTTGTGTAACTTCCTTGATTTACATTTTGAGACATGCTCACTTTGATTTGATATTTGACAAAACAAAGCTTTAAAGTATTCGTAGTCTAGTCTGTTGTCTTAACTGCATCTAATTCATTGCAACGAGATATAGATAAATGAAATGTAGAAGCCTTGAATCATCCATTTTTATATGGAGTGCATATTTTCGATGGTTAGAAGATAAGCAAATTTGGAGCATTATAGCTAAAAGTGGATGCGATTTTAATTATATTTCATTACTGACTTCTTTTCTTTATTGCTTATTCTACTATTTGTCCATCTAAGTCTGATCTATTATATGGACGATAGTCCATGCTTGCGTCATCTATTGAGCTTTCATTTCTAATGCGTTTGTAGGAGCACTTCTGTGCTTTGCAGGTCCTTTGTGTAACTTCCTTGATTTACATTTGAGATGTGCTCACTTTGATTTGATATTAACAAAACAAAGCTTCAAAATATTCTAGTCTAGTCTGTTGTCTAAACTGCATCCAATGAATTGCAACGATATATAGGTAAATGAAATGTCGAAGCCTTGAGGCATCTATTTTATATGGAGTGCATATTTTGGGTGATTTGAAGATAAACAAATTGCAGTTTTTTATATCTAAAAATGGATGCGATTTTATTGTATTTCATTACTGACTTCTTTTATTTTATTTCTTATTGAACTACTTGTCAATCTAAGTCTAATCTATTATAAGGGCGGTAGTCCATGCTTGAGTCATCTATTACGCTTTCATTACTAATGCGTATGTAGAAGCACTTTTTTGCTTTGCAGGTTCTTTGTGTAACTTCCCTGAATTTTGTTTGGGACGTGCTCCCTTTGATTTGACAAATAAGCTTTTAAATACTTGTAGTCTAGCCTGTTGTCTAAACTACATCTAATTCATTGTTTACGAAATATAGATAAATGCAACATGTTGTAATCTTCAGTCATCTATTTTTATCTGGAGTGCAACATTTTGGATGATTTGAAGACAAGCAAATTTGCAGCATTTTATATCTAAAAGTGGATGCAATTTTGTTTTATTTAATTACTTCATCTTTTATTTTATTGCTTATTTTTTATACTTGCCGAAGTACGTAGTCTCAATTGAGGAATTCCTGTGACCCGGCTGCTCGGAAAATACCCACCTAAACCTCGTATTAGTTCCAGGTGTGAAAAAAACCAGATAAAATAAAATGATGAATAAAAGTGATGCTGCAGGAGAGAACATAAAAAAATCGAGTTGATGTCTTTTAGGATTTTTAAGGTCTCTGGCACGGCTGCAAACATTTATCTTCTGGCTTATGTTCAACTTTAGGCATCTGTAGGTAAAGTTGTTACTTCCAGAATAGTAACTTTAATATGTAACTCAAATGTAATGGAAAATAAAAATGGGCTCGAGATAACAAAACAACCACAGTCTAAAAGTTTACAACTCAATTTAATTATTACTAACATAAGACATAAACTCAGACATTACATTTTAGCAAACATAGTATAAGAAAATGAAAAACAGTTAGCGGACTTAATGGTCAACAAAACTTAAATCAACTTTAAAAACAGCAAACCAGCTATGAGACAAAAGTATTATTACTTCCACGATAGCCTAACGAACAAGCCACTCATTCAGGTAAGCAAACAAAACACTGTATTTAAACTAGGAATGTCCCGGAATGACGCTTGAGGGAAGAGATACTGCAAGGGATAAGATTTAACCATGGTCTAACAAAAAATCATTAGATTTCAATTTTACTCATCATACTGTGTAAATTCTGTTTCTTCAAAATCCGGCTTTCTATTTTTTCACCAGTTTTAACGTACTCACTGAACGTGCCTTGATTTTGGGGACACTCGATCCAACGGCAATGTCAAAATATGGATGGCCCTGAAGCAGCAGCATCTTCTTTGCAAAAGTTACCCCTAACCTAAAAAACGATTTTTATATTCTTTAAATGGCATTCTCCGGTCCTTTGGTCTTAAAAGCTAGGAATTTTGTTGGATGACTCTAAAAAAATCGAAAATGGTAAGCGAAAGTGAAAACAATAAAACGAAACTGCTGATTACAGAAAACCGATTCATTTTAATATGTGTTAATTTATAAATGTATGAGACTTTACGAAATCTGATAACATTAAACGAATGATTACATTATCAGTGATCCCAGTAAGCGGCATATTCCTGACAATCAATGAAATTCCCTGTTCATGTGGTCGTTTTCTGTTTGCTACTTTGTTGGATGACTCCTAAAAAAATCGAAAATGGTAAGCTGAAAGTGAAAACAATAAACGAACCTGCTGATTAACAGACAGATTCATTTTAATATGTGTTAATTTATAAATTTATGAGACTTTAACGAATCTGATAACATTAACGAATGAATTACATTACCTCGATCCCAGAAAGATGGCACATTCCCTGAACAATCATGAAAATCCTGGTTCCTGTGGTCTTTCTGTTTGGTTATTTTGTTGGATGACTCTAAAAAAATCATTTTAATATGTGTTAATTTATAAATGTATGAGACTTTACGAATCTGATTAACATTAAACGAATGATTACATTATCAGCGATCCCAGAAAAGAAAGTGGGCACATTCCCTGACAATCAATGAAAAATCCCTGGTCCTGTGGTCTTTCTGTTTGGTATTTTGTTGGATGACTCTAAAAAATCGAAAATGGCCGCGAATGTGAAAACAATAAACGAAGGTGCTGATTACAGAAACCGATTTATTTTAACATGTGTTAATGTACAAATGTAAGAGATTTTATGATTCTGATAACATTAAACGAATGATTATATTATCAGCCATCCCAGAAAGTGGCACATTCCCTGACAATCAATGAAAATCCCTGGACCTGTGGTCTTCTGTTTGGTATTTTGTTGGATGACTCTAAAAAAATCGAAAATGGTACGCGAAATGTGGAAAACAATATAAAGGTGCTGATTACAGAAACCGATTCATTTTAATATGTGTTAATTTATAAATGTATGAGACTTTACGAATCTGAATAACATTAAACGAATGATTACATTATCAGCGATCCCAGAAAGTGGCACATTCCCTGACAATCAATGAAAATCCCGGGTCCCTGTGGTCTTTCTGTTTGGTATTTTGTTGGATGACTCTAAAAAATCATGGTAAGCGAAAGGGAAAACAATAAACGAAGGTGCTGATTACAGAAACCGATTCATTTTAAGATGTGGTTAATTTACAAATGTATGAGACTTTACGAATCTGATAACATTAAAACGAATGATTACATTATCAGCGATCCCAGAAAGTGCACATTCCCTGACAATCAATGAAAATTCCCTGGTCCTGTGGTCTTTCTGTTTTGGTATTTTGTTGGATGACTCTAAAAAAATCGAAAATGGTAAGCGAAAGTGAAAACAATTAAACGAAGCTGCTGATTACAGAAACTGATTCATTTTAAGATGTGTTAATTTACAAATGTATGAGACTTTACGAATCTGATAACATTAAACGAATGATTACATTATCAGCGATCCCAGAAAGTGGCACATTCCCTGACAATCAATGAAAATCCCTGGTCCTGTGGTCTTTCTGTTTGGTATTTTGTTTGGATGACTCTAAAAAATCGAAAATGGTAAGCGAAAGTGAAAACAATAAACGAAGCTTGCTGATTACAGAAAACCTATTCATTTTAATATGTGTTAATTTATAAATGTATGAGACTTTACGGAATCTAATAACA
>CM063497.1:52818822-52821228 GCA_032207245.1 Pardosa pseudoannulata
ATTTTATGTACTTAAATGTTTTACATTTTAAATTATTCTTTAATATTTTGGATGTGTTGCAACCATATATTTTATACCTATTTATAAAATTTATACATATTTATCTCTCTTTTTATTTAATGCAGTCTTTATTTTCTACCAAAAACCAGGTTTGAGTGCACTTCACTTCAATTTTAGAGTGTCAATAATTTATATAAAACGCATTGCAACGTCTACAATGCCCTTTATCGCATCGAAATTTTCCCCTTACCGAATTACTCTTAAGAGAAAAAGTCGGCAAATTCCCAAGTCCTAACACTTACTTCAGATCAAAATGACTAAAATGTACATGCACAAGTACGTAGACGATACTCTTTGGCAATTTCTACCCTTTTTACTCCACCTAATTCGCTACCGTCATTGCTTTAGGACCATAACAGCACTCTGGCCCGAATGCATCACTTTCACTAAGTTATATAATAACGCACATTATAAAAATTATAAAATTATAATAAATGAAGTTTTTATAATGAATTATAAAAAATCATTTTTATATAATTTATCACGTACCTATTTAACTTTAAGCGATTGTAAATTTTTCATTAATATTTTATAAAGAGTTTATTTAAATACATTACAAAAACTATTTTTGTACTTAATAAAGTTTTAATCGTTAACAGTTCTCTGACTTGGTTACATCATTTTCACTAAATTATTTAATAAGATACATTATGAAAATTGTGAAATTATAATAAATATAGTTTTTATAAGAATTTGTTAAAAAAATTATAATAAATTATAAAAAATTTGTAATAAATTATAAGAAAATTCATAATAAAGTATAAAAATAATTATAGTAAATTATAAAAAAATCATAATAAATTATAAAAAAAAATTATAAATTTTAAAAAATTTATAATTATATTATTAAATACATAATATTATAAATTTATATTTATAAAATATTTATTTATAAAAATATTTATAATAATATTATAAAATAAATTTACAATAAATTATAAAATATCACTGTTATATAATATCTCACCTTTTAAATTAAAAACTATTTTATATTTTTCATTAATATTTTATAAATAATTTATTTAAATATGCTACTGAATACTTTTATGTACTTAATAATGTTTTAGGTCAATAACAGTACTCTGGCTTGGCAACATCCCTTTCACTAAGTTAATTTAATAATGCACATTATAAAAAGTTATCAAATTATAATAAATGAAAGTTATTATGATAATTTAATAAAAACATTTTATAATAAATTGTAGAAAAAAATAATAAATTACTAAAAAATTTTAATTATAAATTTTATAATAAATTATAAAAATAATTATAATAAATTATAAAATAATTATAATAAATTATAAAAATAATTATAATAAATTATAAAAAAAAATGTTAATAACTTATAAAAAATTTTATAATAACTTATAAAAAAAATCTAGAATAAATTAATAAAAAAAATAACTATAAAAAATTTATAATAAATTATAAAAAAAATATAATTGTAAATTTTATAATAGATTATGAAAATAATTATAAATTTTAAATAATAATAATAATATATAAAAAATTTTATAATAAATTATAAAAAAGTTTTATAATAAATTATAAAAGAATCGTAATAAATTATAAAAAATCGCTTTTATATAATTTCTCACATACCTTTTAAATTTAAGCGATTTTATATTTTTCATTACTATTTTCTAAAACTTTTATTTAAATAAATTACTGAATATTTTTATGTAATTAAATGTTCACTTTTCAAATTACTATTCAGTATTTTGAATATGTTGCAATCATATATTTTATAGCTATTTATAAAATTTTCGAATATTTATCTCTCGTTTTATTTATGCAGTCTTTATTTCCTACCAAAAAACAGGTTTGAGGGTTCTTCAATTTACAATCTTAATAATGTACAAGAACGCATTGCAACGTCTACAATGCCCTTAAGCGGTATTCAAATTTTCCCCTTACCGAATTACTCTTAAGAGAAAAAGTCAGCAAATTCCCAAGTCCTAACACTTACATCAGATCAAAATGACTAAAATTTCCCTACACAAGTACGTAGACGATACTCTTTGGCAATTTCTACCCTTTTTACTCCACCTAATTCGCTACCGTCATTGCTTTAGGACCCTAACAGCTCTCTGGCCCGAATGCATCACTTTCACTAAGTTATTTAATAACGTACATCGAGATAAGCTTCCTCGATTCCCGGGGGATTAAGGAAGCGTCTACTCGCCTGTCAGCCATCATTTAAAGGCTTTAAAATCGACGACAAATGGGAGCCTTTAAGATATTAGGCTCCAGTGTGACTCTTTCTCAATAACAAATTTTGACGTGCTTTAATTTAACCGTGGAAGTTTAACCCTGTTAGAAAATAACTTTATGGCAAAACCAAAT
>CM063497.1:52823828-52831328 GCA_032207245.1 Pardosa pseudoannulata
CATATGTCAACTAGCTTATGCCAAAAACGAAAGGACCATGATATTTGCTTATTATTACCGAGTCTTTAATAAACTAATTTCAGGAAGAATTGCGTACATACTTACTGTATTATGTATAATGTCTATATATATTTAAACTAGCTTATGAAACATTATTATAATATATTATAAAACATTTTATTTTCAGTAAAATATTTGTTATACATGTTTAAAATAACTCTAAATGTTACTTTTAGTAACATTTTCCAGCTTATGAATGTAAAATAAACAAAAATATGCAATAAAAATGTAACAGGTTTTAGATCAAATTCGTGAAAAATATGAAATTGTTAAGGTGTAAATAAATGCTGGTACTTTTTAGAAAGAATGATTTAAACATACCTCTTACACTTGTTTTAGATACTTTTATACGCATATTTGTTATCCGTTGAAAGAGCTTAAAATATGAAATATTGAACAAAATTTTGTTAAAATGAAAGAATATGTACTCTTCATTTAATAAAATTAGAAGATAAATATATGTAATTTAATTTATCTGTTTTCTTTAATTGTATATATTTTCTTGTAAATATTTTCTTTTAAAACTTAACACATTGTTTGCGGGAATACTAATACGTTTTCTGACGATTGATACTTGAGCGCGGGACACGAACTCGTACGTTTTCTAACGATTGATATTTGAGAGCTGGTTATGCACTAGTACTCGTTAGTGTAACAACATGGTTTGTTTGTGGGTACAAAAATAATGGTACATACAGGAAAACGAAGCCGAGTGTACTTGTCTACTACATAGACTTTGGAAAAATTGAGACAAATAAAAACTAGCTTTTACATCAGTCGATGCGGAACCAAAGAACGGAAAGGTTGATTAAAAATCAATTCAGATTTAAAATTAACTTTTTATTTATCCTTGCGAAAAACTTTATATATATATATATATATATATATATATATATATATATATATATATATATATATATATATATATATATATATATATATATATATATATATATATATATATATATATATATATATATACATATATATATATATATATATACATATATATATATTATATTTATAGTTATATATATATATATATATATATATATATATATATATATATATTTATATATTATATATTTGTTTATATATCTCAATATAAAATACAAAAAGTTGGTTAAAAGATTAAATAATTTTCGATATATTGACATTTAACTGAATGGCTAAATTTACGCCCAAAACTCTCGCTCCCGGTAAATACTTAAAAATACTCTAGTTTGTAATAGTTAAATTACTTTCCAAAATATTTAAAATTTAGGAAGAAAATTTAGAATTCAGTATGATGTATCTTATTGTACTTCATACATTTCAAAATCAATTCATTTCGTGTAGCTTCAATATGCTTATTATTATTAAGTTATTAAGTATATTGGGCACGTAATAAGTCATAAGAATTTAATGGATAATATTCACTGAATTGTTATGAATAAATAATACGAAGGTAAAATTAGGTTTGCATAGGAGGAGGCAAGTCATA
This sequence comes from Pardosa pseudoannulata, assembly GCA_032207245.1. Lineage (NCBI taxonomy): Eukaryota > Metazoa > Arthropoda > Arachnida > Araneae > Lycosidae > Pardosa > Pardosa pseudoannulata. Next base: position 52,825,372 of record CM063497.1, read on the forward strand.
AATTGTATAGATAATTGTATATTGACTGGATTGTTTTGTTTAATGATATTTCTGGGAATTAAGTACATTGAACATTTTGTAGTATAATTTTATTACTAAATGGACGTTGTAAAATTTTATATTAAGTAATAATTCATAATGATTTATATCGACATTATTGTGAATAGGGATTGCTGCCGCTTAAGAAAAATAACAACTATAATACACTGAATTAATTGCCTCTTTTATCAAAAATTATAGGATAATATTTTAGATCATCTCAAATAACTATAGTACTAGGTTTAGATGATGATCATGGGAAATACTTTTAACACATTGTGTGCGGGTGCATTTCTCAGCGGAAATGTATCGGGAGCGGGCGTTTTGAGCGTAAATTTAGTTAATCAGTTATTTAGTATTTTATTTATGTTATTCAGTCAGAACTAAATTTGAAATAATTCATTACACAAAAAGTGTCCACTTTCATTCGCCACCCAGTGTAAGTATTCTCCACATAAAAGAACCGATAAATATATCGTTGACAGAAAAATTGATATTTACACTATTATGCTATCTTTTTTAATCATATTTTCTTTCAATGCTGGCAATAAGAGCTAAGACCTATTATAGGACCTAAAATGTAGATAAAAAGTAAGATGAGTAGCATTATGTGTAAAATAATTGTGGATGAAGCATTTTTAAATTAATTTTTAAACAATTATAGTTTAATAGTTCAAACATACTCCATATATTTTTATAGTTTAACTGCTGTAACAGCAATATATTCCTAAATATCAAACTGTATTTTAAATCAGATTAATTTGGATGAAAAAATAACACTACGATTATCTTAAAATTTACATCTATATAAATTATTTTTGTTCTGATGTTTCTAAAACATATTTTACATAGATAATTTTAATTATAGGACCTAAAATGTAGATAAAAAGTAAGATTAGAAGCATTATGTGTAAAATAATTGTGGATGAAGCATTTTTGAATTAATTTTTAAACAATTATAGTTTAATAGTTCAAACATACTCCATATAATTTTATAGTTTAAGCTGTAACAGCAATATATTCCTAAATAGCAAACTGTATTTTAAATCAGATTAATTTGGATGAAAAAATAACACTACGATTATCTTAAAATTTACATCTATATAAATTATTTTTGTTCTGATGTTTCTAAAACATATTTTACATAGATAATTTTAATTATAGGACCTAAAATGTAGATAAAAAGTAAGATTAGTAGCATTATGTGTAAAATAATTGTGGATGAAGCATTTTTAAATTAATTTTTAAACAATTATAGTTTAATAGTTCAAACATACTCCATATAATTTTATAGTTTAAGCTGTAACAGCAATATATTCCTAAATAGCAAACTGTATTTTAAATCAGATTAATTTGGATGAAAAAATAACACTACGATTATCTTAAAATTTACATCTATATAAATTATTTTTGTTCTGATGTTTCTAAAACATATTTTACATAGATAATTTTAATTATAGGACCTAAAATGTAGATAAAAAGTAAGATTAGTAGCATTATGTGTAAAATAATTGTGGATGAAGCATTTTTAAATTAATTTTTAAACAATTATAGTTTAATAGTTCAAACATACTCCATATAATTTTATAGTTTAAGCTGTAACAGCAATATATTCCTAAATAGCAAACTGTATTTTAAATCAGATTAATTTGGATGAAAAAATAACACTACGATTATCTTAAAATTTACATCTATATAAATTATTTTTGTTCTGATGTTTCTAAAACATATTTTACATAGATAATTTTAATTATAGGACCTAAAATGTAGATAAAAAGTAAGATTAGTAGCATTATGTGTAAAATAATTGTGGATGAAGCATTTTTGAATTAATTTTTAAACAATTATAGTTTAATAGTTCAAACATACGCCATATAATTTTATAGTTTAAGCTGTAACAGCAATATATTCCTAAATAGCAAACTGTATTTTAAATCAGATTAATTTGGATGAAAAAATAACACTACGATTATCTTAAAATTTACATCTATATAAATTATTTTTGTTCTGATGTTTCTAAAACATATTTTACATAGATAATTTTAATTATAGGACCTAAAATGTAGATAAAAAATAAGATTAGTAGCATTATGTGTAAAATAATTGTGGATGAAGCATTTTTAAACTAATTTTTAAACAATTATAGTTTAATAGTTCAAACATACTCCATATAATTTTATAGTTTAACCGCTGTAACAGCAATATATTCCTAAATAGCAAACTGTATTTTAAATCAGATTAATTTGGATGAAAAAATAACACTACGGTTATCATAAAATTTCCATCTATATAAATTATTTTTGTTCTGATGTTTCTAAAACATAGTTTACATAGATAATTTTAATAAGCCTTTCAATAAAAAAAATTTAAAATTGTTCTTATAAAAGTGCATGGAAACCTTAATGAAAAATTATTTTGAAGTAAAAAACAAAATATAATATGTAGCAGATTTTCCTACACAACATTATTTAAAAAATACTTAAATGCCTTTAAAACAAAATATTTTATAAAAATACTGGCTATAATTTAATACTAAAATTTTGAATAAAGTTTGAAATTCTAAAATAATCTAAAGAGACTGTATTATGTTATATAAATACCATAAAAATCTACAGGGTTTCCGGAAACGAAAGGCATTAACTCTTCACAGCTAGATTCCTCGTGAAAAAAACCAAATATAATGTCATAAAACCAAGTATAATGTCACTTCCGGTGAAAAAAAAACATTTTATTGGACATATCAACAACAGTATTTGCATATGTTTCCAGAAGATAATGTTTAAAACGTTCGCGTCATGCATGAGCGCGGGCCATGGAAGGACGTTAAGCTTCCATTGCACTGGTATTTAAAAGGCTGCATCTTGCAGCTACCGGTAGCCTTCGTATAGTGGCATTGTATTCCGTTCGTGACTGCTACGACATGTACCTGATGTAAGGCTGGTGTAATGGAAATACATTACGAACTGTTAGGGAGTATGCCCGTGCATATACTGATATGTTGATATGTTCAATATAGTGTTTTTTCTTGCACCGGCAGTGACTTCATACTTTGTGTTTCGTATTTTTTTCGTAAACTATGGATCGTACAGGAAAGCTTCTTTGGCCAGTTTTTATGTACTCCCAATGAAGTATCTAGCTGTGCAGAGTTTATGCAGTAATTTTGGGACACCCTGTATAATCGAAGTTTTTATTTTTAAAAAAATAAAATGTTTCTAAAACGGAGTTATATATTGCTAAAATACTTTCACACTAAAATCAGTAATATCTTAGTGATGTCATACTGCATACCTGGAAGGTTTTTTTCCCTCCGGTTAAGAAATCACTCCCGGTAAAGATTACTTAGTGACGTCAAACCTCCACACCAGTTGAGATAACTCTTCTAATCCACTTCGCCGGGTGGCATGTTAAACTTCCGATAGCGCGTGGCTGTTATGTAGATTAGCAAGTGAAGATTGTATTTAAGCAGCCGTCAAATGCAAGTCATAATGCTCTTTCGTGGCCGACCTGTAAGGGATGTCCATTCTGTAAACTGTTTATTTGTAGGTAACAAGTTGCTACCAAGTAGTGTACAGTTCTTAATGTTTATTTTATAGTAATGTTATTTTTAATAAACGAGTCAGCCTCTGGCATTTCGAGTGTTTTTCTTCGAGAGAACTTCACATCTACTACATACCTGCTACTGATATGGCGTAGTATTCTTACATTTAGTGTAAATATTATATAAAACAAGTGTGAGAAAATCAATTATTTATACTTTCATCATAGTGTGCTGGGGTTTCAAATTTATAAAAATAATGAGGAAAAAAATTAAATTTACTTGATGGATTAAGACTGGGATGAAAATATAACAAAATATTTTAAATAGTTCATAAATCATTTTTTCTTAAAACTGACACAAAAAATCGACTTATAATAAAAGTACAATCTGAAGAGTCAAGAGACAAAACAAAAAGTAAAGCTTTTCAGTTTTTTTTATATTGAATAAAAAGTAAGAAAATATATCAAATAACACTTATTTGATCTTAGAGTACTGTCAGCTTAAGAAAGTTCAAATGTATGGAAATACTTTTATTGAGCTATAAAAGAATGAATAAAATTGGTAGAAACTGGTGTTTAAATACATAAAAAAGTAACGTTTTTTTAATTTTTTTAATTAAAGAAAGATTATCTAAGGGTGAATTCTTCGATATTTATCATTGTAAAAAATCAAGTTGTAAAAAATAATACTTTATATTTTAGTCCTATTGTAACCCAGTTTTAATTTCATGTCTGAGTTCAGAAGTAAAAACCAAATACTTGAGGATTTTAAACGCCGAAAAAAGTAGAAAAATTTGGAAAATAGTTCATTTTGAATACTTTTCATTTTTTACCGTTTTCGTTAAAAAAGATTTAAAAAATGGACTAGAAATAAAATACATTCCGAAAATAGTTCTTGAAAAACATAAAACTTGTTACAAGTCATTTTACTTTCCCAATAAAATTGTAAAACTATTTTAAATAAAACGCAAAGTTGCATAGCGATGCTATAATAGAAAAAAGTATGAATATTTGTTTTTCCCGAAGAAAACAAGCTGTATGAAAAAGTAAACAGAAAAAAAATTGTACTGAAGATATAATTCTCTTTTTTTTTTAATTTTGTGATTTTTAAGATAAAAGAAATAAGTATTCGGAGTATATTTTATAGAATGATTATCGGCGTATATTTTACAGAAGTTTAAATTAGTCTTATAATGCAAAATAACTGTAGGAAATTTCTAAGATACTTGTTTATAGGAAATAATATTATATATCCTTATTTATAAGGCTCAATCTAACATAACTTTATCTATTTATCTTTTTATCCTTACCTTTACGTATCGACCTATCTAGCTAGTTAGCTTAGTGTTTATCCATATCTTTATGTATCAACCTATCTAACTAGTTACCTCAGTTTTTATCCATACGTATAGTTTTATCCATATCCCTACGTATCGATATATCTAGCTAGTTAGTTCAGTGTTTATCTATATCTCTACGTATCTACTTATCTAGCTAGTTAGCTCAGTATTTATTTCTATATCTGCGGACTGTATAGGACTATCTAGCTAATTAGTCCAGTTTTTATCCATATTTCTATACATCCATAGATCTCTCAATCTAGCTAGCTACCTATTTATCCTTATATCTATCTATACATAGCTTTATTTATCTACGTATATATCTATATATCTATATCTCTATTTATTTATCTCTAACTACCGATATCCCTATCTATTCATATTTCATCTTTCCATATATATTACATAATAAATATTATATAAGGGTGAATTATTCAATATTTATCATTGCAAAAAGGTTTTAAAATATAATACTTTACATTTTAATCATATTGTAATCAGGTTTAATTTCGTATCTGAGTTAAAAAGTAAAAAATACACTGATACAAATTAAAAAAAAATTGGAAATAGTTCATTTTAAATACTTTTATTTTTTATAATTTTTGTTAAAAAAGATTTAAGGAAATCGTCTAGAAATAAAGATACATTCCGAAAAGAGTCATTGAATAACTTTTTGCATGTTGTTTTACTTTCCCCATACAGAATGCAAAAATATTTTAAATAAAACGCAAATAGTCACATAGAGATGATATAATAGAAAACAGTATTAATATTTGTTTTTTCCGAAGAAAACAAGTTGTAAGAAACGTAAATAGAAACAAAAATTGTACTAAAGATGTAGTTCTCTTAATTCTCTTCTTTTTAATTCTGTCATTTTAAAGATACAATAAATAAGTATTCGGAGTATATTTTATAGAATAAAAATATCGGCGTATATTTTATTAATCGTATAATGTAAAATAACTATAAGAAATTTATGAAATTTTTGTCTATAGGCAATAACATTATATATCCTTATTTATAAGGTTCATTCTATCATAT
>CM063497.1:52838828-52868828 GCA_032207245.1 Pardosa pseudoannulata
CAACATCCCTACCTCAATACTCTCTTATGCCTGTGTTATGGAATAAAAGAACCATTTATTTAATGTGTATATTAAAGTGAAATCATAGTTTTCATTGAACTTTTAAGTTACACATAAATAGGTAAAATATTTGATTAATAGTCCATAGAACCTTCTGTCGACTTCCTCGTATACTCAAATAAAATAAAAGTAACTGTTTTCTTTGGTCAAGCTTTTGATTTTACTTTCCCAAAACATATTAACACTATCACATATATAAACACTATCACCTTCTATCACTACCGAAACATTATATCTCTATAAATAATACTATCACCTCCCAGTTATTGGAGGTTGGTCTAGTTATTATCTGGTTACGAATGCTGTTATATAACTCTACTGGTGTACTTTCCCACGATGGACAGCACTTGCACACACCGCTGTGGACTAGATATCTCAGGAGAATATAGATATCTCAGAAGAACGCATATGTGGACTTCGAGTTTTAATTGTGGAGTCTTACAAGGAGTTATAGCTGATGGAGTTGCACAACTGCAGCGGTCAATCCCATACAGGGATGCAGAGAGATTTAAGGGCAGAGGCTAGGCAATAATAGTAATTTTCATCTAAGGCAACATTTTAATGAGCCTACCAGCACACAAGAAGCCGACGCAGAAGTGGAAAGATTTCACTAACAAGTGATTGGAAAAGAGAGAAAAGAGACTTAACGGAACTGTAAAATTGTTAGAAAAAGTGGGAAGAGGAGTCGAGGTCAGGAATCAAGAGTTGCTGCTGTATCGAGACACCGTGAGCAAGCCAGAGAGCCAAAAACAGCAAACGGAGATATTGTTCGATACCTCAGTCCACAGCCGGAAAAAAACAAGTAACAACCTTTAAGCCCATACCCAGGTTCATCTTGCTTAACCCTTTGGCAGATTCATTTTTTTTCCAGAATTCGGTCAAAAAAATGTCACATTTCTTATTGCATTTTTCTGTTTATTTTACATTTTTAAGTAAATATATGTTATTAAAATTAACATTTCTAATATTTTAAGCATTTATTAAAACTTTTTTTCTTTCTATGAAAGCATCATAGAACTCAAATTTACCTTTAGTCTCATCGATATCCAAGTTAATTTTTGGAATTCCAGTGAAAGCAAATCTAGGATTATCACAATTAATTTTAAAAAATTGTCTTGCTTGACTGATTCCATCTGTACTACTATCAGAGTCACTACTATCCAGGTCATCTAGTAAACTTTCGCTACTATCATTTACAGATAATTCAGTTTCTGATTCCGAGTCACAGTTCGAATCGCAAGAAATTAACTCCATACGCTCTGAATTATCCATTATTTAAAAGTAAAAATATATTATTCAACTCTTCATCAATAAAATTATCAGGCGGTTAGTAAAATCATAGCATCAAAGCATCATAGAACTGAGATTTACCTTAAGTCTCATCGATATCCAAGTTAATTTTTGGAATTCCAGTGAAAGCAAATCTAGGATGCGGATCCGAAGGATTATCATAATTAATTTTTAAAAATTGTCTTGCTTTACTGATTCCATCTGTACTACTATCAGTGTCACTACTATCCAGGTCATCTACTAAACATTCGCTACTATCATTTACAGATAATTCAGTTTCTGATTCCGAGTCACAGTTCGAATCACAAGAAATTAGCTCCATGCGCTCTTAATTATCCATTATTTAAGAGTAAAAATATATTATTCAGCTCTTCATCAATAAAATTTTCATTCGGTTAGTAAAATATAACCAGAAACCTATACACTGAAAGATAACAATTCGTCATCTGATACAAAACATGCGAAAAAACCCGCGCTTTTGAACCAATCAGAGTAGAAAATACAATAAACTGCAAACTATCATTTACTGGACAACTGTCACCATCTATACGAATAATTTGTTACTAAAATTGGAAAAAATACTGCCGAAACAGTGCAAGCGAAATAGAAATTAGATTGCCCGAACGCCGAACGGGAAAATCAGTAAAGGCCCGAAAGCAGGGTCCTTCCGGCGTACGGGCAAAACAGTTAAAGGGCTAGAGCTCTTCCCGGACACACTGCTTCCATTAGAATGCCTGGAGGTAAACCAATTTAACATATTCATGACTGTTACTTGGGCCTCAGATAATTATTTCAATATTTTAGTTAAGGAATATCATTTAAACAAAAAGAAAAGAAAATTGTAATTAATTATTATATTGATGAATATCGAAGTAATTAATGTCATATATTAATCAAAAATATATCTGTAAATAAAGAAAGTATATAATAAATATTTTAGCTAATTTATAAGGTGTTTTCTTTTAAATTTGTGTAATATATTTTACTGTGTTTCCCCTAGGAAGAAGGCTTCCCCTTTACTTTACAACTATAATCTTATAAGATGACGTGTTATCGTAGCTAAAATGAAAGTATTCTTTAAACGATAGTGATAATATGTTGTGGGAAAGTAAAAACAAAATCTCCACTAAAAAAATAGCTACTTAAGAATGAGAATATCGACGAAGGGTTACCCTTACTTTTAGTCAAATATTTTACCTTTTTAAGAGTAACCATTCTGGAAATATGAACTAGAGATCCTGAAATTTGTTTTCTATATTTTCAATGCAGTTTAAAGGTGTAAGAAATTAAAGTAAAAAAGTTTCCTTTTAAAAACTGAATTCAACTAGTGAAAATGATATTCTTAAATTAAATTTATAAATTTTGTAGACTTCTTTGAAATGCTCACCCATATTAAAAATATTTGTACAAATTATATGTCTTTATTAGTATTTCATCAAATTATTATGCTTATTTTCTTTATGAATAATCAAATGAACTATATTTTGGTTTCTTTTCAATGGGGCTTTGTTTAACGACGATTTTTATATAAAAACGACATTTTACAGCAGTGGCGTACCCAGAAAATAATTTTGGTGGCTGCATATTGTCATTGCCAACAAGGGCACCCATATAGAAATGCAGAAGGAGCTTCAGCTCCCCATCCCCATTTTGTAAAGTCTGTCCTTTAAATTAAATTTAACCCTTCAATATGCAAATGCAACACATGCATACACACATTTTTATCTCAGACTACCCCTCCTAAATTCTTTCATATAGGCGTCTATAATTGCCATGAAAAAATAGACTTCTTTAATTTAGTATTATCATTACGTAAAAACTAAAGAATACATTATATCAATTTAATTTCTCCGTTGTAAAACTATTCATGAACTGATATAATTTTTACCAAGTTATAAAAATTTGAAAATTATTGAGATTTAAGAAAAATAATAGAGATAGTATGAAAACAAAATTTTTTACTTACCACAATTGATGGAATCCTCTATCATTGAAAATTGATAAAATACCATTTAATGATTGAAAAAGCAGTTGCAATTAAAAAAAAAGGTTAAAAATATCCAATTACAATGCAATGCAAAAATCTATTCATATTAGGTTTTACAAATATATATTAATTCTCCACTTTTGTTTATGTAAAATATTTAAAACTTCATCTTAATTTACAGGAATATTTTTATAGATATACAGCAAGCAGAGTCCATTTAAACGCATTTCTGGTGTACTGTTTCTAAAATAATTTTTTACATATTTTATACTTGAAAACGACCTTTCAGCTGTGCATGTTGTAACTGGCAAAGTGACCAAAAATTTTAACCCTCTAAGCGGTTCGCACGTACAATTCCCCTGAACTGATGATGTGTTCAAAGGGGTTTCACGTACAATTTTCGATCTCCAAAAACGTTCCGAAAATGGATGTAATGTACATTTCTGCCGGTGTTTTCCCCCATGGAGTTTTGAGATAGGAGGGTCAGGTCGATTGTTTAGGAACTGCACCCCTCTTTGACTGACATTTATTGAGGGATGCACCCCTACTCCATGAGGCACAAAGAAGCTGATAGCTTTTCATGGATTTGTAAATCTCTATATCGAAGTATTTCATTTGCGGTAACAGATGTATCTCTCATTGCACCACTTAAATATCTTGGATGACTTTCGTAAAAAATATATATAATTCTCTTAAAGAATACTTTTATTTGTACTTTTAGAATCCATTATTTTTTATGGGATGATCTTCGAGACTTGACGAGCTTTATGTGTATTAAAAATTAACAATCTATAATATCTATTTATAATATCTATTTATAACCGGAAGTAAAGGGACAATAACGAGGAAGGGTTTCCCGTATTTCATTCTAGTCGACAAACGGTGAAAGAAAAAATCATAGAACGCTTTGGCCACTGACACAATAAATCTTTAGCGTATTTTTTGGAGACTTTTCCTCGGTGTGTTCCACTTGGAGGGTTAAATATTTATGAATATTCGAGAAAGTTTTTACTCTGCAATCTTATAAAGCTTGTATAGCAGTTAACCCCCCCCCCAAGATCTGTTTCATAAAACCGAAATATTTCAAGATGATGTTTTTATTGTACCATTATGGTATTTCTAAACTTAAAAAAGACAAAATTTAAAATTTCTAACCCCCTCTTCTTTTTTAAATTTCGAAAAAAAATCTTAGGGTGGCATATATCCCTTTGCACTCCCCCCTTGGGTATACCTCTGTTTTACAGTCCCGACCTATCTCAATTAAAGTTATCCTATTTTAAGGGTTAAAAAACATTAAATCACAGTAAATTCCTCAATTTTTATATTTCTTTTAACACATTGTATGCGGGACACGTACTAGTACGTTCTCTCATGATTGATACTAGAGCGCGGGATACGTACTAATACTTTTTCTAACGATTGATACTTGAGTGCGGGTCACGTACTAGTACGGGTCAGTGTAACAACATGGTTTGTTTGTGGGTACAAAAATAACTGTATATATAGGAAATCGAAGCCGAATGTTCTTGTCTACTACATAGATTCTGGAAAAATGTAGAAAATTAAAACTAGTTTATACATTATTAGTTTTATGATTTGCTCTTTTCATTTTTTATAATGTAAAACTGTTTATATATAACATAATTTGAAAAAATTAAAATTATATACTAGTATTTTTATTTGATTTTTCCCATTTACGATACTATTATAAAATTATTCACTAAAAATATATTTTTTGTTTACAAAAATCTTATGGTTGTTATTTATATATTTCTATTTATATATTTCAATATAAACTAGGAAAAGTTAATTAAAAAATGAAATAATTTTCGATCTATTGAGATTGAACTGTATAACTAAACTTACGCTCAAAACGCCCGCTCCCGGTTCAATTCCGCTGCGAAATGTACCCGCATACAATATGTTAATTGGAGCATAAATGATGCCGTTACATAAAGTAAAACATTATCTTGATCTAGAAGGTAGCAGGTATATGGCCGTTACATTAAATTTTTGTAAAAATATTGCTGAGATTCGAAAACAATTATCATGAAAATATTCAAATACAGTTTGTAAAGATAAGAAAAAATAAAAGGATACATTAATAATACCTCTAATCATGTGTATGTGTTTGAACATAAAAACAAAAAGACAAATATATGTATGGAGTAGAGAATTATATAAGTCAATTATAAATCAATACAGAAGTTAATTTTAAAACATGTTGAATTATACAACTTTGCATTTCTTAGAATGAATAATCGTAAAGTACTTGTTTTTTCTAGTATCTCATTAAATTTCATCAAAGTGTTTTAAACTGTTTTTTTCTGCTGATTTCTTTCTGTTTTAAATTGAATCTTTCCTTTTTTTAAAACATTTGTCGATTTTCAGCGTTAAAAAATTTGTCATTTGCATAAAAACCTCTACATCACGAACAATTATCAAACAGGAACAGATCTATTTACTCGTTAGAAGGAAACGATTATTTTTATTCTTCAGAGAAGAAAAGCTTTTAAATAAATCTGCTATACGAGATTTTTTAAAATGACGTAAATGTTTTGTTTTCTTAGAAATACGTAAGAAATTTTCCTTAAATATTTTTAGTCTTCTGTGTTAACAATGACGATTCTTGAGAATGCTGTTTTTTCTTTGTAAAATAAAATAAAATAAAATAAAATGATACGAAATAAAATTTTGTATCATTCTGCTAAAAGGTTGTAAATGTCGCCATTTAACCAACTCAATAATCTGTTATTTTAACATCATTAAGAAAAGTACAATATATGTTTAACAAAATCAAACATAAAAATAATAGACAATTTAAAAATGAGCTACTAATTTTGATTTTTAATTCTCAAACTGAAACTAATTTTACTCAACAAAGCTTCGAAGTAGTCATTTGAATAAACATTTTCTGCAAGCAATCCAACATATTGCTAACAAATTCTCTTTTGCTGATATAACTATTTTAAAAGCTTATACAAATAACGTTTTGTGCCATTAAATCTGGACTACAATTAGTTTCAGTCAGTCAGGTTTTTTTTAATAAACCCTTTAAATTATGAAATTTTATTTTTACGTAGAGTTCCTATTACCACTATTCACAATTTATGATCAAAGGAAATCTGAAAGTGAAAGAAGTGATCGATTATTTAAAATATCGCCCAAGAAACTTAGCCAAAAATAAATCATTAAAAGATCGCTAAAGCACTTCTCAGACATTGCACTTCAGCAAATGTTTAACGATATCAACTAATAGAAATATACATACATTTTCATGAGATTCCCTTTCGAAATCCCATATTAATCTCTTGTATGACATAGGAGAGGAATTGAATTATTAGTATTTCAAAGGGTTTGGGGGCATTTTCCTTCAAAATCTTGGTACCTTGAATAATTAATAAGTTAATACTACTTAATTCTATAAGAATGGAATTAAGTAAAATGGATTAATAAAAGAAATTGTGGAATCTTCCCTTTCAACTTCCTTTAACCCACTGAACGGACGCGTCGACGGGGGTTCGACAACGAATTCTTGTTCGAAAACGGACCTGTCGACCCCTTCTCGTTCGCACTCTTATAACACACTTTTGAGGGGAAAAAATATTGCAAAGCGATAATAAATGAAAGAAACTAATTTTGCGTAACGGAACTCCTTTACCTTGCAGGGAAAACAACTTAAAAGTAGCCTGACAACTATTAAACCGGCAACTCTAGTATGGTACGGTAAGTTCCGTCTGGAATTTACGAAAAGGGTGACTGTTTTGAAAGGGAAAAAGGTGGGGAGGGTGGTCGGTGGATGGGTTAATAAAGCAATCCTTACACATATAATAGTTGTGGGGGGTCTACAGTTTCTAACCTTCCATAAGGTTGCTGTTTAATTTCATGTCGCAATCCGGGATGAGAGTCCCGATGGATGACCTTAGTGTTAAATAAGAATCAAGAATTCCTTGAGGAAGATTACAAATCCCACATCCACTCTCTCTCTCTTACACAATGTATTGTTAATTAACTTATATTCAATTGCAATTTTAAGCATAAGATAACAATTTAACATTTTTATTAGTACTTTTATCTATAGCAGTTTTTCTAAAACTATATTTCTGAACATTTATTACCCAGACTGAAGTCTGGGTTCTAAGCAGCTAGTTCTAAACATAAAAAGCGTATGCATGGGGTATTCAAATCTACGATATTTGTGCACTACGATTAGCAACGGTTGCAACAAACAGATGTAAAAATTAACCCCTTCCCTATTTTACCCGTATGCCGTACGGACACATCTTTCGGGTCTTTACTGGTTTGCCTGTACGGCGTACGGGCAATCTGATTTTCTATTTCGCTTGCACTGCTTCGGCCGTATTTTTTCCAAGTTTAGTAACGAATTATTCCTATAGAGAGTGACAGTTGTCCAGTAAATGATAGTTTGCAGTTTATTGTATTTTATACTCTGGTTCAAAAGCGCGGGTTTTTTCGCATGTTTTATATCAGAAGACGAATTGTTATCTTTCAGTGTATAGCTTTCTGGTTATATTTTACTAACGGCCTGATAATTTTATTGATGTAAGAGTTGAATAACATATTTTTACTTTTAAATAATGGATAATTCACAGCGTATGGAGCTAATTTGTTGTGATTCGAACTGTGTCTCCAAATCAGAAAAACTGAATTATCTGTAAAGGATAGTAGCGAAATTTACAAGATGACCTGAATAGTAGTGACACTGATAGTAGTACAGATAGAATCAGTCAAGCAAGATATTTTTTTTAATTAATTGTGATAATCCTTCGGATCCACCTCATAGATTTGCTTTCACTGGAATTCCAAAAATTAACTTGGATATCGATGAGACTAAAGGTAAACTTCAGTTCTATGATGCTTTCATAGAAAGAAAAAAGTTGTAATAAATTCTTAAAAATATTAGATATGCTAATTTTAATAACATATCTTTACTTAAAAATGTAAAATTTAAAAAAAAAAATTCAATAAAAAATGTGATATTTTTCTGACCGAATTCTGGAAAAAATGAAACTGTCAAAGTTTTAATGACTGGTTGTGCAATCATCACAAATCCCTTAGAAGCAAGATTATGAAAAATTAATTAATGATTACAAATATTTACTTTGTTTTCTTTAACATAATTTGATTTTTTTAAATATCGAAAAAACAAATTCTGTTCCATTTAATGGTTTGACTGCGGCGAAGCGCTATCGGCTTAGCTTGTTACGTGCCAAAAATGCGGAGAGGAGTGTTAGCGCTTCTTTTGTTTATACCAAAATTGCCGAGACTCTGCTGTTGGTTAGTATAATTTTCGCCTCTATTGAGAGCAGTTGAATTCATATCAATCGCAGTTTGTATTCATTTTACTCATTTGTGATTTTTAATAATATAAGAATTAAAATAAAATGCAGTGGTAAGTAGTAATGCAGTAGAGTCGTGGATTGTGGTACGGTAGACAAAATGAGCGTGTTTTATTTATGCATTTATGCGTAGTAAAGAAACTTTTCGTTGTTGTATAGAAATTAGAAACTGTTTTCACTTTCTCAACAATTGTTATACTGATCATTATTGATGTTATAGAGGAGGAATGGTTAGCAAGCAAAAGTACCACAGAAAGACTACCAATAATCCAAAGTTTTCTTTAGAAAAATTGCTTGATCGAAACTTGCGACAACGTGATGTATGCTGTAAAAAATGGTAATGGAATTAAACGATACAACTTAATTTGTGCTATATGTAAAAAAGGAATTCATGGAATTTGTGTAGCAAAACATTCCTGTAATAAGTGAGAATAAAGAATATTATTGTGGTTAAAAATTACTTGTTACATAATAATTACTGTTACTTATAATCATTTTTATTATTCTCCAAAAACAATTACTACGCCTTTCATTCTGCACTATTAGCATATATATATAAGAAAACTCTTCAACACTCAAACGGTTAAACCATTCGCTTTACTTTGCCATTTTTTAATATATTAAAATCCACGTTATAGAGAATCTAGTATTCGTTATAAATTTAAAATATATGTTTCTGATAATAACTAATACAGTGCAATAACAAAAAAAATTTTCGCGGTACTAAATAGCTAAATCTTAATAATTTCGAAAATAACGAATATAACGATGAAAAATATTTATTAGTTCTCGTTTTAAAGATACTCAACAGTTCACTGGAGACACTGATTTAATATAAATCAAAAAATGAAAATGTTTGAGTAATAAATATAATACAATAGATCATGTTTCGTTAAATAATGCTAATTTTACCGCTGTATAACAAATGAGTATTCGATTTTTAGCTTATTCAAGGGACGTATCCTTTTTCATTAGCTCTAGATTCAAAGAATATTTTGTAAAAGTCCAGGAGTATTTGGCTAGCATGGACTATCTTTAAACTATCTTTATACCTCTATAAATCCATGTGTTCTATCATGATAAAAAGATGATGAAATAGGTATGTTAGTTACAGGTTTTTTGAACTTTGGATTTCGTTTGTAGCTATACGGTCAACTGTTTTCCTATACGAAGTCTTAGTTGATAATCGTTTGTAGCTTTATTGTCAACTGTTTTGCTCTACAGAGTGTTAGTTGGAATTTGTTTGTAGCGCTATGGTCAACTGTTTTGCTCTAAAAAGTCTTGGTTGGTATTGTTTGTAGCTCTACGGTCAACTGTTTTCCTATACGAAGTCTTAGTTAGCAATCATTTGTAGAGCTATGGTCAACTGATTTGCTCTACAATGTCTTAGTTCACTTTCGTTTGTAGCACAATGGTCAACTGTTTTGCTGTACAAAGTCTTAGTTGATATTTGTTTGTAGCGCTATGGTCAACTGATTTTATCTACAAAATCTTAGTTGGCTTTTGTTTGTAGCGGTTTGGTTTGTAGTTTATGGTTAATTGTTTTCCTATACGAAGTCTTAGTCGGTATTCGTTTGTAGCTGTATGGTCAACTGTTTTACTATACAAAGTCTTAGTTGGTATTCATTTGTAACGCTATGGTCAACTGTTTTGCTCTACAAAGTTTTAGTTGGCTTTCATTTGTAGAGCTACGGTCAACTGTTTTGCTACATGAAGTTTAAGAATAAGATATGAAAAATCGTTTAAGAAAATCAATTGCAAAGAACTTAGATTACGTGTTTTAAATTTACGATTCTACGGACGATAAAAATTGCTTAGTGGTTTCTAAAATCTAAAATAAACCTTTTAAAAGAATTTTCAGGTAATATTTACCTATTCTTTTATTACGTTATAGCCTCTTTCTTTTTCGTTTCTTTGTGACATTGTTTGCTACTTTTATCGAAACTTTATTTAAATAAAAGTCTTGACATCCCTACGAATTATCGAATTCAAATCAGACGATTTACCCCGTTGAAGTAAGTGATTACACGTATTCTCAAGGATAAGAAGCTTTTACATAAATTTCCTATTTCCGATTTAAAATGTCGTAAAAGCTTTACTTTACTTCAACAAAATCAAAGGGATTTTTTACAAGCCACTTTAAAGTATATTGCATTGGCGAAGGGCATTTCTAAATTATTTCCCCTTTCTCGAAATTCAGTAGTATAAATGCAATCAAATCATTTAAATGAACGATTTGGAGCACATACATGTATTTTGGACTTTAAACCATTTTGTATTTTAAAATTGAAGACCTTATCATATTGTAAGTAACAATGTTTAAATTTACATTTATTATAGAAAGCGTCTACCTGTTCTTTATTTCTCGATTATAAAAATATTTTTTTTCTTTGACTGTATTTCTATGTATCTATCAAAATTTAAGTTTTAGAGACATCAATAACTTTCCTTTTATAAAGATTATGTGTTTAAAATCACACTGGAAAAATTTAAATGACATGTGAGATAGTACTGTAAAATATTCTTAAAACATTTTACAGAAATCACACAGAATTTGACTTTAAATATTTCTCAGTGAATATCTAATAGTACAGAAAATGAAAAAAATTAATAATTATGTATTCAAAACTGAGCTATTTTTACCGAAAATATATTTTTACGTTAATCCTAAATTTGAGTTTTAGAAACTTCAATAACTTTCCTTTTACAAAGATTATGTATGAAACAACATATTGGAAAGGATTTAAAACCCACGAGTGAGATAGTACTATAAAACATTCTTAAAACATGTAACAGAAATCCTACAGAATATCATTGTAAATATTTCTCTACGAATATCTAATAATACAGAAAATGAAATATCATGTACTCAAAACTGAGCTATTTTTACTATGAATATATCTTTACGTTTCACCTAAATTTGAGTTTTAGAAACTTCAATAATTTTTTTATATTAAGAGAATGTATTTAACATAATATTGGAAAGGATTTAAAGCTCACGAGTGAGATAGTACCTTAAAACATATTCTTAATGCATGTAATAGAAATCCTACTGGATGTAATTGTAAATATTATCAGTGAATATCTAATGGACAGTAAATAAAAAATTAAAAATTATGTACAAAAAACTGAGCTATTTTTACTATGAATATATCTTTACGTTTCACCTAAATTTGAGTTTTAGAGTCTTCAAAAACTTTTCTTTTATAAAGATTATGTGTTTAACATCATAATATAAAAGTTTTAAAACTCACGAGTGAGATTGTACTATAAAATTTCTTGAAACATGTAACAGAAATATAACAGAATTTATCTATGATATTTCTCTGTGAATATTTAAATAGTACAGAAAATGGAAAATGAAATATCATGTACTCAAAACTGAGCTATTTTTACTATGAATATATCTTTACGTTTCACCTAAATTTGAGTTTTAGAGTCTTCAAAAACTTTTCTTTTATAAAGATTATGTGTTTAACATCATATTGGAAATAATTGAAAACTGACATATGAGATAGTACAGTAAAATATTCTTAAAACATTTAACAGAAATCCTAATTAACTTTGACTAAATAATTTTCTGCGAATATCTAATAGAATAATAAATTTCCTTTTATAAAGATTATGTATGAAACAACATATTGGAAAGGATTTAAAACCCACGAGTGAGATAGTACTATAAAACATTCTTAAAACATGTAACAGAAATCCTACAGAATATCATTGTAAATATTTCTCTACGAATATCTAATAATACAGAAAATGAAATATCATGTACTCAAAACTGAGCTATTTTTACTATGAATATATCTTTACGTTTCACCTAAATTTGAGTTTTAGAGTCTTCAAAAACTTTTCTTTTATAAAGATTATGTGTTTAACGTAATACTAGAATGAATTTAAAACTGATAACTGAGATAGTACAGTAAAATATTCTTAAAACATTTAACAGAAATCGTAACTAGTTTTTCATAAATTTTTCTCTATGAATATCTAATAGTACAGAAAATAGAAAATGAAGAAATATGTACTCAAAACTGAGCTATTTGTATCTTGAATATGTCTTTAAATAGCTCCTAAATTTTAGTTTTAGAGACTTTAATAATTTTGCTTTTATAAAGATTATGTATTTAACATCTTATAGGAAATAATTTAAAACTGATATCTGAAGTAATACTGTAAAATATTATTAAAATATTTAACAGATCTCGTAATTAATTTTGACTAAATATTTCTCTGCGACTATCTATTAGTACAGAAAATAAAAAATGAAGAATTATGTACTTAAAACTGAGCTATTTTTACCTTGAATATGTCTTTATGTTGCTAATAAATTTGAGTTTTAGAGACTTCAATAACTTTCCTTTTTTTAAAAAATATGTATTTAATATCATATTGGAAAGAATTTAAAACTAACAACTGAGATAGTAAAATAAAATATTTTTAAAACATTTAATAGAAATCCTGCTAGATGTAATTGTAAATATTCTCAGTGAATATCTAATAGTACAGAAAATGAAAAAAATTAATAATTATGTATTCAAAACTGAGCTATTTTTACCGAAAATATATTTTTACGTTAATCCTAAATTTGAGTTTTAGAAACTTCAATAACTTTCCTTTTACAAAGATTATGTATGAAACAACATATTGGAAAGGATTTAAAACCCACGAGTGAGATAGTACTATAAAACATTCTTAAAACATGTAACAGAAATCCTACAGAATATCATTGTAAATACACTCATGTCCATAAATTAAGGATAATTCAGAATCCCACAGAAATTGAGCTCTAAAATAAAAATTTCACCTGTAGAAGTATCACACACATCTTGAAGAAGAATATGCAAATTGCAGGAAACCACCAGATGGCGCGGATAGTACGTCACAATGACGAGAGTGTATGAAAGGGGTATATAAGGAATGGTAGCAAAGAAGTAAAATTTTTCACAAGCGCTTTAAAAGCCTTTCAGTGCAATAACCGCATAGTTATGGCACAAAGGAAGCATTTGGATGATTTTTTACGTGGTAGAATTATCGGACGACTGGAATGTGGACGTACCCAGCTGGAAGTATCCGAGGAACTTGGAATCGCCCAGAGTGTCATCTCCAGGCTTTGGCAACGATTCAAACATGATGGCAATGTGAGTAGATGTTACGGCAGAGGTCGCCTCCGAGTTACTACGCCGAATGATGACCGGTATTTGGCAGTTACTGCCAAAAGAAATAGACGGAGCACAGCATCAGACCTGTCTCGTCAGCTCTCTTCAGCTACCGGTACGACAGTTTCAAGACAGACCGTGTACAGACGCTTAGGGAACATTGGTCTATATGCTCGTAGGCCTGTCAGATGTGTTCCCCTTACCGCAACTCACTGTCGCCTGCGATTATGCTGGGCTAGAGAGCATGCATTGTGGACACCGCAACAGTGGTCTTGTGGGATGTTTTCCGACGAGTCCAGGTTCAGTTTACATTCTGATTCTCGCCGGACTTTCATATGGAGAGCGCCAGGTACCCGTTACCACCAAGAGAACACCATTAAACGACACCGTTACGGTGGTGCAGGATGGCTCGTTTGGGGAGGAATTATTCTTGGTTCCAGAACTGACCTGCATGTTCAGTCAGACCCGAAAATGGCCCACTTCAGTCGTTCTTGGACTTCAGTCGTTCTTGGAAAACTGGAAACAGCTCCCTTTTTCCCCCCAAATCCTTCATCTGTTATACGCACATTGAACTACTTCTTGTTTAAGAGTTTTAAGAGTCATAATAACAAACAATTTAGTTGTATGAAATGAAAGAGGGTGGCTCATGAGTTGATCTACCAGTGATCCCTTTCTAGTCAGTATATCAAACTTTCATTGCCCAAGATTCCACAATTGGCAGAAATCCACTGGAAAGAAATTCTGTCTGCAAATGTCTTAAGCAAAGGCCTGCATTATAAAATTCTTTCGGAACTACTTTGATTATACAACACAGCTTGAAGTACACTCTTAGAATCCGACAAGATGACTGTTTTCATAAAAGAGTGACTACGAACCAATAGCCGTTGAACTGTTACTCCAATAACTAAAAATTAACCATCCAAGACAGTGGTAAGAGGACTTATTAGTAAGTACAAACTAAAAAACTCACAATGGATCACTGCTCTATCACCATGTGTTCTCTCCAACATACAAGGGTTTGAACTTTAATAGTGGCAACTATTTATTTACATAGAATACCAAAGTGATTCATGTCACCATGCTTTACAGTCCTTCAATATAGTCGAACGCATTGTGTATAACATGTTTCCAAAGTGGAAATCGCAGAACACCTGTAGCAGCGCCTGTTCTGTTGATAGTTCAAACGCACCGGTCTATTGACAAAAGAATCTCTGGAACAGTTCTGAAGCGAATGGTAGGAAGTGGTTCCTTCATCTTAGTAATTAAGACAAGTCACAAGAGCGTAGACCTGGAGAGTAAGGTGGATGGTAAAGCCCTAGATGATACTATCCTGTTGTACTACCTCTGGCACATTGAATTTTTATCTGTTTATAATTCGAATGGACCGATCTATTGTCGCAAGAATCTCTGGAACAGTTCTAAAGTGAATGCCAAGTAGCGTTTCCTTCATCTTAGGAATTAAGTCACGTCACAAGGTCTTACATCTGGCCCAAGTCTGTATCAGCGTAATGATACGTCTTAAAAATACCTCTCCTTCGCTCTTATAACGTTCCAAATGAGTTCAAGTAGCATCGTATCGTAGCCATTTCTGTATTTCCTTCAAATGATGTGGAACCCTTAGTGAAGCAATTTTTCCGATGGAGTTCTTTCAGAATGTGCAGTACAGTCCTATGCTCAAATCCTGTCTGTCGGGCTAACTCATGAACCGTTTGGCGTCAATCACTCTCCATTAGTACGGCAACAGCATGAAATTCTGCTTCTCTGACACTAGGAAGACCTGGCCGATGCATGTCTGCCCCATTTTGGCGTATTTCATTGTGGGCTTTTACCAATTTTGTTACAGTTCTCTAAGCCTCTTGAAGCCCTAGATGATATAGTCGTGCTGTACGACCTCTGACACATTCAATTGTTAACTGACTTCGTTGTTCTTGTTTTGAAAACATCCTGACAACACTTTAGACGGCAAGCTAATACAAGGATCAGTTCTTCGCGTCACTTCACATGCACATTACGTACTAAGGATGATTCTTTTTGCTGATAGGTAAGATAAGTATGCAGCTCAAGTGTGATATACACGATATTCTTTGGTTTTGTTACGTAGAGTTTTTACAGCATTGTTGCCACAATTGTAGTTCCAACCCTCGTATGTCTATAGAAAGTGATGAAAATTTTCCAATTTATATAAAACCAATAAAAGAATAAAACAGTACAAACATCCTAAGTCTATAGCAAAATATAACTGAAAAAACTGAACTGACATTTAAATAATCATTAGGATAAATTTTTGAAGGAATACGCGATAAAATATACTTTCATGCATCTATGTTCTAACAAAATAACTAAAATACAACCTATATAAAGGTTATTTTTTATTTTCGTTTTAGTTTGTAATGATATTAAGTACCATTTGGCTGGGGGCTAAATGTAAGGTATATGAGAATCATAAAAAAATCAATTTCAAGTACTTCAAATTTTTTAGGTTTATATTTATCGTCAAGAACAGATATAAAATTATAGTTATTCTAAAATCCCAAATAATTCTTCAGCTAATATTTGCACATTTTTTTTTATTAATTTGTAGCTTTCTATTTTTGTTTATTCTTTGTGACATCGTTTACTAGATTTAACGAGGCATATCGTCATGCTTAAGAATTATCGAATTCAAGCCAAATGATTTTCCTTTTGAAGTAAATAATTAAGCTTATTCTATCAGGAATTCGTAAAAATAAATCTGTCATTTGAGATTGAAAACGTCCTAAAAAGTGTTATATTTTCAGTAAAATTAAGGAATTTCTTTCACTAATGACTTTAAAGTTTTCTGCATTGACAACGATAATTTCTAAAAGTGTTTTATTTATTTTTTTCGTTAAATTAAAAGTTTTAAGCATGATTGCTTTAAAATCTTTTTCAAGAGTGATTTAATGTACATGTATGCATTATAGGTTTTTTTATTCTCTTTCAAAATTAAAGATCTCACCTAAGTAACAATTTTTTTTAAATTTACGCTTGTTGCAGTAAGTATCTACCTATTCTTAATTTCTAATGCTAAGAGATAAATTTCTATTTTTTTACCATAACTGTATAGTTGTGTATTTTTTTCAATTTAACGTTTAAATAGAAGTAATATAAATTTAAGATTATATAATATAAGATTTAGATAATATAAATTATAACAGAAATTATAAAATTTAAATTATGTTGCCAAATTTACTGTTAACAAATGAAAATCTATTTTAATAGTGATACTTCTTTATTTCATTTCATTTTAAATTGAATGATGTTCAGACACAATTCCAATGACAAGCTATAGTTTTAAAAAATATCTTTGTATTTAAATTCGATATTTTTACTACCTCAGTGATTTATTACAATTAATGTTTTCATTTAAGATTTCGGTTTATGTAAATTGTTTAGGAAATCTAATATGATTCTTAGTTTTAAAATAAGTGTAGGAAAATGTATATATGCGTGAACGTTCCAGTTAGTTTATCTAGTCCATTGATAAATTACTTGGGAAATTAATTTTTTTTGAATGTGTGTTTAGTATACTAGTAGATTCCATGTACGAGTATCCGTCTAAATAAGTGAATATTTGTTTTAAAATAAATGGAGATTATAAAGATGAAAAATTGGTGCGTGAGAATTTATATATAAAGATATAACTGTTTTTAAACTGACTATAGCAAAAAATATATTTAGTGTAAAACAAAATTCACCTGATAAAAAGATGCATAAAATCTTTAAAAACAGCATAGTAAATATTCTAATAAATTTTAGAAATGATCATAGAAAACAAATTTTTAATAAGTCTATATCTACATTCTTTCTAACATAATAACTAAACTAATAGAATCTATATTCCGGGTATAGTTTTATTTTTATTTTCTTTTAGTTTGTAAGGCAATAGTCTATTGTTTTGAACACAAGGACTAAACGTAAGATATGCAAGGTTATGAGAAAATCGATTTCAAAACACTTCAAGTTTTTTTAGACTGCTTACAGCGATCTTTACCTCTCTTTTAGAAATCTTTCTCACATCATTTATGAATTTAAAAGAAGAACCATTTACCTAAAAATCGTTAACTATGTAATTCGAGCCAAGCAATCTTTTAGCGTTAATGATTAGATTACTTTTATTCTCTCGGGAACAGAAAATTTTAACTTAATCTTTTATATGAAATCATAAAACGCCGTAAAATGTTTTCTTGTCCTCAAAAGGCTCAAAGAAAAATTTTACAAATGGCTTTTAAGTTTTCTGCATTAAACACGACGCTTTCTAAAAATGTCTTTCACATTTCCTAAAACTTCATTGCATAATTGCAGCAATTAAATTCGTATAAATATTTTTCTCACTTGCATTAATTTTTGATTTCCGCCTTTTTCTGCTTCAAAATTAAAGAGATTTTTATAATGCAATCAACATATTTTTTATTTTAGTTTTACCTCACAAAGCTATTATTATAATTTTTACCGTCATTTCACAAAAATTCTCTAAATTTGAACTTTTTAGATACTTTATTAAGCCTACTATTTAATGAGATAGGATTTTAACATTACATTTAAAAGATTAATAATAACTGATAAGGAAAATTAAAGCTACTATGTAACGTAATTTTCAAATATAAGACGATAAAATTTGAATGCAAATTTTTCTCTGTACATGCTAAAAAATGATAAGAACTTCATATGATATAATACTTAAGATTTTCTAAATGTACATTTATGAAAATTTAACAAACGTTTTACATGTTACCTAATATCTAAATTCATAAATAAATTAAAAGTAAAATACAATGTGATTATATATTTTGACTTTGTTTAAATTGTCAATATTTGTTATTACAATTAATTTTAAGAATATATGTATTCAAAAAATTAAATTTAATGTTATATAACCCCACTAACAGTGCAAAATGATACATGTTAAGTCCAATAAAATTCATCTGATAAAACTTAAATTGCTTATTAATATTAATTGATCGAAACATTAAATGAATATAATCCTCGTAATTCTTCTGAATGCAAACATATGTTAAAGTTTTTTTCACTAACAACGCAAAGTGATACATGTTACAGTCATTAATGCATCTGAGAAAACTTAAATAGCTATAATATTAATTCATTGAAATTTTAAATCAATATAATCCTCATAATCCTTCTGAGTGAAAAACATATTTAAGAATTTTTCCACTAGAAACCTAAAGTGATACATGTTACAGCCATTTTAATGCATCTGAGAAAACAGAAATCGCTGTAATATTAATTTATCGAAATTTTCACTATTAACATAATCCTCATAATCCCTGTGAATGCATTTTTTCCACTAACAACGCAAAGGGATGCATGTTAAAGCCTTTATAATGCATCAGAGAACACTTAAATAGATATAATATTAATTTATCGAAATTTTCACTAATTAACATAATCCTCGTAATCCTTCTGAATGCAAATTTTCCACTCAGAAATCAAAGTGGTACATGCTACAGCCAATATAATGTTTCTCAGAAAATTCAAATCACTATAATATTAATTGATAAAAATTTGAAATTAATACAAGCCTCGTAACCTTTGTGAATGCAAAACATATTTTAGAATTTTTCCACTAACAACGCAAAGTAATACATGTTACAGCCATTATAATGCGTCTGAGAAAACTTAAATCGCTCAAATATTAATTTATCGAAATTTTCATTAACATAATCCTCGTAATCCTTCTAAATGCATTTTTTTACTAACAAAGTAAAATTATACATGTTACAGTCAATATAAAAAAAGTACTAACTATTTCAAAATGGGCATGACAAGGATTTTACATTGCAATCTCTAAATCTCAGTTTTTAAAATCCGTTTCAGTTCGACTCACTTTTTAAGAAACTAATGTTGTCCTGTAATTCAATGACATTTTAATAACTCAGGAAATGCGCTTTACCTTTTTTGGAGAATTCTATAAATTAAGGAATAGCATACCTACTCAATGTTATCGGTGAATACTGAAGGTGTATCTGAACTAAGCACTCATAAATATCTAGATATTTAACCCCTTCCGGTATGATTTAATAAGGAAAAACTGTGCATGAAATAACCATTTAATTTTTATTTAAAAAAACTTCTTTCATTTTACAATTCTTACATATTCTTAATTAAAATCCACTTTTTACATAGTGTTAAATAATATCAGAAACAGTAAAATTAAGAAAATATCAAAGCAAAACATTAATAAGGTATACAGATAATAGTCTTCAAGCTAGTGGTACTTTTCAAAACAAAGTACAAAGGAATTCTTAATTGTTTACACCGCCAAGTATTCTCACTTTTAATTTGATTCTTGTAACACACACGGCATTTCTTAGTAGGTTTTCTTTTATTCTGACTCATTAATTTGGCAATGACTTGTACCAAGTAAACAATATGCAATAGTGACTTGTGATTTTCACAAGTGATAAAAGTGTTGCCAAATTCAGTACACTAGAAATTTTAAACTAAATTAATTATCATATTTAAGAGTAACTTTAATCGCATGACGAGTGTAGCTCGTTATTGTGTGGTATGGAATGAAAAACTAATGACGAGCTAGACTTGTCATTTTACCGGAAAGGGTTAATAAATTTATACATAAATTGTAAGAGATATAAGACTTGTATCAACTGTGTAAAAGTAGAAATATATTCATCTGAAATGATTGCAGCAGAAATATATGATGACTGATTTATAAAAAAAGTGAAGCTTTGTACATCACTATCATCTATTTAAATTTCAATTTTACTCAATAAATAAGACTAAAAATTCTGTGCATATATATTGCAGTAATTACTGAATAAATGAATATAATTATGATAATTAAACATCTAGGTAATTTTTAATTACTAATTAGCTATAAGTTAATTTAAATTTAGCTTTTTTAATTACCATGTGTTTTTAATATTTTTATATCTAGATAATTTCGACGTTTTTAATTCATTTTGTTGAATGTAGTTTTCATAGCACTTCAGAATAAATTTCTTTCCATAATTTAAGTGACATACAGAAGCTTTGTTTAAAGTCTAATGGATTAAGCATAAAAATTCCAGAAATAATTGTATCTTTTACTTCTAAAGATACTTACAAAAAGGCTATAAATAAAGAAGATTAGAACATTTCGAACAAGTGTAAATTCTTTGACTACAAAAAATATTTTGACTCGAAAATAACTCAGCTCTTTTTTTCACTCCACTAGGAATAGTTCCGAGACTGAAAAAAACCTAAACGCTTCATTGTGTGGCATACGGGTTATTCCATGTCAAATCGACACAATTTTAGAACAAATTCTACCTGACCCCCTCCAATTTTGATTAAATTTGGTACAGTAAGCGACTTCATGGTAATAAAGAAAATCCCCAAATCTTATGTTCAAATAATAATTGGTTTGGGAGTTATAAGGCTTTAAAGTTGCCAGATTTGTCTAAAAAATACACTATCGGCATACCTTTAAATTACACTTGCTACTCACCTAATTAAGCTAGAAATATGTGCAAGGTGTTATTTTAAACCTTTTTTAATGGGCTTTCATATGATATACAACATATGATGACTTGACAATTTTTTTAAAAATTTAAATTTAAATTAAAATTTAAAATTTAAATTTCTCAAAAAGCTAAGTTTTTAAAATTTTGAAAAAAATCTCAAAAATTGCTCATATTATTGTTAATTAATCCTCAAAGTTTCATGTTGGGATCATAATGGGATCACAAGCTACAAAAGTTTTTTGTTTGATATATTTACTATTGCAATAACGAAAATGAGAACATGCATTCATTACTTTTAATCTAACTCATCTGTATAGGATGGCATTAATGTTTACACACTACCTTATCGACATATACTCTAGTAAATAGCACATTTAACATTTGTGAAGATTTTAGAATGAAGAAATATCATTAAAGTGCATTACTTTTGATGGATGGTGCTAACTTATTTAGTTGAAACTGATAGAAAGCTTTATGTGTTTTGAGAATTTCTACTTCAGAAAGAATATACATTGGTCCTGTTAGAGTTAAAGGATTCACCTTACACATAACATCTGAAATTGGAATTCATAGTACATCTGGCTTCATACATTGTGACATAGTACATTGGGATTATAATGGGATCACAAGCTATAAAATACCAAATTAGCTTCCATTAACACATGGAAAAATTAACACATACAAGGACTGCCTTGCTATGATGATTTGTAATCCAGTATCAATCAGCTGCCACATGGGAGAGTGTACATCATGTTCTGGGACTACATAATTAAAAACCATACTTGGTGAAACATTCGATGAAAATATGGTGGAAAAGATCATTTTCAATCAGTGGATTTCTGTTGATAGGAGCTTTTTAAAAAACAATACAAAAGTCAGCATCAGAATTTATTGACTTATTTTGTGAGAAAATGTCTGTATTAGTTTATCATTACTTTGTGATGAAACAACAAAATTCATTTATAAACAATATAAAAGGAAATTTAAAAGATTCAGAGTTTGTAGTTCTTGATTTTGCTGAAAATTACTCATTTGTTATACAGGATGAGACCCAGAGCTGCCACTGGACTAATGTTCAATCTACAACTCACCCATTTGTTGTATATTACAAAGGGAAGTTTGAAATTTACCACTTTACATACATTGTAATTTAAGACTGTTTGGAGCCCAATACAGTAGCAGTTTACTGTTTTCAAAAGAAGCTTATTACTTTTTTTAAGACAGAATTTTAAAAAAAAGTGCAAGGAAAATATTTTATTTCTCAGATGGGTCATCTGCACAATATATAAATAAGAAAAACTTTGCCAATTTATGCTTACATAAGGAAGATTTTGGCATTGAAGCAGAATGGCATTTTTGGACAACAGCTCATGGTAAAGGACCTTGTAATGGGGTAGGAGGTACACTCAAGAGTTAGCGGCTTGAGCAAGCCTACAACGACCATATACAAATCAAATACTTACACCCCAACAACTTTTTAACTGGGCACAGGAAAACATCACAAGAATACATTTTGTTTTTCAACCCAAGAAGAACATGTTTCTACAGCTGTATTTCTAGATGACCAATTTAAAAATGCTTTTGAAATTCCTGGGACTCAGAAATATGCTTTTATACCCACAGAATCAAAAACAAAAGTCTTTGAGAAGACATTTTCCTTTTCACAAGATTTATTGATGCAAACTGGTATAGCATCACAATAAAAGCTTCTATTTGCTGATAAAAATGGCTATATTACTGCTGTTTATAATTGCAAATTGGTGGCTTACATTTATGTTAAGAGAAAGAAGAGAAAAACTCTGAAGAGGTAAAAGTGACATTCCTTCACTCATCTGGACCATCATCATCTTTTTTTTATATCTATATAAGCCAGATGTACTATGGATTCCAATTTCCGATGTTATGTGTAAGGTGGATCCTTTAACTCCAACAGGATCAGTATATTCTTTCTGAAGTAGAAATTCTCAAAACACATAAAGCTTTCTACCAGTTTCAACTAAATAAGTAGCACCATCCATCAAAAGTAATGCACTTTAATAATTTTTCTTCATTCTATAATCTTCACAAATGTTAAATGTACTATTTACTAGAGTATATATCGATAAAGTAGTGTTTAAACATTAATGCCATCCTATACAGATGAGTTAGATTAAAAGTAATGAATGCATGTTCTCATTTTCGTTATTGCAATAGTAAATATATCAAACAAAAAACTTTTGTAGCTTGTGATCCCATTATGATCCCAACATGAAACTTTGAGGATTAATTAACAATAATATGAGCAATTTTTGAGATTTTTTTCAAAATTTTAAAAACTTAGCTTTTTGAGAAATTTAAATTTTAAATTTTAATTTAAATTTAAATTTTTAAAAAAATTGTCAAGTCATCATATGTTGTATATCATATGAAAGCCCATTAAAAACGCTTTAAAATAACACCTTGCACATATCTCTAGCTTAATTAGGTGAGGAGCAGGTGTAATTTAAAGGTATGCCTATAGTGTACTTTTTAGACAAATCTGGCAACTTTAAAGCCTTATAACTCCCAAACCAATTTTTATTTGAACATAAAATTTGGGGATTTTCTTTATTACCATGAAGTCACTTACTATACCAAATTTAATCAAAATTGGAGGGGGTCAGGTAGAAACCTTGTGTCGATTTGGTATGGAATTACCCATAAGCAGGATTTTAGATTGTAATCCCTAATGCTCAGTTTCAAATATCCTAGCAGTATGTTTGACCTTTTTTGAAACTTATGCTGCCCTATAATTCAATGGTATTGTAGTGAAAACAGTAATGTTTTTGGCTTTTTTTGGAGAGTTCTACAAACTAAGGAATTGCATACCTACTAATGCATATCGTTGAATGCTGAAAGCTTATCTGTATGAAGTGATCATTCAGACCACTAGGAATATTTCCGCTACTGAGAAAAGCTTATATGATTCATAATGTGGCAAGGCCAGGATTTAAAATAGTAATCTCTAAATCTCAGTTTCGAAGATCCTGACAGTTACGTTTTAGAAACCAATGTTGCCCTGCAATTCAAAGACTTTGTAGTGAAAAAGGAAATGATTTTCACCTTTCTTGGATAGTTCTATAAATTAAGGAATAGCATACGTATTAAAGGATATCTGTGAATGCTGAAAGTGTATCTATATTAATTACACATAAATATCTAAATATTTAATAGAACTATACATGAGTTGTAAAACGTATAATACTTGTATCAACTGTGTAAAATTTAAAAAATATCAATCTGATTTGATTACAACATAAGTATATGAGGATGATTTATAAGAAATTAAATCTTTGTACATCACAATCATCTATTTAAATTTCAAATTTACTCAATAAATAAGAATAAATATTCTGTGAGTAGGTATTACTATAGTTACTGAATAAATCAATATAATTCTGATAGTTAAACAGTTAGGTTATTTTTAACTACTCATTAGTTATAAATTCATTTAATTTTAACTTTTCAATTACCATGCGTTTTTAATCCTGTATTAAGATTTCTGCATTTTTAATTCATTTTGTAGAATGTAGTTTTTATAGACCTTCACAATGAATTTCTTTCTATATTTTGTTTAAGTGACATAAAGAAGCTTTGTTTAATGGATTAAGCATAAAAATTCCAGGATTAATTGTTTCTTTTACTTCACAAGATACTTACAACACGACTACAAATAAAGAAGATTAGAACATTTCGAACAAGTGTAAATTCTTTGATTACAAAATGTTTTTGACTCGAAGAGATGTCAGCACTTTTTTCAGTCTACTGAGAATAGTTTCTCTACTGAGAAAAGCTTAAATGTCTCGTTATGTGGCAAGGCTTGGAATTTAGATTACAATCTCTAAATCTTAGTTCAAAGATTATAGCAGTTTGACTAACCTTTTTAGAAACTGGTGCTGCCAGGTAATTCAAAGTTATTGTAGTGAAAAAGGTAATGTTTTTCGCTTTTTCGGAGAGTTCTACAAATTAAGGGATTGCATACCTACTAAAACATATCGTTGAATCCTGAAATCTCATCTGTATGAAGTGATCATTCAGTCCACTAGGTATAGTTTCCCTACTATTCCGAGAAAAGCTTAATTGAATCATAATGTGGCATGGCCAGGATTTTAATTAGTAATCTCTAAATCTCAGTTTCGAAGATCCTGGCAGTTACTTTTTAGAAACCAATGTTGCCCTGTAATTCAAAGACTTTTTAGAGAAATAGGAAATGTATTCCACCTTTTTAGTAGAGGTCTATAAATTAAGGAATAGCATAATTACTGAAGGATATCGGTGAATGCTGAAAGTGTATCTATATTAAGTACACATAAATGTCTAAATATTTAAATATATTTATACTTGAATTGTAAAACATATAAGAATTGTATCAACTGTGTAAAATTTTAAAAATATTCATCTGAATTGATTACAACGAATATATATGATGATTTATTAATAAGAAATTAAATCTTGGTATATCACTATCCTGTATTTAAATTTCAATTTTCCCAATAAATAAGACTAAATATTCTGTGCGTACGTACTACTGTAGTTACTGAAAAAGTCAATATAATTAAGATACTTAAACAGTTAGATAGTTTTAAACTACAGATGAGTTATAACTTCATTTAACATTTAACTTTTTAATTACCATGTATTTTTAATCTTCTATCAAGATTTCTGCTTTTTAAATTCATTTTGAAGAATGTAGTTTTTATAAACCTTCACAATGAATTTCTTTCCATACTTTGTTTAAGTGACATAAAGAAGCTTTGTTTAAAGTCTAATGGATTAAACATATAAATTCCAGGATTAATTGTTTCTTTTACTTAACAAGATACTTACAACACGGCTACAAATAAAGAACATTAGAACAATTTGAATAAGTGTAAATTATTTGACTACAAAAGACTTTTGGACTCAAAAAGATGTCAGCATTTTTTTTCAGTCCACTGAGAACAGTTTCACGGCTAGAAAAGTAAAAATGTTTCGTTATGTGGCAAGGCTAGGAATTTAGAATTGCAATTCTCTAAATCTCAGTTTCAAAGATTATAGCAGTTTGACTAACCTTTTTAGAAACTGGTGCTGTCAGGTAATACAAAGTTATTGTTGTGAAAAACGGAATGTTTTTGGCTTTTTTTGGAGAGTTCTACAAATTAAGGGATTGCATACCTACTAAAACATATCGTTGAATCCTGAAATCTCATCTGTATGAAGTGATCATTCAGTCCACTTGGAATAGTTCCGCCAATGAGAAAAGCTTAAATGATTCATAATGTGGCATGGCCAGGATTTTGAATAGTAATCTCTAAATCTCAGTTTCGAAGATCCTGGCAGTTACTTTTTAGAAACCAATGTTGCCCTGTAATTCAAAGACTTTGTAATGAAAAAGTAAATGATTTTCACCTTTCTTGGAGAGTTCTATAAATTAAGGAATAGCATACCTATTAAAGGATATCTGTGAATGCTGAAAGTGTATCTATATTAATTACACATAAATATCTAAATATTTAATAAAACTATACAAGTTGTAAAACATATAATACTTGTATCAACTGTGTAAAATTAAAAAAAATATTCATCTGAATTGATTACAACATAAGTATATGATGATTGATTTATAAGAAATTAAATCTTTGCACATCACTATCATCTATTTAAATTTAAATTTTACTCAATAAATAAGACTAAATATTCTTTACGTATGTATTACTATAGTTACTGAATAAATCAATATAATTCTGATAGTTAAACAGTTAGGTTATTTTTAACTACTCATTAGTTATAAATTCATTTAACTTTAACTTTTCAATTACCATGCGTTTTTAATCCTGTAGTAAGATTTCTGCCTTTTTAATTCATTTTGTAGAATGTAGTTTTTATAGACCTTCACAATGAATTTCTTTCTATACTTTGTTTAAGTGACATAAAGAAGCTTTGTTTAAAGTCTAATGGATTAAGCATAAAAATTCCAGGATTAATTGTTTCTTTTACTTCACAAGGTACTTACAACACGGCTACAAATAAAGAACATTAGAACATTTTGAACAAGTGTAAATTATTTGACTTCAAAAGATTTTTGGACTCAAAAAGATGTCAGCACTTTTTTCAGTCCACTAAGAATAGTTTCACGGCTGAGAAATGTATAAATGTTTCGTTATGTGGCAAGACTTGGAATTTAGATTGTAATTTCTAAATCTCAGTTTCAAAGATTCTAGTAGTTCGACGGATCTTGTTAGAAACTTGTACTGACAGGTAATTCAATGGTATTGTAGTAAAAACGGAATGTTTTTGGCTTTTTTTGGAGAGTTCTACAAATTAAGGGATTGCATACCTACTAAAACATATCGTTGAATCCTGAAATCTCATCTGTATGAAGTGATCATTCAGTCCACTAGGTATAGTTTCCCTACTATTCCGAGAAAAGCTTAATTGAATCATAATGTGGCATGGCCAGGATTTTAATTAGTAATCTCTAAATCTCAGTTTCGAAGATCCTGGCAGTTACTTTTTAGAAACCAATGTTGCCCTGTAATTCAAAGACTTTGTAATGAAAAAGTAAATGATTTTCACCTTTCTTGGAGAGTTCTATAAATTAAGGAATAGCATACCTATTAAAGGATATCTGTGAATGCTGAAAGTGTATCTATATTAATTACACATAAATATCTAAATATTTAATAAAACTATACATGAATTTTAAACATATAATACTTGTATCAACTGTGTAAAATTTAAAAAATATTTATTTTATTTGATTACAACATAAGTATATGAGGATGATTTATAAGAAATTAAATCTTTGTACATCACAATCATCTATTTAAATTTCAAATTTACTCAATAAATAAGAATAAATATTCTGTGAGTAGGTATTACTATAGTTACTGAATAAATCAATATAACTCTGATAGTTCAACAGTTTGGTTATTTTTAACTACTCATTAGTTATAAATTCCTTTAACTTTAACTTTTCAATTACCATGAGTTTTTTTAATCCTGTATTAAGATTTCTGCGTTTTTAATTCATTTTGTAGAATGTAGTTTTTATAGACCTTCACAATGAACCACTTTCCATACTTTGTTTAAGTGACATAATAGAAGCTTTCTTAAAGTCTAAAGGATTAATAATAAAATCCGAGAAATTAATTGTTTCTTTTACTTCACAAGATACTTACAACACGACTACAAATAAAGAAGATTAGAACATTTCGAACAAGTGTAAATTCTTTGATTACAAAAAGTTTTTGACTCGAAGAGGTGTCATCACTTTTTTCAGTCTACTGTGAATAGTTTCTCTACTGAGAAAAGCTTAAATGTCTCGTTATGTGGCAAGGCTTGGAATTTAGATTACAATCTCTAAATCTTAGTTTCAAATAACCTAGCAGTTCGATAAACCTTTTTCGAAACTTATGCTGCCCTGTAATTCAATGGTATTGTGGTGAAAAAGGTAATGCTTTTTCTTTTTTTGACAGTTCTAAAAATTAAGGAATTGCACACCTACTAAGGTATATTATTGAATGCTGAAAACTTGATCTGTATGAAGGGATCACTCAGTCCACTAGGATTAGTTCCGCTACTGAGAAAAGCTTAAATGCTTCATCATATGACTTTTCCACTATTTTAAATAGTAATCTCTAAATCCCAGTTTTGAAGATCCTTGCTGTTAATTTTTAGAAACCAGTGTTGCCCTGTAATTCAAAGACTTTTTAGTGAAATAGGAAATATTTTTCACCTTTCTTGGAGAGCTCTATAATTTAAGGAATAGAATAGCATACCATTAAAGGATATTGATGAATGATTAAAAGTGTATCTATATTAAACAATCATGAATATCTAAATATGAATTTAATGAAAAATTTTAAAACATATAAATTTGTATGAACTGTGTAAAATTAGGAAAATATTCAACTACAAAAATATTGATCTGAATTGATTACAACAAAAATATATGACGATAAATATAAAACAAATAAAGCTTTGTAACATCACAATCAGTTATATTTAAAACTTCCATTTTACTAAATATATAAGACTAAATGTTCTGTACATTTGTATTACTGTAGTTACCGAATAAATAAATGTAATTATGATAATTAAACAGTATGGCAATTTTTAATTACTCATTAGTTATAAAATAATTTAAATTTAAATTTTTTATTAACATATATTTTTAATCTTCTAGTATCAAAATTTCTGCGTTTTTAATTCATTTTGTGGAATGTAGTTTTCATAGCACTTCACAATAAATTTCTTTTCATACTTTGTTTAAAGGACATATACAGAAGCTTTGTTTAAAGTCTAATGGATTAAGTATAAAAAATCCAGGAGTAATTGTTTCTTTTACTTCACAAGATACTTACAACACGGCTACATATACAGATGATTACAACATTTGGAACAAGTGTAAATTCTTTGACTACAAAAAGTTTTTGAACTGGAAATGATGTCAGGACTTTTTTTCAGTCCACTGGGAAAGTTTTCACGGCTGAGAAAAGCATAAATGTTAATTCAAAATTATTGTAGTGAAAAAGATAATGTTTTTCGCTCTTTTTTTTGGAGAGTTCTATGAATTAAGGAATTGCATACCTACTAAAACATATCGTTGAATGCTGAAAGCTTATCTGTATGAAGTGATC
>CM063497.1:52876328-52881328 GCA_032207245.1 Pardosa pseudoannulata
AAATACACTTCTTATTCTTGATCTACTTTTCTTTTACGGCAAAATCTCAGTTATTCTCTGAAAAAAAAATATCACTTATTTATTTCATCTATATCTTATTCAAGAAATAAAAAATCGCATTTGGTTTTTAAATCAGAAAAGTATAATGTATTTTTTTCCAAATAATCTTTTCAAAAGGAACTCATGAAAATGGATTTTTGAGAAATCAACGTTGACTTTTTATATGTCTGTAGTTAGGGAATTTTTTATGCCAACATAAATTTTTAATTCTATCCATGTTTTACAAAAAAGGCATATATTATTAGACCTTATATTTTATAAAAATTTTTGTAACTTTTTATAAAGATATTTATTAACTATAAATTTTAACTTTGTAAGTTTAATGTTTTTTATGTAACAATATTCTAGCTTCTTGGAATTATTTTAAACATTTTTCAGTCTCTTTCAAAATTAAAATATCTAACATTATAATAAAATCTATATACACACACACATAATTATTATACATATAATATAGTACATAAGTTATGAGAAACTAAACTATATTTCTTTAATTCAACTACAAACCTTTAATAGAGGAAAGCGTCATTAAAAACTATACACACACATTTATATTACACATATAATATAAAAACACATATACATATAATATAAAAAGATACATAAATATAATATATTATAAATCCTGATGAGAAACTAAATTATATTTCTCTAATTTAATTCCATAACCTTCAGTAGAGAAAAACGTCATTAAATCTATACACACACATACATATTTATTATACATATAACACAATACACGCATACTTGAAATATTTTATAAATTTTCTTAATGAGAAACTAAATTATATTTCTTTATATTTCACTAATTCAATTCCATAACTTCAATAAAGAAAAGTTTTATTAAAACTATACACACATATTTATTATACATATAATATAAAACTTATATAATTGTAATATAATATAAATTTTCCTAATGAGAAACCAAATTATATTTGTCTTATTCAATCCCAGACCTTCAATAGAGAAAAGCGTAATTAAAACTATAGACACACATACACACATATTTATTATACATATAACATAATACATATATAATTGCAATATATTATAAATTTTTCTAATGAGAAATTAAAACATATTTCTCTAATTCAATTCCATACCTTCAATAGAGAAAAACGTCAATAAAAACAAAGGAAATATTTCAATTTTTCAGGAACAAAGTCATTGATTTGCAGTTCATTATGCATATAATATAACACTTACGTAAATGTAATATATTATAAATTTTCCAAGTGAGAAACAAAATAATATTTGTCTAATTCATTTCCATAACAGAGAAAAACGCCATTAAAACTATACACACACATATTTATACATATATATAAAATATATTATACATATAAAACTTACATAATTTTAATATATTATAAATTTTCCTAATGAGAAACCAAATTATATTTGTCTTATTCAATCCCATACCTTCAATAGAGAAAACCGTCATTAAAACTATACACCCACATACACACACACATATTTATAGTACATATAGCATAAAACATGCATAATTGTAATGTGTTATGAATTTTCCTAGTGAGAAACTAAATTATATATGTGTAATTCAATTCCATACTTTCAATAGAGAAAAGGGTCTTAAAAAAGAGTGAAAATATTTCAATTTTTCAGGAACAAAGTCATTAAATTGCAGTTCGTTATGCATATAATATAACGCTTACAAAATTTAATACATTATAAATTTTTCTAGGGAGAAACTAAATTATATTTGTCTAATTCAATTCCATATCTTCAATAGAGAAAAGCGTCATTTAAAATAGCGGAAATATTTCAATTTTTCTGGAACAAAGTCATTACCTTCCAGTTCGTTATGCATATAATATAACACTTACATAATTGTAATATATTATAAATTTTCCTTGTGAGAAACTAAATCATATTTGTCTAATTCTATTCCATACCTTCAATAGAAACAAGCGTCTTTAAAAAAATAAAAATATTTCAATTTTTATGGAACGAAATAATTAAATTGCAGTTTGTTATGCATATAATATAGCACATACATAATTGTAATATATTATAAATTTCCCTAGTGAGAAACTAAATAATATTTGCCTAATTCAATTCCATACCTTCAGTAGAGAAAACCGTTATTAAGAAAAGTGGAAATATTTCAATTTTCAGGAACGAAATAATTAAATTGCAGTTCGTTATGCATATAATATCACACTTACATAATTGTAATATATTATAAATTTTCCTAATGAGAAACTAAATTATATTTGTCTAATTCAATTCCATATCTTCAATAGAGAAAAGCGCCATTTAAAATAGTGGAAATATTTCAATTTTTCAGGAACGAAGTAATTAAATTGCAGTTCATTATCCATAAAATATAACACTTATATAATTGTAATATATTATAAATTTTCCTAGTGAGAAACTAAATCATATTTGTCTAATTCAATCCCATACCTTCAATAGAGAAAAATGTCATTAAAACTATACACACAGATATACACACATACACACATTTATTATACATATAACATAATGCATACATGCTTGTAATATATTATAAATTTTCTTAATGAGAAACTAAGTTATATTTCTTTATATTTCACTAATTCAATTCCATAACTTCAATAGAGAAAGGTTTCATTAAAACTATACACACACATATTTATTATACATATAATATAAAACTTACATAATTTTAATATATTATAAATTTTCCTACTAAGAAACCAAATTATATTTGTCTTATTCAGTCCCATACCTTCAATAGAGAAAAGCGTCATTAAAACTATACACACACATATTTATTGTACATATAACATTATACATACATAATTGTAATATATTTTAAATTTTCCTAATGAGAAACCAAATTATATTTGTCTTATTCAATTCCATACCTTCAATAGAGAAAAGAGTCATAAAAAATTGAAAATATTTCAATTTTTCAGGAACGAAGTAATTAAATTGCTGTTAGTTATACATATAATATAACACTTACATAATTGTAAATTTTATAAATTTTTCTAATAAGAAGTTAAATCATATTTGTCTAATTTAATTCCATAACTTCAATACAGAAAATCGTCAATAAAATGAGCGGAAATATTTTAATTTTTCAGGAACAAAGTCATTGATTTGCAGTTCGTTATGCATGTAATATAACACTTACATAATTGTAGTATATTATAAATTTTCCTAATGAGAAACTAAATTATATTTGTCTAATTCTATTCCATACCTTCAATAGGAAAAAGCGTCTTTAAAAAAATAAAAATATTTCAATTTTTCAGGAACGAAATAATTAAATTGCAGTTTGTTTTGTATATAATATAACACTTACGTAAATGTAATATATTATAAATTTTCCTAGTGAGAAAGAAAATCATATTTGTCTAATTCAATTCCATAACCTTCAATAGAGAAAAACGTCATTAAAACTATACACACACACATTTATTATAGATATAACATAATACATACATACTTGTAATATATTATAAACTTTCTTAATGAGAAACTAAATTATATTTCTTTATATTTCATCAATTCAATTAAATAATATCAATAGAGAAAAGTTTCATTAAAACTATACACACACATATTTATTCATATATATAAAATATATTATACATATAATATAAAACTTACATAATTTTAATATATTATGAATTTTCCTAATGAGAAACCAAATTATACTTGTCTTATTCAATCCCATACCTTCAATAGAGAAAAACGTCATTAAAACTATACACACACACAGACATATTTATTGTACATATAGCATAATACATACATAATTGTAATGTGTTATAAATTTTCCTAGTGAGAAACTAAATTATATTTGTCCAATTCAATTCCATACTTTTAATAGAGAAAAGCGTCATTAAAAAGAGCGGAAATATTTCAATTTTTCATGAACAAAGTCATTAACTTGCAGTTCGTTATACATATAACTCTTACAAAATTTAATACATTATAAATTTTCCTAGTGAGAAACTAAATTATGTTTCTCTTATTCAATTCCATACTTTCAATAGAGAAAAGAATTTTTAAAAAGAGCGGAAATATTCCAATTTTTCAAGAACAAAGTCATTAACTTGCAGTTAGTTATGAATATAATATCACACTTACATAATTGTAATATATTATAAATTTTCCTAGTGAGAAACTAAATTATATTTGTCTAATTCAATTCCATAAGTTCAATAGAGAAAAGCGTCATTAAATCTATACACACACATACAAACACATATTTATTGTACATATAACAAAATACATACATAATTGTAACGTATTATAAATTTCCCTAGTGAGAAACTAAATCATTTTTGTCTAATTTAATTCCATACCTTCAATAGAGAAAAGTGTTATTATAAAGAGCGGAAATATTTAAATTTTTCAGGAACAAAGGCATTAACTTGCAAATCGTTATATAAATTGATATTCTTCTGAAATGTCAATCATTTGGTATTTAACACTTTGGGGCAACTCTTTATGTCAATCTGAGATTCATTTGCACACAGTGTTTATTATATCCCCTATATAATAATAGCTTAAGCTATCTATCGGTCTGTACTCGAATTTCTGAACTGGTTAGACCTGGAATGAGTAGAAGCATCCATATTGGATTCTTGATGTGTGAGGGTTAGCAAAATTCAAATCAAGTAAAGATTATCTTCTCCTAAACTATCGATCCAATTCTAAAATAAATTGGTATAAATATGCTTCATATCACAGCGAAAAATACTGTTGACTTTAAAACG
This sequence comes from Pardosa pseudoannulata, assembly GCA_032207245.1. NCBI lineage: Eukaryota > Metazoa > Arthropoda > Arachnida > Araneae > Lycosidae > Pardosa > Pardosa pseudoannulata. The sequence goes on from CM063497.1 coordinate 52,881,131, forward strand.
TTCGAAATCGACCTCTTCCCTTCTTTTGAAAGGGATGCTATTATTTCAAGCCCTATTTCCCCAGGTTAACAGTAGGGATTAAGTTTATTAATTTATCGTTCGAAATCCACCCCTTCCCCCTTTTCTAGCATTTAAAGCCATTATTTCAAGTCTAATATTCCCTGATTAAGAACAGGCGATTACATTTATCAATATGCC
>CM063497.1:52886328-52888828 GCA_032207245.1 Pardosa pseudoannulata
TGCACATTGAAAATTTTGATTGTGACCTCTAAATTATCATGACGTGGCAGTTTCGGTTCGACCTGAATTACAGGAGTTTTTAAAATGCTTTCATGTGATGTTCGGACGCAAAATGTAAGAGTTGTTTTGACTGTACAATTGTGAACGGGATTTATACAGTAGTAAACAGATGTGTTGACACTCGTGAGTTGAATTGTTGTTTTGATACTTTTGTTGAGTGTGTTTTGGGATTACGGGTTTGATTTGAAGGACTGCTCTGATGATTACGAACTTGACGATTCTAGATATCTGTGTTTTTTATATTTTATTATAGTATTCACTTTTTATATTTAGCCAATTTGCAATTCATCGTTTTTGAGTTTTGCTTTTTATTAATTGCAGTGAATCTAAAAAATAATCAGTTTGAAATATTTTTATGACTTTCATATTTTACTATTATTTCTAAACATATGTTTTTGAGAATCTTGATAATATAAATTTTGGACATAGTAACTTTGAGATCCTGCTTTCTAAAAGTGAATTGCAAAAATTATTTGATTTAAAGTGTTCAAGTATTTTATATTTTTACATTTTATATTCGTAGTTTCTCATAATAACTATAAATGTGTTTTTATTCTCTGAATTCATGGTGTGTTATTTCAAAAATAGTAAGTGAATGTTTACAATACAAGGAATATCTAATTTGATTAATTAAGAGAATTTTCATAGAATAGGTAATGTTTTCATTTTAAGTATGAAAATTTGATTGAAATTTAAGAGATAATGCAGTTTTACGTCTAAATTCCTAATGTGAATTAAATACAGGATAGTTAAAACTTACAAATGAACAATGTTTCGAAGAGTAGTTCAGTTTGATTTTCAGTGTGGAATTAAAATTTTTTCTAATATTTAACTCCGGAGAGACCCTCTGCAAAGTCAAGGGATAGCTTAGGCGAGTCCTTTGTCGTTTTGCTCTTCAGCTTTCTCTAGGTCATGAACGGTCATTCCGTCATCGCCTTCGAGGCAAGCCCCTTCCACTCTCCGAGATATTTTTGAAGTTCAATCTGATTATTGTGTTTCGGGTTTTTTCACACTGAAGATGAGTAAAGTTTGTAGCTGATCAAGATGTGGGAAACTGTTACCCGCATACCTCTGATCTTTGGTAGAGAAAAAAAAGGTTTCAAAATGTTGTTCACAAATATAATGTCAAAACGTTGGAGAGCCCTGTCACAAAAACAATAGGTAGTCGCCTCCCACAGAGGGATGAACCTTTTGTCGTTTTGTGTGAGCACCCTCGGGGTCACTAACAATTTTCACGTTGGTCACCACAGAGGACAGCCATTTTCCTTCTCCAAAGTTTATTTCAGTAAAATTTTAATAAAGCATAATTTGAACATTTTGAGTTAAGTTTTGCTTAGGAAAAATATTGAATTTCATAATGATAAACTTTCTTAAATACTTGTTTACTGTAAACCTTCATTTGCGTGTATTATTATGTTTCTGTTTATATTCATTGTATATTATCTTTTCATTATTTAGTTGTTTAAATATTGATTCTGTATAGAGATTTTGTGATGGTGCAGGAGAGTCAGAGGAACGGTATAACTTGATAGATTTAAATTTTGATGTGATGGTGTGGAATTACTTATGATGAGTTACAGACCAAGCTTCTGACTCTGTAACCCTGATGTCTCCAATTCTGACACACTAGAAAGACAGTTCTGACTCTTCTACACTAAATTTATTCGTTTAATGTTACAATTTCTTGTAAAAAAATTTTGATAATCATATATTTGTACTATTATAAGTTGTGAAAATGTCACCCATCAGCGAGACGATTTTCTCTTTTTTCGGGGGGGATCTGTAATATATCAAAATTATTTAACTTTAATATTTCTTCAAAAACCTCCTCTCTCCATTTTAATTCATCTAAATATCTTATCAGCCTCTAAATGGTTTTGGTCAACGAAGTATTTTCCACTTAACATTCCTTTCTGTCATAAAACTGTAAACTTTCTGTCTATATACAGCAGTTTTCCCAGGTGTTGGCGGAACATGTGTTCGTGTTTTGCTGATATTGCAGTCAATTCGCTTAGTAAGTTGTTTTTGTTGTGGGAAAATTCTTGTTGTCAGCGTTCTTGGGTGTACTTGTGTGAAACAGAGTGAACTCTGTGGCTTTTGATTGTATTGTCCAGAAGGACAGATGTGTCGTGTTGCCGCTCTGAAATAAAGTTTTAAATTAGACTTCTGAGTTCTCTTGAATATGAGCCGACTGCATCTTTGTACTTTATGAATGCTAGCTGTTACTTTCTCCTTGTGAAGGAGTTTTATAAAAAATGGATTACATATATACATATATATATACATATATATATATATATATACATATATATATATATACATATATATATATGTATATATATATATATATATATATATATATATATATATATATATACATATATATATACATATATACATATATATATATATAAATATACATATATATATATATATATAT
>CM063497.1:52896328-52901328 GCA_032207245.1 Pardosa pseudoannulata
AATTCGTATTCTTATTTCACATTCTTATGGTCTTTTGTGTATACGGGAACGTTCAGGCCTGTTCAAACAATAGTTTAACCGTGTATGGAAGTCATAAACCTTCCACACTCAATTCTACTTTCTTCCTATCTGTTTAACATTTTTAGACTTAATGGAATTATATAATTAATGCTTTTTTTATTATATTTATTTACCTCTATGTAATTTCTGCATTGAGTAATTGCTGCGTTACATAGTAAGTATTTTTAACTATAAGTCTTTATCTATCTAATATGTATATCGAAAAGGTATCAGTATATAAAAAAATACTTTAAAGTAATAAAAATTATATTTAATTACGAATATCCTGATTCAATGTAATTCAATACTTTAAGAGCTTTTTGGTAGAAAGATTGCTAACATTTTGATGTAAGCACTTTGAAAAGAACAAATATAATTTTAGGCTTAATGAAATTATATAGTTAATCCTTTTTTATTATATATATTTACCTCTATGTAATTTCTGCTTTGAGTAATTGCTGCATTACATAGTAAGTATTTTTAACTATAAATCTTTATCTATCTAATATATATATATATATATTGAAAAAAATATTAGTATATAAAAAAATACTTTAAAGTAATAAAAATTATATTTAATTACGAATAACCTGATTCAATATAATTCAATACTTTAAGAGCTTTTGGTAGAAAGGTTGCTAACATTTTGATGTAAACACTTTGAAAACAACAAATATAATTTTAGGCTTCATGGAATTATATAATTAATCCTTTTTTATTATATTTATTTACTTCTATGTAATTTCTGCATTGAGTAATTGCTGCATTACATAGTAAGTATTTTTAACTATAAATCTTTATCTATCTAATATATATATATATATATATATATATATATATATATATATATATATATATATATATATAAAAATATCAGTATATAAAAAATACTTTAAAGTAATAAAAATTATATTTAATTACGAATATCCTGATTCAATGTAATTCAATACTTTAAGAGCTTTTGGCAGAAAGATTGTTAACATTTTGATGTAAGCATTTTGAAAAGAACAAATATAATTTTAGGCTTAATGGAATTATATAATTAATCCTTTTTTATTATATCTATTTACCTCTATGTAATTTCGGCATTGAGTAATTGCTGCATTACATAGTATGTATTTTTAAATATGTCTTTATCTATCTCATATATATATCGAAAAAAAATATCAGTATATAAAAAAGTAATTTAAAGTAATATAAATTATATTTAATTACGAGTATCCTGATTCAGTGTAATTCAATACTTTAAGAGCTTTTGGCAGAAAGATTGTTAACATTTTGATGTAAGCATTTTGAAAAGAACAAATATAATTTTAGGCTTAATGGAATTATATAATTAATCCTTTTTTATTATATTTATTTACCTCTATGTAATTTTGGCATTGAGTAATTGCTGCATTACATAGTAAGTATTTTTAAATATAAGTCTTTATCTATCTCATATATATCGAAAAAAATATCAGTATAAAAAAAAATACTTTAAAGTAACAAAAATTATATTTAATTACGAATATCCTGATTCAGTGTAATTCAATACTTTAAGAGATTTTGGGAGAAAGATTGCTAACATTTTGATGTAAGCACTTTGAAAAGAACAAATATAATTTTAGGCTTAATGGAATTGTATAATTAATCCTTTTTTATTATATGTAATTCTATGTAATTTCTGCATTGAGTAATTGCTGCATTACATAGTAAGTATTTTTAACTATAAATCTTTATCTATCTAATATATATATTGAAAAAAATATTAGTATATAAAAAAATACTTTAAAGTAATAAAAATTATATTTAATTACGAATACCCTGATTCAATATAATTCAATACTTTAAGAGCTTTTGGTAGAAAGGTTGCTAACATTTTGATGTAAACACTTTGAAAACAACAAATATAATTTTAGGCTTAATGAAATGATATAATTAATACTTTTTTATTATATTTATTTACCTCTATGTAATTTCTACATTGAGTAATTGCTGCATTACATAGGAAGTATTTTTAACTATAAATCTTTATCTATCTAATATATATATATATATATATATATATATATATATATATATATATATATATATATATATATATATATATATATATATATATATATATATATCGAAAAAAATATCAGTATACAAAAAATACTTTAAAGTAATAAAAAAATATGTTTAATTATTTTAATTTGGGAGAAAGATTGTTAACATTTTGATGTAAGCATTTTGAAAAGAACAAATATAATTTTAGGCTTAATGGAATTATATAATTAATCATTTTCTTATTATATTTATTTACCTCTATGTAATTTCGGCATTAATTAATTGCTGCATTACATAGTAAGTATTTTTAAATATGTCTTTATCTATCTCATATATATATATATATATATCGAAAAAGTATCAGTATATAAAAAAATACTTTAAAGTAATAAAAATTTTATTTAATTACGAATATCCTGATTCAATGTAATTCAATACTTTAAGAGCTTTTTGGAAGAAAGATTGGTAACATTTTGATGTAAGCACTTTGAAAAGAACAAATATAATTCTATTGCTATTTCTCTCAATAAATACTCAAGAGACGAACAAAATGTTATTTTTAAAAATCAATAGAGTCTGTACAAACTAAATTTCTAATTTGTTCCATTTAAGTTCCAAATTCTATTTACAAAGGAACTTGAAATATAAATTAGTAACAGAATCTATGAATTTTTTTTTAAATTTAAATAGATGATTCCACTAACACTTTCTTCTTTTCTGTACAAAATCATAGAATGATGATTATTTGTTCTGAAAGTATAATCGTTGAATTAAAAACAGGTACTGAATCGAAAATAAAATTGAAGGTATGTATATTGTTATTTTAACTGTAATAAATTTTATGAATAATTAAACTCTTTATTACGTTGTAATTTAAATTAAATTTGAGAGACATGGGTTTTTATTAAAACAAAAAAGTGAAAAAATTGACTAAATGACAAGAAAACGTCAGTGACAGCATGTAAGAACCTTATATTTTTATTTTAACCGTAATAAATTTTATGAATAATTAAACACTTTATGACGTTGTAAATTAAATTAAGATTGAGAGACATGGGTTTTTATTAAAACAAAAAAGTGAAACAATTGACTAAATGACAAGAAAACGTCAGTGACAGCATGTAAGAACCTTATATACAATTTTGCTGTAGTGGGAAATTAAGCCTTACATTCACCTTGCAAAAAATATTTGGATTAACGGGCTATACCCGTACAATCCTGTTGGACAATATACTAAAATATTAATTAAAAAAGGTAAAAAATGGCAAAGTATCCAGTGTTACTATGCAATTGTAATACTCTAGTTTTCTTTAACTTCAATATCACTTTAACTTAGTGGAAAATATCTGTCCTTGTTTAACACGTTGAGTGTCATGGGGGTGACCGGTTACCGGTACTAGACTTGGGTACATCACTATGTGCGCCACCAGAGACCGGCGAAGCAGCAAATAATAGAAGTACATAGTTATAGTAAATATGGATACTCATACATCTTCCAATGATATCATTGTCCTTATAATGGTTTGAAGAAATTAGTGAATTATGGAACTTACAAAAATTGATTTTATTAGTACATGAAAACTATACATTTTATTAGTGCATATTGTTATGAGTCTGATTGAAACATTTAAGGCAAAAAAAAGGGGAATCGACGCAATCGGAATAATATGTCACCACTTTTTTACTCAGATTCTTTGCTCTGTTTCTTCCTAGCTGATTTGAATAGTAAAGAATGAGAGTAATCACTTAGCAATCGAAGAATGATTTTTTGAAAAAGGAACAATCATGACAATTTCCTACCGCGCCGTGGGAGTCACCGGAGACCCTCACTACGAAAACTGCTTCAAGCATGATTTTATAACTCATTTTACCAGCTGCAAATAATATTGCACCTTGGCCAAACCATCAAAAATGCGTCTGGCAGTCAACGTGGTAAACATTTGTATCTTACACATTTGTCAACAGATGTCTCTACAATGATAATGATGATATTTTGCTATTCCTTTAGGAACCATAATCATAATCGACGAGAGAACGGCATCTATAAAGATAGTAAGTCGTATTAGAGAGTACGTACGAGGTAATGGTGGACTGAGGACGTATAAAGACCCCGCTCCACTATGGTCCACTTCAAACCATTACCACCGTCTGGAAGGGGCATGGCTTATCGAGTTCAACGATGGCAGACAATAAAACTACCCTATGCGCAGTAAACCCTATGAACGAATCCAAGCATTGTTCATTTAATGGCCCAGTCTGTGGATGCAACCTGTAAACCTCTGTCCACGGTCACTATCAGAAAGTGGTGAACAATTGGCCATAGGGTGGAGGATACATAAGATAGATTTTTCGGAATTTAGTAAGATAACTGAATTTATAGAACTGTTTAGTGTAAATATTGTTTCATTTGTATATTTAGTTGTCCAGTAGTAGTTTGTACTCTGTCCTGAAATAAAATGTAGACGTTGAAAATAAATCAGCTGTTTGTATATGACTTTTGAAACAATTCTTCAATATCTGTAATTCCACCTAGAATAAATAATTTTCGGTACTTGACAGCAATTTTAAAAAGTACAGAAATTTGCACCAACAAGATAACTTATGATGAATTCGTATAGAGAAGTGTGTATATTTACATTATAGAATGCGTAATTTACCTGTTGACCCTTAGCTACTGGTATTCTTAATGAACTAGCATATAGCCCGTCATATAACAGGATCAGTAAAACTAAATTTTCAAGAATTGTAGAGTATGCTAGAGGTCGGTAAAAACATTGTTTGTTTTTTGGCGTAGTATTATCTAGTACACGCTCAATAATTTATTTATCTTTACTGACCGTATGTTAGTCTCCAACTTTAATTTATCTTGTCATATTAAGGTCTTGTCATGATAGGATTGACAGAAG
>CM063497.1:52906328-52918828 GCA_032207245.1 Pardosa pseudoannulata
TTGTTATATGAATGCTCTATTCTAGAGGTCAATGCAAATTATCTTCCTTTGAATTAGATGATGATACGCAGTGGAATTTCATTTCATAGAAATAATTGGTTTGGTTTGGTTTGGAGCACTACGGTCTACTGTTTTGCACACGAGGTCTAATGACACGGGACGTACTGCTTAAAGACGATTCCAAACAGCTACGAACATCCATGTCATAGTCAGATTCGAAACCCATGAACTCCGGTACCGACGATCATTGCCCTAACTGATCGGCCAGCGTTCGGCTTAGAAATACGGGATTATTGAATATAATAAGGATCTTAAATGTTTTAAATGCTTTACGATTGGAGCTTTATGTTTTAAATATTTATCATTTAAATAGTTTGTAAAATAAAGTATGATTAACAAGTGATTTAAAAATTGAATATAATATCGAATCTATACAACAATGTGTATTGTCTTCCTTCGAAACACATGATGATGTATAACAGAATATTTGTTTAGAATTAAATTGTTCTTATTACAAAATAAGGTATATTAAATGTTTCTTTTTATCCAGCACTGAATAAACTGTGTAGAATTTGATGATTTCATATGCAATGGATAATTAAATATTGATTTTATAAATTGTGATGCAATAACATATCTCCAAAACACATTCGTATTATTCTCCTTTAAATGAGATGATATTGAATAATAGCATTTTAGCCCGGAGAAATAACCCGTTCTTGTAGTAAGTTAATAAAAGTCCCTGTGCTTCGTATTATATATATATATATATATTCGTATATATATATATATATATATATATATATATATATATATATATATATATACATATATACATATATACATATATACATATATATATGTATATATATATATATACATATGTATTACATATATATATATATATATATATATAATATATATATATATATATATATATATATATATATATATTATATATATGTATACATATATATATATATATATGTGTGTGTGTGTGTGTGTGTGTGTACAAACAAAAACGCTGAAATTCCAATTTTTGAGAATTATACTTATCTTAAATATACTGTGAAAAACATCTGTGTTTGGTATCTTATTGACAATTTTCCATAAGAAACTATACATCATTTTCAAATCATCATTCCTTCTTTCTTCGAGCATCAACTTTTGTCGACTATACCAATACAAAACAATCACATACATCAATCGGTATCTTTTGTATAAGTGATTTGTCATATTCAGAGTAAATCTGACATTTTCTGAAAACAACTTTTATTGCAGTTTTATATTCTTTTTCTCGTGTTTATTTTTCTGAAAAGTATATATACAATTTTTACCCAACTCCTTGATGTGTTTTCAACAAAGTGAATTCGGGGATCGATAATGATATTTGAGCTTCAAAAGTATAACAGAGGACTGCAGTATAATATGTTTCATAGATAATTTTCTATACTTCATGTATTGAAGTACATATTTAACATTTGACAGGGAAAAGGCTTTCGTGATTGATTTGGTCTTACACTCTGGAATCTTTGTTTGATTATCCTTCCGGATATTTTTTCTGCCATTTTTGCTTATACATATGGAAAAACCTCAAATTTTATGTATAGTGCTTCAGATAAAATGGTTATTTTTTGTACAATAGATAGAAAGTATGATTATATAAATTCTCGAGTCTAGTGGTCAATGCAAATTATCTTCCTTTGAATCAGATAATGATACCCAGTGGTACCCTAGATCAAAGAAATAATGGGATTATTGAATATAATAATGATCTTAAATGTTCAAATGCTTTAAGATTGGAGCATTATGCTTTAAATATATAACATTTAAATGGTTTGTGCATAAAGTATGATTAACAAGTGATTTATAGAACTGCATATAATATCGAATCTATACAACAATGTGTATTGTCTTCCTTCGAAACACATGATGATGTATAACAGAATATTTGTTTAGAATTAAATTGTTCTTATTACAAAATAAGGTATATTAAATGTTTCTTTTTATCCAGCACTGAATAAACTGTGTAGAATTTGATGATTTCATAATTAAATATTGATTTTATAAATTGTGATGCAATAACATATCTACAAAACAATTTCGTATTATCCTCCTTTAAATTAGATGATGATGCATAATAGTATTTTAGCTTGGAGGAATAAACCGTTCTTGTAATAATTTAATAAATGTCCTTGTGCTTCTATCAATTGTGGTTAAATTGTGCACAATTTATCTATCAATCTATTCTATCTATCTATCTATCTATCTATCTATATATCTAATCCTATTTATAATATATCTATATATATATATTATATTATATATATATATATTTATATATTATTCACAAATTAGCCCGATATTATACACATACAGGTTATACATTACACATACGTGCATTGAACATGATATATTAATATTATATTATGGATATATATATGTATACATATATATATACATTTATTACATATATGTATATATATACATATATATATCTATAATATATATATATATTATATAATATATATATATATTATATATATATATATATTTATATATATGTGTGTATATATATATGTTATTTATATATTATATATATTTATATATATATATATATATATATATATATATATATATATACATATACTACATTACACATATGTGAACATATATATATGTATATATGTATTACATATATATAACATTATAGATATATATATATATATTTTATATATATATATATATATATATATATATATATATATATATATACAATTTACATTATATATATACATATACTACATTACACATATATACACATAGAAATATATGTATTTATATGTATACATATATATATATATATATGTGTGTGTGTGTGTGTGTGTGTGTACAAACAAAAACGCTGAAATTCCAATTTGAGAATTATACTTAACATAAAAATACTGTGAAAAAACTTTTGTGCTTGGTATCTTATTGACAATTTTCCATAAGAAACTATACATCATTTTCAATACATCATTCCTTCTTTCTTGGAGCATCAACTTTTTTCGACTATTCCAAAACAAAACAATCACATACATCAATCGGTATCTTTTGTATAAGTGATTTGTCATATTCAGAGTAAATCTGACATTTTCTGAAAACAACTTTTATTGCAGTTTTATATTCTTTTTCTCGTGTTTATTTTTCTGAAAAGTATATATACAATTTTTACCCAACTCCTTGATGTGTTTTCAACAAAGTGAATTCGGGGATCGATAATGATATTTGAGCTTCAAAAGTATAACAGAGGACTGCAGTATAATATTTTTTCATAGATAATTTTCTATACTTCAAGTATTGAAGTAGATATTTAACGTTTGACAGGAAAGAGGCTTTAGTGATTTATTTTGTGTTACACTCTGGAATCTTTGTTTGATTATCCTTCCGGATATTTTTTCTGCCATTTTTGCTTATACATATGGAAAAACCTCAAATTTTATGTATAGCTCTTCAGATAAAATGGTTATTTTTTGTACAATAGATACAAAGTTCGATTACATAAATTCTCTAGTCTAGTGGTCAATGCAAAATATCTTCCTTTGAATTAGATGATGATACGCAGTTGAATTTCATTTCATAGAAATAATGGGATTTTAGAATAATAATGACCTTAAATGTTCAAATGCTTTACGTTATGGGCTTTATGCTTTAAATACGTAATATTTAGGTAGTTTGTACATAAAGTATAATTAACAAGTGGTTTAAAGAATTTAAAATATTATCTAATCTATTGAACAATGCGTATTGTCTTCCTTTGAAATAGATGATGAAGCATAAAGGAATTTTTGCTCGGAATTAAATCGTTTTTATTGCCAAATAATGTACATAAAATGTTCCTTTTTATCTAGCATTGAAAATAATATGCAGACTTTGACTATTTCATATACAATGGATACATAAAGTGAGATTTTATAAATGGCGATGCAATATCACATCTACAAAATACTATCGTATTATCCTCCTTTACATTAGATTATGATTCTTATTAGCATTTTTGCTTGGAAAAATAGCCCGTTCTTACAATAAGGTTAATAAAAGTCCCTGTACTTCTATCATTGATGATAATTTGCACAATTTATATATATATATATATATATATATATATTATATATATATACATATATATACATGTATATATATATGTATATTTATTGTATATATATATATATTTACACATATATATATATATATATATACTTATATATATATATATATATTTATATATATATATATATATATATATATATATTATATGTGTGTGTATATATACGTATTATTTATACATTATATTTATATATATACATATATATACAATTTACATTATATATATATATACAAATATTACACATATATTAAACATAGAAATATATGTATTTATATGGTATACATATATATATATATATATATATTGATAGATATATATATATAGATATATATAATATTTATATATATATATTTATATATATATATATATATGATTATTTATTCGTGTGTGTGTTCAAACAAAAACGTTGAAAAAATACTGTGAAAAAACTTTTATATGCTTTAGTATCTTATTGACAATTTTTTATAAGAAACTATACATCATTTTCAATACATCATTTCTTCTTTTTTCGAGCAACAACTTTTGTCGACTAGTCCAATACAAAACAATCACATACATCAATCGGTATTTTTTGTATAAGTAATTTGTCATGTTCAGACTAAATCTGACATTTTCTGAAAACAATTTTTATTGCAGTTTTATATTCTTTATGTCATGTATATTCTTCTGAAAATTATATACAATTTTTAACTAACTCCTTGGATATTTTTAAACAAAGTGAAATCGGTGATCCATAATGCTATTTGAACCTAAAAAATATAATAGGGAACTACAGTATAATATGTTTTATACATAATTTTCTATACTTCTAGTATTGAAGGAGATATTTAACGTTTGACAGGAAAGATTCTTTCGTGATTGATTTGGTTTTACTCTATGTAATCTTTATTTGATAATTCTACCGGATAACTTGTATTCCATCGTTACTTATTCATACTGGAAAAACCTCAAATTTTATGTATAGTGCTTCAGATAAAATGGTTATTTTTTGTACAATAGATAGAAAGTATGATTATATAAATTCTCGAGTCTAGTGGTCAATGCAAATTATCTTCCTTTGAATCAGATAATGATACCCAGTGGTACCCTAGATCAAAGAAATAATGGGATTATTGAATATAATAATGATCTTAAATGTTCAAATGCTTTAAGATTGGGAGATTTATTAGCCCGTTTTAATTATAAAACATTAATGTAGTAAGTAAGTATGATTAAATATGATTAACTATACAAATTGAATATATATAATATCGAATTTATCAACATGTGTATTGTTTTTCGAAACACATGTTGATATAAACTGAACTTATGATTTAGAATTAAATTGTTCTTATTACAAATAAGGTATATTAAATGTTTCTTTTTATCTAGCATTGAATAAATTGTTATTTTGATGATTTCACAATTATAATAGTGATTTTATAATATATATATAATAACATATATCTCCAAATATATATATCTTATTATTCTCCTTTAAATGAGGTGATGATGAATAATAGCATTTTAGTTGGAGAAATAAGTTTGTAATAATTAATAAAAGTCCGTGTGCTTCTTTCATTGTGGGTAATGTGCACAATTTATATTATTATCTATCTATCTATCTATTATCTATATATATATCTATTATATCTTATATATATATTTATATATATATTATATATATATATGCGTGTGTGTGTGTACAAACAAAAACCACTGAAATTCCAATTTGAATTATACTCAGCTTAAAAAATGTGTGAAAAAAACTCTGTGTTTGGTCTCTTATTGACAATTCTCCATACAAAACTATACATCATTTTCAATACATCATTTCTTCTTTCTTGGAGCATCAACTTTTGTCGACTATTCCAATACAAAACAATCACATACATCAATCGGTATTTTTTGTATAAGTAATTTGTCATGTTCAGAGTAAATCTGACATTTTCTGAAAACAACTTTTATTACAGTTTTATATTCTTTCTCTCCTGTTTATTTTTCTGAAAAGTATATATACAATTTTTACCCAACTCCTTGATGTGTTTTCAACAAAGTGAATTCGGGGATCCATAATGATATTTGAGCTTCAAAAGTATAACAGAGGACTGCAGTATAATATTTTTTCATAGATAATTTTCTATACTTCAAGTATTGAAGTAGATATTTAACGTTTGACAGGAAAGAGGCTTTAGTGATTTATTTTGTGTTACACTCTGGAATCTTTGTTTGATTATCCTTCCGGATATTTTTTCTGCCATTTTTGCTTATACATATGGAAAAACCTCAAATTTTATGTATAGCTCTTCAGATAAAATGGTTATTTTTTGTACAATAGATAAAAAGAGGGATTATATGAATTCTAGTCTAGAGATCAATGCAAATTTTCTTCCTTTGTAGATGATGATACAAATTTCATTTCATAGAAATAATGGGTTTGGTTTGTTTGGAGCGCTACGGTCTTCTGTTTTGCACACGATTAATGAGACGGGACCTATTGCTTAAAGACGATGATACTAACATTCATGCCATAGTGGGATTCGAACCCACGAACTCCAGTACATGATCAGAGCCCTAACCAATCGGCCAGCGTAGAATAATGGGATTATTGATATATAATAATGATCTTAAATGTTCAAAATGCTTTAAGATGGAGCTTTTATGTTTAAATATATAACATTTAAATAGTTTGTAAATAAAGTATAATTAACAAGTGATTTATAGAATTTAATATAATATCGAATTTATACAACAATGTGTATTGTCTTCCTTCGAAACACATGATGATGTATAACAGGAATTTTTTTCAGAATTAAATTGTTTCTTATTGTTAAAAATAAGGTATATTTAATGTTCTTTTTATCCAGCATTGAATAATTGGTAGATTTTGATGATTTCATATGCAATAGATAATTAAATATGTGATTTTATAAATTTTGTGGTACACTATCACATCTCCAAAAACAATTTCGTATTATTCTGCTTTAAATGAGATGATGATTCTTAAATAGCATTTTTGCTTGGAGAAATAACCCGTTCTTGTAATAATATAATAAAAGTAATTGTGCTTCAATCATTGATGGGTAATGTGCACAATTTATATATTATATTTATATATATATATATATATATATATTATATATATATATATATATATATATATATATATTATTTATATATATATATATATATATATATATATATATGTATATATATATTATCTGTATATATATATATATATATATATGTATATATAAAAATATGTATATATATATATGTATTATATATAGGTATATATATATATATATATATATATATATATATATATATATATATATTATATATATATATATATATATATATACATTTTTATATATTATATATACATACATATATATACATATACTACATTATATGTGATATATATATATATATTTATATATTATATATATATATTTAATATATACATACATATATATACATATACTACATTACACATATGTGAACATATATATCTTTTATATATATGTAAAATTTATATGTTATATATATATATATATATATATATGTGTGTATATATATATGTGTGTGTGTATGTGTGTGTGTACAAACACAACGCTGAAACTCTAATTTTTGAGAATTATACTTATTTTAAAAATAGTGTGAAAAAGCCTCTTTGTGCTTGGTATCTTATTGACAATTTTCCATAAGAAACTATACATCATTTTCAATACATCATTCCTTCTTTCTTGGAGCATCAACTTTTTTCGACTATTCCAAAACAAAACAATCACATACATCAATCGGTATCTATTGTATAAGTAATTTGTCATATTCAGAGTAAATCTGACATTTTCTGAATACATCTTTCATTGCAGTTTTATACTCTTTCTGTCCTATATATAGTTTTCTGAAAAGTGTATACAATTTATACTTAACTCCTTGGAGATTTTTAAACAAATTGAAATCGGTGATCCATAATGCTCTTTGAACTTGAAAAATATAATAGGGAACTACAGTATAATATGTTTCATACATAATTTTCTATACTTCTAGTATTGAAGGATATATTTAACGTTTGACAGGAAAGAGGGTTTCGTGATTGATTTGATTTTACTCTCTTTAATCTTTATTTGATAATCCTACCGGATAACCTGTATTCCATTGTTACTTATACATACTGGAAAAAACCTCAAATTTTATGTATAGTGCTTCAGAGAAAATGATTATTTTTGTAGAATAGATAAAAAGGGTGATTTTTTAAATGCTTTAGTCTACAGGTCAATGCAAATTATCTTCTTTGGAACAAAATGAAGTTGCCCAATCGTATTTAAGATCAAAGAAATAATGGGATTTTAGTATATAATAATGATTTTAAATCTTCAAATGCTTTAAGTCTGGAGCTTTATGCTTTAAATACGTAACATTTAGATAGTTTATACATAAAGTATAATTAACAATCGGTTTATAGAATTTAATATAATATGGAATCTTTAGAACGATGAGTATTGTTTTCCTTTGAAACAGATGATGATGCATAACGAAATTTGTGGGCTGAAATAAATCGTTCTTATTACATAATTAGGTTCATAAATGTTCATTTTTATCTAGCATTGAGGATAAGGAGCACAATTAAAGCGAATTCGGTGATCCATAATTTTGTTTGAACTTCAAAAATATAACTGAAATTTACATTATAATATGTTTCATAAATGTTTTTCTATACTTCAATTATTGAAGTTGATATTTAATGTTTGACAGGAAAGAGGCTTTAGTGATTTGTTTGGTGTTATAATCTGTAATTTTTCTTTCATGATTCTACCGGAAAACTTGTCTGCTCTCTTTACTTATACAAGGTGGAAAAATCTCAAATTTCTTATATAACGCTTCAGATAAAATGATTTTTTTATACAATAGACAAAAAGAATGATTATATAAATTCTCTAGTCAGCAGATCAATTTAAACTATCTTCCTTTGACCTAAACTATGATGCTCCAGTGGTATTTCAGATCATAGAAATAACGGAATTTTGGAATATAATAATGATCTTAAATGTTCAAATGCTTTAAGTTTGGAGTTTTAAGCTTTAAATATTTAACATTGAAATAGTTTTTGCATAAAGTATAATTAACAAGTGATTTATAGTATTGAATATAATGTCGAATAGAACAATGAGTGTTGCCTTTTTTTCATACAGATGATGATTCATAGCGGAATTCTTGTTCAGAACTAAATAATTTTATTATACAATTGACAATTGAAGAGTTATTTTATAAAGTATCATTGCATTCGTATTGTACTCCTTTAAATTAGGTGATGATGCTTAATAGTATTTTAGTTCGGAGAAATAACCCATTCTTACAATAAGGTTAAAAAAGATCCTGTGCTTCTAGCATGGATGATAATGTGCACTATTTGACGACTTCATATAAAATGCATAGTTAAAGAGTGATTTTATAAATTGTGATGTAATAGCACATCTACAAAATGCTTTCGCATTATCTCCCTTTAAATTAGATCACGATGCATAGTAGCATTTTTGCTGAGAATTAACTCATTCTTGTAATAAGGTTAATAAATGTTCATTTTTTTCTATCATTGAGGATAATGTGCACAATTTGACTACTTCATATATAGAATAGATAATTAAATAGTGACTTTATAATGCGTGATACAATAACACATCTACAAAACACTTTCGTTTTATCCTCCTTTAAATTAGATGATGACGCATAATAGCATTTCAGCTGAGAAATAACCCGTTGTTATAATAAGGATAATAAAAATTCCTATGCTTCTAGCATGTAGATGTGCACAATTTGACGACTTCATACACAATGGATAATTAAAGAGTGATTTTATAAATGATGATTTAATAACTTATCTACAAAACACTTTCGTATTATTTTCCTTTAAATTAGATGATAATACATAATAGCATTTTATTTCGGAGAAATAATTAGTTCTTATAATAAGGTTAATAAAAGTCCCTCTGCTTCTAGCATTAAGGATAATGTGCACAATTTGACGACTTCATACACAATGGATAATTAAAGAGTGATTTTATAAATGATGATTTAATAACTTATCTACAAAACACTTTCGTATTATTTTCCTTTAAATTAGATGATAATGCATAATAGCATTTTATTTCGGAGAAATAATCAGTTCTTATAATAAGGTTAATAAAAGTCCTCTGCTTCTAGCATTGAGGATAATGTGCACAGTTGGACGACTTCATATGCAATGGGTAATTATTAATATATGTGTATTATTTAGATTTATATTCATCATTACACAATAATTATTAGAATACTCTTTTGTTATACGTTATTTTTTAATCGAAATATTGAATTACTGAGGCCTAAATAACCATCATAAATATATTAAATCTATTTACCTCCGGATATTACAGGGTAACAGGCTCGGGCTTTCATCAGGATGTAAAGGACGTAAAAGGGCGTCGAATTGGAGTAGCGGCCGTTATTTTGCTGTATGGTATGCGGGTTTGGGGACTCGATTCCTGGTCAGGGCTATCTGGATGTCCAGCAACTCTTCAATCCCGACTTGGACTGCTTTTCTTCACTCCTTACCTCGGTTTTAATGCACCTTCTTCTTCTTTGCCAATCACTTGTTGGTGAAATTTTCCCACATCTGTATCTCCTTCGGGAGTTTAGGTGGGCTCATTAAAATAGTCCCTTTTGGGAAAGCTGACATTGTTTTTAACCCCTGCCCCTATAACTCACGGTTACATCTCTGTCCGAGATTGACCATTACGTTTTTGCCATTCCATGATCTATAACTCCTCCTCAGGGGTTCCTAAAACTCGAAGTCAACAGCTGCACCTAAATTCTTCTTGGAAATGTCTTCCACAGCTGTGCATTCACGTACTGACCATCGTGGAAAAGTACCTCGGTACACCCATATTACGTATTTATTATTTGATTCTTAGTATTTAGGGCTATTACGTATTTTAAACTAATTTAAATTTTAATTAACTAATTAAATTTTAAAAAAATCATGCTTATAAAATACATGGAAATTGGCAAAGAGTGAAGTAATTCAGAAATTAAATATCTATCCCTACTAAACTAATACAAAATTACCCAGAAGAAATATAAAATCAAAAACAAATTCAAAACTAAACGAAGAAAAAGAGAAATTGAATTACAAATATGTCGAGTTTTAAGAATCTAGAGTGGGAAATTTTTTTTTCATTTCTTGTAAGATCTTTAAATTTGTTTTCTGAGAAACTCTCTTTTTGATCTTTTTTTGGCTTCATTCATGTCATTTCATGAAATATTTTCATGGTATTAAAACGAAAATTCGACAAAAAGGTATTATTCAATTATAACCATGTTACGAACTAATAATTTCAACATATCTAGTATCTTTTTATTAGTTTTAATAAGACATTCTTTGAAATAGGGGGATTAAAAAACTGAGATATTGTGCAATTTTTATATATATTCCAAGAACTATAGAAATACTGAAAATGAAATCATTTTGGCTTACAGCATAGGAATAAAAGCAGGTTATATACTGTATAAAGTTTGTTGAGACATATTCAATAGGTATATATATATATATATTGTATATATATACATATATAATATAGGGATATATTTATATATATATATATATATATATATATATTATATATATATATATTAATGTAAATTAAATATTTTGCTTAAACAACCTGTATTTTAAAAATTCATGAAATATTATTGAAATTGCTTTTTACATTCACTGTCTAATACCCGATTTTAATAAAAAAAAAAACTTTTCATTTTATTAAAATTTTACTATTTACAAACTATGTGCTTTGAAGATAGCCGCATATCTTAAATTAATTGCAAAGGAATTTAAATTTAATGAATTGATATTTGTTTGGAAACTGAAAAAAAACGCCATATACTAAAAGAAATAATAAAAATAAATTTTTTATTCTCGAATTAGAACCTTATTTTCTTTCATTAGAAAAGATATGACGATGAAAAGAAATAATGACGAGACAAATTTTAAAAATATTATTTTTATATGCATAATTTATCTTTAAATGCATTTGGATGTAGAAATAAATAATAATGTGAAGTAAATTTCTTAGCTACCTATTGAATTAAACATTTTTTAAAATTTTGATTTGAAAATATGTATTGCATAATTTATCTTTATATGCATTTGGATTTAGAAGTAAACAATCTCATGTGTACACTAAATTTCTTAGCTCACCTATTGAATTGAACAACACATTTTTAAAATTTTGATTGAACGCAAAATTAGTATTGCATAATTTATCTTTATATGCATTTGGATTTAGAAATAAACAATCTCATGTGTACACTACATAATTTCTTAGCTCACCTA
>CM063497.1:52926328-52946328 GCA_032207245.1 Pardosa pseudoannulata
GAAAAGTAATATCTTCTGTTTTATTCGTGTAACATTGCTTTCGATTCAAAAGTCATGGAAGGAAATGCATACTTAAAGTAAATGTTTTCCTTCCGTTACTTCATGTTGATGAAAATTTTTGAAATAATTCTTTTTGTTTATTTTTAAAAACTATTTACTTATGTTTAAAATTAAAATACCTTTCATTTTGTTTTAACAATTTTAAGGTTTGACATAAGAACAGAGCACCCCCTCGAACTTTAAAATAAAGCTCTAATCATGGTAGCCAAATATTTTCTTCAGATCTCACTGTTTCTAAACAATCTGTATCCATATTTTGATTTATATTATATTGGTACTATCTCTCCTTGTGCAACCCTTTTCTTATATATGAAAGGGTAATAAAGCTCTAATCATGGTAGCCAAATATTTTCTCCAGATCTCACTGTGTCTAAACAATCTGTATCCATATTTTGATTTATATTATATTGGTACTATCTCTCCTTGTGCAACCCTTTTCTTATATATGAAAGGGTAATAAAGCTCTAATCATGGTAGCCAAATATTTTCTCCAGATCTCACTGTGTCTAAACAATCTGTATCTATATTTTGATTTATATTATATTGGTACTATCTCTCCTTGTGCAACCATTTTCTTATATATGAAAGGGCAATAAAGCTCTAATCATGGTAGCCAAATATTTTCTCCAGATCTTACTGTATCTAAACAATCTGTATCCATATTTTGATTTATATTATATTGGTACTATCTCTCCTTGTGCAACCCTTTTCTTATATATGAAAGGGTAATAAAGCTCTAATCATGGTAGCCAAATATTTTCTCCAGATCTCACTGTGTCTAAACAATTTTCGCAGCGAAACCTATTGTTAAACATTTTTTTTCTCTATTTTTGAGAACTTTCTTATGTTTTTGATATTTAAAATTTACAGTAAATTATAGTACTACATTTAATTATTTTTTTGAAATATCTATTTAAACTTGCTGTACCTGGAAAGTTAGTAATTTGATTTTTTTCACTCATGATCCCCAAACAAAAATACCTATTCCAACAACACTTATAAATTTGACTGGAGAAAATATTTGGCTACCATGATTAGAGCTTTATTACCTTTTCATGTATAAGAAAAGGGTTTGCACAAGGAGAGATAGTACCAATATAATATAAATCAAAAATATGGATACAGATTGTTTAGACACAGTGAGATCTGGAGAAAATATTTGGCTGAATTTTCTTTTTGTTGACTTCCATTTTTAACACCCTGTAACTCACAACTGAATGGACCAAACAAAAAACAGTAAAAAAACATTTTTAGTGTGAAATGTCACCTTGACAACGAGCATAAATTTGAAATTGTTTAATTGATATTTTACGAGATATCGATCACTGCTGCCATCTACCGAAAAAAATAATGGATTTCTTTTTCCCCAACCTAATATGAAAATTTAAATCATGTCTTAATTGTTTTTATCCCTAAAAATATTTAATATCCAAAAGAAATTACAGATTTTCTAGAAAAGTTTTAACAATTTGTTTATAAATTTATTTTATTACAAGTCTAGCAAAATTAAGTGTTTAAATATTAATAAATTGTATTTAAAAATTCAGTTTTTTAGTTAGTCATTCAGCAAAGATATCGTCTATTTCATCAAAGTAATTTTGTCCAAAGCAATTTGTTCAATATATAAAACTGGTTGTCTCATTCAGTTTTGTAAATAAAGTTTTACAATTTTTAATAATAAGAATATTTTTTTTCAGATTAATTTGATAGTGATGAAACTAAATAATTCAGAATAATATATCTATATCTGGAAATGTTGATTCTATTTTGTGCTATTTATTAAATCGCAGAGCATATTTGACTGGACCGTCAACCATGTATTAAATGTTTGTTTCATTAATGAAATCGAGGATATAATCCTTGGATATATTTACTATATTATAATAGTGCAGAGTCACTTAAACTTTGCTTTAAAATTTTTGCTCATTTAATTCTTAATCTTTTATTTTATTCAATTTAATTAACTTTAAACCCATAAGGTCACCCATGTTATTTTCTCTAATTCCTATGTTAACGACTCAGAACGATTAATTTCATTAAGACATAGAAAATTTAGATAAGAAAGAATTTATTTACAATTTACATATGTACACAAAATTATTAATTGTCACTGCCTGAAAAATAGTAAAACAGAACTTACCCCACTGAAGCAGGATAGCCATTTTGGATAAGCTCAAAATATCTAAACGCTCAATAATAAAAGAAAAATCTTCTTCATTGACCGGAGCTCAAAAATCTAAGCACTCAATAATAAAGAAAAATT
The DNA here is from genome assembly GCA_032207245.1 of Pardosa pseudoannulata. NCBI lineage: Eukaryota > Metazoa > Arthropoda > Arachnida > Araneae > Lycosidae > Pardosa > Pardosa pseudoannulata. Next base: position 52,928,652 of record CM063497.1, read on the forward strand.
CTTCCTCCCGGAGTTAAAAAAAAATCTAAGCGAATAATAAAAGAAAATCTGCCTCTCCTCTTTTTTCCCTCGTATATATATATATATATATATATATATATATATATATATATATATATATATATATATATATATATATATGTGTGTGTGTGTGTGTGTGTGTGTGTATATATATATCCACTCTTGAAAATTTAGGTGTCAGTTTTCAAAATCTGATGTTTCATTGGATTACAGCAACCCATGATCTTATTTGTTTATTTATTTGGAGTATATATTTTTATTTCTTCGAGACTCCCTTCTCGCACAGCTTCTCGAAAACATGCCCATATACCCTTTTCCCCTTTTTACGTCCTGGACCCTTTTCTCAACATCTTTTGTACTCTCCCTTCTTTTATGTATATAACACTAGAATTACGGTGGTCTTTGTATACCTAGAATTAAGGCTGGTGTCATTTTGATCCTTTGATAAGATATCTACATATTTCTCTATAGGATATATTATATTTGTGAAAAATAAATTAAAATAACGCAAATTATGACAACTACAGTTTGTTTTTAAAAATATACAGAATTTGCATGTATGTAGGATCAACTAAACGATTTACTACGTTCTCTCCTAAACTTTGATTATTTGGTCTCATTTCATCTTTTCCTAAATATGGAAAATCATTTTAATAAGTATTTAGTCCTAACATCTACTTATAGCCAAAATTTTATTCCTAATTTATCGAGCTTGTTAGGCATATACTGCAAAAAAAGGCATCTTGTTTTTGCAGGGAATAACTGTTCATTAAACGTAATATTTTCATTTGGTCTGTTGCAAAGTGTACAGTTTTCTATAAAAGTATTCCATACCTCGGATAATAGTGTACATTTATCTCACTGCAAACGTGAACACCTTGTTAGTTTATTTTTAAAACGAAGAAATTTCATAACTTCCGGAAACCTATCTCTACTCATAGTTTCATGAAAGAACTTTGGTCCCCAAGTCTTGGACCTCAAACTAAGAATTGGTAAGCCCTTGGCGACTAATACTCCCTTACGTACAACAACGCTTTGAATGCATCCAGTTCTGCTAATAAAATAGTGAAAGAGTCATTATGAAGTTTACACTTGTCTTTAACATCAGTATATAGGCTGCAGTATTTCTAGGTATAATTATTTGTTAGGGCTAAAATAAAAATACGATTTTCTTGAAATCTTTACTATTTCGTAAATCACAATGGTTTAGGAAAAGTCAAGAAAGGATTAAGATATTTGCAAAAGAAACAGAAGAGCTGTCAGAGATAAAAGTTCGTTAGGTGTCAAAATGACCCATTCCGTAATTTTAGTGTTAAGGGGTAACGAGAGTTATTAGTAGACGCGGCTTCTTTTATGATTTTCCTAAAATATTCATTCTTAAATCTAAACACTGTCTCCTATTTACTATAAGTATGGTATATTTGTACCTATTACACCTGGCTTAAATTCCGTTCAAATCGAAAAGTTGTTTTTCAAAATCTCACAGTTTTGCGTAAGTTTTACGAGCCGGTAATCTTTTGATGTATTGACTACAATTTCATATAACCCGGAACTCAAATTGTCCTTTCTCTAATTTCATAACACCTAGCTACTAACTTCTATTTATAAGAATGTGCGAGGCATGAGCATTTCTTATTTTAATTTTTGCTTTTTATCTACCAGGTGTGGCAGACCTACACATAAGGCGCATTTTCCTTCTTTTTGGATAAAGCCTTAAATTTCTAACATTGAACAACATTGTAGAATTTCATTGTAAAATTTATCATTATACCTTCCAGGTGTGACGTGACTCTACACCATATATATATTTGCGAAGAAAACCCAAAAATGTGGAACGACTTTTCAAGAAATAGTTAGTACTCATCATCTCTTTTTTATTATAAAATTATTATTTTAGATTAAGTATTAGACTAAGATCAATATTTTCTAATTCATTTTTAAAAAAAGAAAAAAATAATTTTCATTTTTTTTACTGTATGATAATCTCTAGCTCACAAGATTTTTTCTTCTAAAAGTTTCTTTTCAGTTGAGTTAAAAATGTATTTCTTTCAGTGTCATAGAATTCTACATCGGAACAATGGTAGAAAAGAAAAAAACTGTTTTATTGAATACTTGCGGAGGAGAACGAAAGCTTAAGAAGGATTATTTATCTTTCTTAGAGTTTTATTTGATTTTCAGTGTTGGGTATGTCTAATCAAAGAATTTTTTAGAAACTATTTTAATAATATTTTTGAAATTTTATATAAATTGCAAAATATACGAGTTAGAACATGAAGTAGATTTATGTAAAATATCAAACAAGTAAGTCCATTTTGATTTTAAAAACTTGTGTTACTTCATATAAGTTTGTCCAATTCTTTATAAAAGTTTCTTGCTATTTTTATACACAAACTAGACGACCTGACAGGCGTTTCCTGTTTTAACCCTTTAAACATTTCGTCTTGGACTGGAAGAATTCAGAAAAAGTAATATCTTCTATTTTATTGAGTAACATTGCTTTCGATTCAAAAGTCATGGAAGGAAATGCATACTTAAGGTAAGTGTTTTCCTTCCATAACTTCATGTTGATGAAAATTTTTGAAATAATTTTATTTATTTTTAAAAACTATTTACTTATGTTTAAAATTAAAATACATTTCATTTTGTTTTAACAACTTTACGGTTTGACACAAGAACAGAGTACCCCCCCCTCGAACTTTAAAATAAAGCTCTAATCACGGCAGCCAAATATTTTCTCCAGATCTCACTGTGTCTAAACAATCTGTATCCATATTTTGATTTATATTATATTGGTACTATCTCTCCTTGTGCAACCCTTTTCTTATATATGAAAGGGCAATAAAGCTCTAATCATGGTAGCCAAATATTTTCTCCAGATCTTACTGTGTCTAAACAATCTGTATCCATATTTTGATTTATATTATATTGGTACTATCTCTCCTTGTGCAATCCTTTTCTTATATATGAAAGGGTAATAAAGCTCTAATCATGATAGCCAAATATTTTCTCCAGATCTCACTGTGTTTAACAATAGGTTTCGCAGCGAAACCTATTGTTAAACATTTTTTTCTCAACTTTTGAGAACTTTCTTATGTTTTTGATATTTAAAATTTACAGTAAATTATAGTACTACATTTAATTATTTTTTTGAAAGATATCTATTTAAATTTGCTGTACCTGGAAAGTTAGTAATTTGATTTTTTCACTCATGATCCCCAAACAAAAATACCTATTCCAACAACACTTATAAATTGTTAAACTATCTTTTCTACTTTTTAAGAACACTTACTTACTGTTCTTCCAATATAATGAAAATTTTAAAAAGTATAATTTTCACACTGTACAAGTAAATGGTTTCGTCAGTTACCCCCCCCCACACACACACACACACACAATCCTTCCTACGGTATCCTCTAATGGAAATGTGTCTAAGGATTGTAAAGAAAAATTTTAATACATTTTGCATTTATAAGGTTCATAGGTAATATTTATAATCTATTTTGATTAAATTCTGAAGAATTTATGTAGGTGACCTTTAAAAAGTTAAAGCTGTAAATCGAAAAAATGTAAAATGTTTTTAAGTGTCATAGAATTCTACATCGGAACAATGGTAGAAAAGAAAAAAAACTGTTTTATTGAATACTTGCGGAGGAGAACGAAAGCTTAAGAAGGATTATTTATCTTTCTTAGAGTTTTATTTGATTTTCAGTGTTGGGTATGTCTAATCAAAGAATTTTTTAGAAACTATTTTAATAATATTTTTGAATTTTATATAAATTGCAAAATATAAGAGTTAGAACATAAAGTAGATTTATGTAAAATATCAAACAAGTAAGTCCATTTTGATTTTAAAAACTTGTGTTACTTCATATAAGTTTGTCCAATTCTTTATAAAAGTTTCTTGCTATTTCTATACACAAACTAGACTACCTGACAGGCGTTTCCTCTTTTAACCCTGTAATCATTTCGTCTCGGACTGGAAGAATTCAGGAAAAGTAATATCTTCTGTTTTATTCGTGTAACATTGCTTTCGATTCAAAAGTCATGGAAGGAAATGCATACTTAAAGTAAATGTTTTCCTTCCGTTACTTCATGTTGATGAAAATTTTTGAAATAATTCTTTTTGTTTATTTTTAAAAACTATTTACTTATGTTTAAAATTAAAATACCTTTCATTTTGTTTTAACAATTTTAAGGTTTGACATAAGAACAGAGCACCCCCTCGAACTTTAAAATAAAGCTCTAATCATGGTAGCCAAATATTTTCTCCAGATCTCACTGTGTCTAAACAATCTGTATCCATATTTTGATTTATATTATATTGGTACTATCTCTCCTTGTGCAACCCTTTTCTTATATATGAAAGGGTAATAAAGCTCTAATCATGGTAGCCAAATATTTTCTCCAGATCTCACTGTGTCTAAACAATCTGTATCCATATTTTGATTTATATTATATTGGTACTATCTCTCCTTGTGCAACCCTTTTCTTATATATGAAAGGGTAATAAAGCTCTAATCATGGTAGCCAAATATTTTCTCCAGATCTCACTGTGTCTAAACAATCTGTATCTATATTTTGATTTATATTATATTGGTACTATCTCTCCTTGTGCAACCATTTTCTTATATATGAAAGGGCAATAAAGCTCTAATCATGGTAGCCAAATATTTTCTCCAGATCTTACTGTATCTAAACAATCTGTATCCATATTTTGATTTATATTATATTGGTACTATCTCTCCTTGTGCAACCCTTTTCTTATATATGAAAGGGCAATAAAGCTCTAATCATGGTAGCCAAATATTTTCTCCAGATCTCACTGTGTTTAACAATAGGTTTCGCAGCGAAACCTATTGTTAAACATTTTTTTCTCTATTTTTGAGAACTTTCTTATGTTTTTGATATTTAAAATTTACAGTAAATTATAGTACTACATTTAATTATTTTTTTGAAAGATATCTATTTAAATTTGCTGTACCTGGAAAGTTAGTAATTTGATTTTTTCACTCATGATCCCCAAACAAAAATACCTATTCCAACAACACTTATAAATTTGACTGGAGAAAATATTTGGCTACCATGATTAGAGCTTTATTACCCTTTCATATATAAGAAAAGGGTTGCACAAGGAGAGATAGTACCAATATAATATAAATCAAAATATGGATACAGATTGTTTAGACACAGTGAGATCTGAAGAAGTGATTCTGAAAAAAGGGATGAATTGGAACACTTCTGGTCGTTGCAAGATATCGTCCTCGTTGGTGTTTCGGAGTCTCTCTTGTTCCAACTCATCCTTTGGTCTCCGACTCCCAAACTCTACTGTCCGAGTATTTTCTGTAACTGCCTATTTTACCAGAATCTCTCTCGGAGCCAACTCCCAACCTCTAACTCTCTTCTTAATTTTTCTTTTTTTATATTATTTTCATTTCTGTCCTTTCTAATTTCTATTCGTCCAATCAGCAGAACTGTATATAAATCCATTGGTCTTCTTTTCCCCTCGTTTAAACCTAAAACATAGGGAAAACCTTACCCCTTCAAATTGGGCATTGTCCCTTAGAGACTCGTAAATAACTCCACAAAGGTACATTCTTATTTATTGTCATGAACATGATTCTAATGTGGGACTGGGATCAGAACCCTGCCCAAGAATCCCGCACACGACGAATCCGTTCAATTAATTTTTATAGGTAATGTTTATAGGAAATGTAGAAATTGAATTACTTAATTATTTACTGAGTACTTCCAGTACATGAAAATACCTCCAATACCAACCCAGATAGCAAATTTCGTTTGCATCAAATTGCAGCAGTCTTGCTTTGTAAGCCTGCAAACTTTCATCAAGTCCAGCATGATATGTTTGCAAGTTTGAAATAAGACTGCAGCGAGTCTAAGAATTTTTGCTTGCTTCAAGGCTGTCATGACAAGGTTGAAACAGTATTTCAGCAAAATAGCGTTGCAAAGGAGTGGTTGCTTTACGTTCCGTCTAATTTGCAGGAGTTTTGCTGCAAGTTTGTCGAGTCAAATTTGTTATGACAAAATATTATCCAGAAAAATTCAAACTTGGGGCAAGTATGCATGATATCTGTGAATGAAAATGGTTCTGGGAATAGAACTTATAAACAGCTGTTTCTTCTTATTTATATAGTGGTAAAAATGTTCATTGTCATATTTTGCGGATAACAGGTATATCATGAAATAACTGGACAAGCCAGTACCTCAGTAAATTATGCAAACTGACAGTGGATGAAAAGTAATCAGGAAGTGTAGAATTAGAATCACTTAAGCGATCTGTTTACTGAGAAATACATGTAAATAGAATACCAATGATAATGGATTCGGCAATAGAACTTATAAACAGTTGTTTCTTCTCACTTTATACAGTGGTAAAAAAGTTCACCTTCATATTTTGGCGGATAAGAGGAAGTCATCTATGAAAACACAATGCTTTTAAAAAACTTATTTCTTTTATGAAAACATGATCTTAGAAGTACTAATATCGTATATATCTTGAAGAAATTAGTGTTTGACTCTAAAGAGAAAATAAATTGATGAATTTATCTGCTTAGATATTCGTCAACATCTCGACAAATACTTTTATCTGTTATCCTCTGTAGATGATTATAGTGTTTATGATTTTAATTGTGTACTTGGAATATGATTTATGATATATGAAGAAATCACAAGAAAAAAATAAATCTAAACTACTTAGCTATGGAGTTGGCCCGACTTTAACCGAAAAATACTATGATAGAAAATCAAAAATGAAATCTTCTTATTCTTGAATAAAGGCATATTTTACTGTTGCCACACACAGTTAAAAATATTACTAGAAATAATTTATCATCTTTCTTTCTCAGAAATATATCAAATCATAAAAACTTCTTCAAGTTCTATAAAGTATTTGAAACTGAGAATTGTTTGACCTATAATATTTTACCTTTTTATTCAAAATTTAAGAGATCATCTTTTTGTTTAAAGAAATTGTGACTTTGTGTTCCAGTTTGAAAGAAAATATCATATTTGTCTTATGGTGCTCTCCAGTTATACGTATTTACCCGAGATTAATTATAGGGGTAATTATTTGGTTACTACAAAACTGTCTGGGTCACAATATCCTCCAAGTTCTCAATCAATACCTTTGGGGGTGACACGCAAAGCCTATGGGTCTTTTGCTTGGTAACTGCTTCAAAGTTATGAGGACCCACTTGATCTTAAGTCTACTTTCATTCTTGTTGGGCTAGTTACATGTGAAAGGCCCACCCATTTGCCTTAATACGAGTAGCCTCGAGCTCAATCGTGTTTAGTTTGACATAAGACAACAACAATATATCTTACCGTTAAAGTGTGTAGTCCCTTATATCATATAAATACTAGGTATATCATGAAATAACTGGACAAGCCAGTACCTCAGTAAATTATGCAAACTGACAGTGGATGAAAAGTAATCAGGAAGTGTAGAATTGGAATCACTTAAGCAATTTGTTTACTGAGAAGTACATGTAAATAATTCAAATACCAATGATGATGAATTCGGCAATAGAACTTATAGACAGTCATTTCTTCTCACGTTATACAGTGGTAAAAAAAGTTCACCTTCATATTTTGGCGGATAAGAGGAAGTCATCTATGAAAACACAATGCTTTTAAAAAACTTATTTCTTTTATGAAAACATGACCTTAGCCGTACTAATATCGTAAATATCTTGAAATTAGTGTTCAATTCTTAAGATAAAAAAATTGATGAATTTATCTGCTTAGATATTCGTCAACATCTCGACAAATACTTTTATCTGTTATCCTCTGTAGATGATTATAGTGTTTATGATTTTAATTGTGTACTTGGAATATGATTTATGATATATGTAAAAATCCCAAGAAAAAAAAATAAATCTAAACTACCTAGCTATGGAGTTGGCTTGACTTCAACCGAAAAATACTTCCAAAGAAAATCAAAAATGAAATCTCCTTATTCTTGAATAAAGGCATATTTTACTGTTGCCACACACAGTTAAAAATATTACTAGAAAAATTTTATCATCTTTCTTTCCTAGAAATATATCAAATCATAAAAACTTCATCAAGTTCTAGAAACTATTTGAAACTGAGACTTGTTTGACCTATAACATTTTTCCTTTTTATTCAAAATTTAAGAGATCATCTTTTTGTTTAAAGAAATTGTGACTTACCGTTAAAGTGTGTAGTCCCTTATATCATATAAATACTAGGTATATCATGAAATAACTGGACAAGCCAGTACCTCAGTAAATTATGCAAACTGACAGTGGATGAAAAGTAATCAGGAAGTGTAGAATTAGAATCACTTAAGCTATCTGTTTACTGAGAAATACATGTAGATAGTTAGAATACCAATGATAATGGATTCAGCAATAGAACTTATAAACAGTTGTTTCTTCTCACTTTATACTGTGGTAAAAACATTCACCTTCATATTTTGGCGGATAAGAGGAAGTCATTTATGAAAACACAATGCTTTTAAAAACTCTTATTTCTTTTATGAAAACATGATCTTAGAAGTACTAATATCGTATATATCTTGAAGAAATTAATGTTTGATTCTAAAGATAAAATAAGTTGATGAATTTACCTGCATAGATATTCGTCAACATCTCGACAAATAATTTTATCTGTTATCCTCTATAGATGATTATAGTGTTTATGCTACTTGGAATATGATTTATGATATATGAAGAAATCACAAGAAAAAAATAAATCTAAACTACCTAGCTACGGAGTTGGCCCGACTTTAACCGAAAAATACTATGATAGAAAATCAAAAATGAAATCTGCCTATTCTTGAATAAAGGCATATTTTACTGTTGCCACACACAGTTAAAAATATTACTAGAAAAATTTTATCATCTTTCTTTCCTAGAAATATATCAAATCATAAAAACTTCATCAAGTTCTATAAAGTATTTGGAACTGAGAACTGTTTGACAAATAACATTTTTCCTTTTTATTCAAAATTTAAGATATCATCTTTTTGTTTAAAGAAATTGCGACTTTGTGTTCCAGTTTGAGAGAACATATCGTATTTGTCTTATGGTGCTCTCCAATTATACGTATTTACCCCAGATTAATTATAGGGGTAATTATTTGGTTACTACAAAACTGTCTGGGGCACGTAAAATAGGTTCGTGGTCAAAAAGTCCTCCGAGTTCTCAAAACAATACCTCTGATGGTGACAGGCCAAGCCTATGGGTTTTTTCTTCATTCCTGCTTCAAAATTATGAGGTCCCACTTGATTATAAGTCTACTTTAACTCTCGTGGGGCTAGTTACATGAGAAAGGTCCACACATTTGCCTTAATACGAGTAGCCTCCGTTTCAACCGTGCTTAGTTTTACATCAGGCAACAACAACAATATATCTTATCGTTAAAGTGTGTAGTCACTTATTTCATATAAATACTAGGTATGTCATGAGATAACAAGACAAGTCAATACCTCAGTAGATTATGCAAACTGACTATGGATGAAAAGTAATCAAGAAGTGTAGAATTGGAATAACTTAAGCGATTTGTTTACTGAGAAATACATGTAAATAGTTAGAATACCAATGATAATGGATTCGTCAATAGAACTTATAAACAGTTGTTTCTTCTTACTGCGTACAGTGGTAAAAAAGTTCACTGTTATATTTTGAAGGATAATAGGAAGTCATTTATGAAAACACAATGCTTTAAAAAAACTTATTTCTTTCAGGAAAACATGATCTTAGAAGTACTAATATCGTATATATCTTGAAGAAATTAGTGTTTAATTCTAAATCTAAAAGAAATTGATGAAGACATTTAAATTTCACCTGCATAGATATTCGTCAACATCTCGGCAAATACATTTATCTATAATCCTCTGTAAATGGTTATAAAGTTTTTGGTTTTTATTGTGAATTTCGAAAATGATTTATCATATATTAATCAATTAAAGTAAAAAATAAATCTTAAACTACCTAGCTACGGAATTAGACCTACTTCATTCGAAAAATACTACCAAAGGAAATCAAAAATGAAATCTGCTTATTCTTCAATAAAAGCATATTTTACTGTTGGCACACACAGTCAAAAATATTACGAGAAATAATTTATCATCTTTCTTTCTCAGAAATATATCAAATCATAAAAACTTCTTCTAGTTCTATAAAGTATTTGAAACTGAGGATTGTTTCATATATAATATTTTTTCCTTTATTCAAAATTTAAAAGATCATCACATTTTAAAGAAATTGCTACTTCGTGTTCAAATTTGAGAAAATATCGATTTACTTTTATAATTAATTCCTATGTTTTAGAGCAAAAACTCTGTTTTATGCAAGAAAAAATGACAAAAATTATATTCCGTATGTAACGCGAACTTAAAATTTTATATACATGTGACTATTCACATTGTAAAACAACTGCTGTTAGCATCCAATATATTAACACTTTAATGCCCTATACATTTCTGTCAATTAAATATCGATATTTATCTTACATCTAAATTTTAGATCATCCACGAGACGTTTTAAAAAAGAATTGAAATTTAAAAAAAACTAACAAATATAAACAAAATAATAAAAAATGTGTAAAAGAAACGTGAATCTTTATTTTAAAATATTTGGCTTTTTACATTACTAATAGGAAGAAAATAAATCTTTAAACGAATTATTTACATTTTTATGGTTATTTAAAGGTCAGATTCCGGTATCAGAAATTTAGTTTTTTATTCATTATACTTACTATAACTTTCCTTTTGGCTATTGTGAAATATGTAATACTAAAGAATAGGGTACCCCTTTGCAAACTTGGCGAAATTATTGGCATTGTTTATTAAACTACAAATGTATTCCAGCCGAACATCGTATTCCTTAATATTTTTGGCGACTTTATCAATGCAGAGCATATAACCCGTCATATTACGTGATTAGTAAAATTTTTAATTTTCCATAATTGTAAAGTACTCTATGAGGCAGGTAAAAAATGGCTAGTTTTTTGGCTGAGAATTATCTGGTACACACTCAATAATTTGTTTATCTTCATATTCCTCTAAATAATAGAAATTCAAACAGATGCTTTCTTCATATACCTAAATAAGTAATACGATACACGCTTATTTGTCCGTGATTGCATCTTCCTCGAATTTATCTTAAGGTATCCGTCTAAGTTCGGAGAACTTTTTTATTTAAACGTAGAAACTAGTTCATGTTTTTACATTTTTAGATTTATTTTTTATATTATCATAGAGAATTGCAATTAAAAAAATTTATTCCGGGAGAACATTTAAAAAAAACAACTAAAACATAAAATATATTGTTAATATATTGGGTAAAACAACTGCTGTTAGCACCAAATATACTAACACTTTAATGCCTTATACATTTTTGCCAATTACATATCGATATTTATCTTAAATCTAAGTTATTATGGATTACGAAAGTAAAATAAATATGAAATTTACACAAATCTGAATGTTACAGAACGTCATTTTAGTAACCAGCTATACTATTAAGCATCACATGATGCCATTTACAAAAAAGGAAAAATTCCGTGAAAAAAGATTTATTTGCCATTACATGTAAATGCCTGCCATAAGTACTGTAATATAGAATTTTATAACAGATAAATCAATTTGTCATGTTTAGATCTGTACTCTAAGTAAAAAGAGGATGAGATGATTGTAGAGACTGAAATTGAAGAAATTATATTCGCCATATTTTATCTGTTGTTATACGTAGAATTGTACTTTAGTTATTCTACTTCATTTGTTAAAAAAAGAGTGTTTTCTAACAACGTAAAAGTAGAATAAAGAAGTTGCAAACCATCTGCTATAAGCACCCAATGAATCAAGTTCCAAATGTCTTTTAGTGTTATTCAAAATATTAATATGTTCTAAATACAGTCATTTACGTTTGTCCACATCGTCTTAGATCATTAAAAAGAGGATGACTGATTGAGAGGATGAGATGATTGTAGAGACTGACATTGAAGAAATTATACACACCATATTTTATCGGGTGTTACACGTAGAATATTCAACTTCATTTGTTAAAAAAAGAGTGTTTTCTAACAACGTGACAGTAGAATAAAGAAGTTGCAAACCATCTGCTATAAGCACCCAATGAATCAAGTTCCAACTGTCTTTTAGTGTTATTCTAAATATGAATATGTTCTGAATACAGTCATTGACTCTTGTCCACATCGTCTTAGATCATTCAAAAGAGAAGAATGACTGATTTAGAGGATGAAGTGATTGCAGAGACTGAAATTGAAGAAATTAAACACACCATATTTTATCGGGTGTTATACGTGGAATGTTCAACTTCATTTATTAAAAAAGAGTGTTTTGCAAGAACGTGAAAGTAGAATAAAGAAGTTGTAAACCATCTGCTATAAGCACCCGATGAATCAAGTTCCAACTGTCTTTTAATTTTATTCTAAATGTGAATATGTTCTATGTGAAAACAGTCATTGACGCTTGTCCACATTGTCTTAGATCATTAAAAAGAGAATGACTGATTGAGAGGATGAGATGATTGTACAGACTGAAATTGAAGAAATTATATTCGCCATATTTTATCTGTTGTTATACGTAGAATTGTACTTTAGTTATTCTACTTCATTTGTTAAAAAAAGAGTGTTTTCTAACAACGTAAAAGTAGAATAAAGAAGTTGCAAACCATCTGCTATAAGCACCCAATGAATCAAGTTCCAACTGTCTTTTAGTGTTATTTAAAAATTAATATGTTCTAAATACAGTCATTGACTCTTGTCCACATTGTCTTAAATCATTAAAAAGAGAATCAATGATTTAGAGGATGAGGTGATTGCAGAGACTGAAATTGAAGAAATTATACACACCATATTTTATCGGGTGTTATACGTGGAATGTTCAACTCCATTTGTTAAAAAAGAGTGTTTTGTAACAACGTGACAGTAGAATAAAGAAGTTGTAAACCATCTGCTATAAGCACCCAGTGAATCAAGTTCCAACTGTCTTTTAGTGTTATTCAAAATATTAATATGCTCTGAATACAGTCATTTACGCTTGTCTTCATCATCTTAGATCTTTAAAAAGTGGATGACTGATTGAGAGGATGAGTTGATTACAGAGACAGAAATTAAAGAAATTAAACGCACCATATTTTATCGGGTGTTATACGTGGAATCGTACTATGATAATTATTTTGTTAAAAAAAGAGTGATTTGCAAACAACGTAAAGTAAAATAAAGAAAATGCTAAACATATTTAGTTGTATTAGCAATAAGAGAAAAACTGTTTTTTTGTAAAAATTTAATTTTTAATACAGTATTTAGAGATTTTCTAAGTGATTAAAGGCTATGAGTACTGTGGTACAGAAATTAAAAAATTCATTTATATGTGTTCGTCAATGTTTTTAAAAAATATTACAGATATTTTTGCGTATAATTATTTTGCTATTTAATATTTTATGACCATATACATATTGGTGCGTTAGGCTATTGTTACGGGCACTTTTATGTACTGTGGAAAAAGATAAAAAAAATTGAAGTAAAAAAATAAAAAAATAAATTCTGTTATAGTTATTTGTACATATGTATTTTTTATTTAGAAAATATTTATAAGTTATCGCCTATTTTACAAAGTCTCTTATAAATATCGAACGATGCATGCAGTTATATTAAAATGCATTTAAAACTTTTATGTTCCTATTTGGTGTTCAATAATGTACTCAGAAAAAATAAAAGCAAATTCTGTAAAATGACATATGAAAAAGGATTTTTTTGCACACGTTTTCCAGGAAAAGAATGTAGTTTTTATCTGAAAAGAAAAACAACAGCAAAAAATATGTATAGCTTCCATTCGGAAATTTCGGAAAGAAATTTAAAATAAAATAGGAAATATTTGTAAAAATCTATGGAATTATAACTTTTTTTTCGTATTCAAAATGTTCCATTTTTCTAAAGCTGTTTCTCAAATAGTTTACGGCGATATTTTCTAAGACACTGTAATTTATTTTTCGGCTTAAAGTAACAAGTTTAAATGGCAAAAAGTGTCGTATCGGTGTATCTTTTACAACTAAAATAGTATTTTCCCTTAAAAAACATATTGAGTTAAGATTTTAAAAAAATATTGAAATAAAAATATTTTCCTTTTAGATTTCTATCAAAGTTTAAGATAGTTTATTAGCTAGAATATTTGTTATGACATTTCAAACTCCAGTTGGAATTTTGGAGGTCAAAGAAAGGAAATGGGGGAATTCGGAATTTAAAAACACACACATATACGGGGTGATCCAAAAGTCAGGCCAAAATTTAAAAGTGAATAATTCAAAAACTAATAAAGATAAAAAAAAAAAATGCGCTTTGCACCAAACGAATGGAAAAAAAACCGGGTTTTGTGTTGCAAAGAAAATAGTTCCGTTGGCGAACAACAGATGGCACTGTCAGATTTTTGATGTAGCACCGGCATCACTAGCAGCACGCTGCCATCCACCAAAATCTATCTGCCATAACGCAAGAGATGCTACTAAATGCTGTGAACAGTGTGGTGACTCGTCTCACAGCTGTAGTTCTGAATGATGGACAGCATATTGAAATTTTACTGTTATACTAATTAACTGTAATTCAGTTGACTTGAAAGTTGTCAACATTTCTTCATTTGTAAATCATCTTTTGGTGCTATAAAACACTATAGTGCCATCTATTCTTCGTTCACACAACTATTTTTTTCATTGCCACATAAAATCAGGTATCTTTTTCATCCGTTTGGTGCAAACCGTATGTTTGTATCTTCATTCATCTTCGAATTATTAATTTTTAACCGCTTCCCTTACAATTTTTTTTTTTTGAAAAAAATTGCAAAAAAATCATCACGTGTTTTTAATTTTTTTTTTATTAAATACAAGGAAATGAAACGAAACAAAATATGTAGGTTTATGGTTGTATTTTTAATTTTTTACAGGCGTAAAAGCATTTAATTTTAATATTATTTTACTATCCCTTATCATTTTCATCCGTTTGGTGCAAACCGTATCTTTGTATCTTCATTCTTTTTCAAATTGTTCATTTTTAATCGCTTCCCTTACAAATTTTTTTTTTGAAAAAAATTGCAAAAAAACCATCACATTTATTTTTTTATTTTATTTTTTTTAATTAAATTCAAGGAAATGAGACGAAACAAAATATGTAGGTTTATGGTTGTATTTTTAATTTTTTACAGGCGTAAAAGTATTTAATTTTAATATTATTTTACTAACCGATATCATTTTCATCCGTTTGGTGCAAACCGTATCTTTGTATCTTCATTCGTTTTCGAATTGTTCATTTTTAATCGCTTCCCTTACAAATTATTTTTAAAAAAATTGCAAAAAAATCATCACATTTTATTTATTTTTTTTATTAAATACAAGGAAATAAAACAAACAAAATATGTGGGATTTGGGTTGTGTTTTGAATTTTTTACAGGCGTAAAAGCATTTAATTTTAATATTATTTTACTATCCGAAATCATTTTCATCTGTTTGGTGCAAACCGTATCTTTGTATCTTCATTCTTTTTCGAATTGTTCATTTTTAACCACTTCCCTTACAAATTTTTTTGAAACAAATTGCAAAAAAAAAAAACATCACATTTTTTTTTATTTTTTATTAAATACAATTATATAAAACAAAACAAAATATGTACGTTTTTGGTTGAATTTTTAATTTTTAAAGCATTCATTTAAAAGCATTCATTTTTAATATTATTTTACTATCCCGAGTTATGTCGGAAAAATCCAAAAAAGTTAAATGCTTGTCTGTGTATGATAATTTTTGAAGCAATTGACAACACAAAGTGATACCTGACATTTTGAACAATGATATTTGGTCTCTTTTCTGATTGGCTTGCCTCTGAAATATGTTTTACGAGAGCACAGAGTACACTGTCTCATTGGATTTGATTTTTTTTCAGCTGTAGGAATAACACCTGGAAAATACCTTGACTTTAAACTGAGTCGTAAAGGACTAATATTAGGTCTTCCAGATGTGGCAGAAAACTTGTCACGATTATTTTCTTAAATAAGTTTTCTAATCAGTGTAAAACACGTCACCAGTTCCGCCAAAAGAACCGAAAAACCAACAAAACTTGGCAAACTACCTATCAAAGCAGAATATTTTCTTTAATTTCCTCCATGCCGAGTAAAACCTTGATAAAACAAATCATAAGACAAATTCTGAATCGAGCGAGTACTCTCGGGATAATAATTAACTGCAATATATGCAAACCCGAGATAACTCGGGATAATCAGGCAAGCGGTTAAAGGTCGTCCTTACTTTTGGATCACCCGGTATATTTAAATATATGTACATATATATATATTTATATACAGGGTGTTTCATATTAATTGGGACAAAAAAATAACGCATAATTTGGACACTTTTTAAAGGGGAGCTTAACATTTAAACATTCTTGTACCGATGTAAATGTTAATATATTCCATTATATATATAAATAAATATAATATAAATATATATATATATATATATATATAATATATATTGTTATATATATATTATTAATATTTATATATTTACATATATATATGTATATACAATATATTACATATATATTATACATTTATATATATATAATATACATATAACAATATATATTTTAAATATATATGTATATATATGTATATATGTTTTATTTGTATGTTATATATAATTGTATATATATATATATTTTATATATTATATATTATTTATATATATTATTATATGTATATATATATTTATACATATATTATATATGTATATTTGTATGTATATGTATATATTATATATATATATATGTGTGTGTGTTATGTGTGTGGGTGTCTGCCGTAAGGGATTTATTCAGCCGAAACAAATTTATTCTGCAACTATAATTATACAAGTTTTATTTGGCAGTTATCGAATGACGAAATGTAGAAGCGCTGTTAAACAAAATGTTGTTATGCAGGAGAAAGCGTACTACGTTTTCGAATATGCCGAAACTTCCTCGGTAACTGTCGTGCAAAGATATTTTCTCTGGTCCTTTTTTCTTTGCTGAAAAATTGATTAATGGTGACATTTAAAGAAATCTTTGAGTGATATTCACAGGAAGCTGTTCCTGATATTTTTTGCAGCAAGAGGGTGCTCCCCCACATTGGAATAAAAAAATACTGAGTTCCTGAAATAACAGCTATTGGCCGTGCTGAATTTGATATGTCTTCATTGGCCGTCGATGACAGATCTAATGTGATTTTTTCTGGGGTTTCGTTAAAAATATGTTTGTGCATATAACTTAGAGGAACTGAAGCAGCGGATACTGCAGTGTTGAACTATCCCAGGGGATATGTTATCACATATGGCAGGAGCATATTATCGTGTAGACATTTGTCGTGTACCAAAGGGGCACATATTGAACATGTAGGACTTGAATAAATGTATTTTTAGGTGAATTTATATTTTCTAATATATTAATTACATATAAATATGTTTTCTTTTTTTTTATTCAATATGAATAATTATTAATATACTTTTTAAATTAATATATATAAAACATAAAAAATATAGGTATTTAAAAACTTTTAAAAATTTTATATAATTTGAAAAATTGTTATTATGTTATATTATTATATAGATTACAATATATTTTTATACTATTATTT